>JADHKL010000042.1:0-208570 GCA_019925545.1 Ophiostoma angusticollis
TGTGGTATTCTGGCGCTGGTTAGTCTGCGCACACTCCAATGTCTTGAGAACACATACCTGGGGTCCCCGTCCGACCAGATTGAAGCGCGGCGTGCCGCAGCTCGTACAGCCAGCAAGCAGCACGCCTCCTCAGCATTGTCCCCTAGCTAACCCCGACCGCAACGTCGTCAGTGTCGTTGTCCGAGACGCCGGCCATGTTGTCGTGTCGTAGTCTCGTAGTCGCATTACCGCCGTGCAACACAACGTGCTGATGCTCAGTCTTGTAGCGCTGGTCAGTTTGCTGCCGACAGAGTGCTTTCCAATGGCTCGAGAACACATACTGAAGCACGGCTTCCAGCAGATCGTATCAAGCAGCACGCCTCCTCGTCATTGTCTCGCTGACCTCGACAGCCTCATCGTCGGTGTCCTCGCCGTCATCGTTCGAGCTGTCAGCCAGGCTGTTGTGCGTGCTTCTCGTGGTCTTGTAGTCGCATGCCCGCCGTGCAAAGAAAGGAGGGAAATCCATGTAGTCATCTGGCGTTGGTTAGTCCGCTGCCAACGCAGTGCTTCAGTGCTTTCGAAAGGGTTCCGGAACACATACCTGGGGGTCCCCGTCCGATCAGATTGAAGCACGGCTTCCAGCAGATCGTATGCAAGCAGCACGCCTCCTCGTCATTGTCTCGCTGACCTCGATAGCCTCGTCGACAGTGTCCTTGTCGTTGGTCCTCGCCGTCATTGTCCGAGTTGTCAGCCAGGTTCTTCTGCGTGGTTCTTTTGGCCGGCGCATGGCCGTTGTGCGCCACAAAGCGCTGCTGCTCGGTCGGGGTCATGCGCGAAGAAAGAAGGGGATCTAAGCGGTCATCTGGCTCTGGTTAGTCCGCCACCGGCACAGTGGTTCCCAATGGGCTGAGAACACATACCTCGAGTCCGCCTTCACGCCTCCCGCATGGGCTTGCCGAGAATGATTGCGCGCAGGCAACTTTGGGCAAGATCATGAGATACAGCTGCTCATCTTCGCTGCTGTGTGGCGTGTCCTGAATGCCAAACGACACGTAAGGCACAACGGACCCATACGCAATGCGTCGCGTCTCGCACAGCGTCTGCGCAATGGCCGGCGTCACCGCCATGAGGTTGCGCTGGCAGCCAGCATGAAGGTCGCTGCCTCTTTCGAGCTTTGTCGTGCGGCAATTAATGGGCCGGTAGGTCGAATGGATGCCCTCGTTCTGGGTGTCCGTGCTAAATTGGTGCCTGCATCATCTTTTGCGGTGCCTTCCGTACGTTCGAGCAGCAGAGAGCGACGAGGGGATGAGACATCGAGCCTGATGAGCGACTCCAAATTGTGTTTGGCCATCACTGGCAGGTGAGTCAGCAATTGGCTTGGCGCTATTTTTTCGACAGCGCAATCTGATGTCGCAGCTCTTTCCTTCTCTCGAAAGTCTTCCCCAAAGACTCGTCATCGTTCCATCGCAGAACGCCGACGACAGCTCGTCCCCGCGGCCATGCCTCCCCCTAGCTTCGCATCAAAAGGAGACCGTAAGATGGCCATTGCAACTTACGGAGAAATGCGTGCACCGCATAGTCCCCAGGGTTGAGCTGGCTCCTCGTGCCTTCTCTTCTGTTCTACAGTATGTTCTCCTTTCCTCCTCCCGCACAACTTAATCCCAACTCTCTGTATGCCCTCTTTAACAGCTCAACCCACAGCCACACCATGCTTGTCCCCCTCAGCCCATAGACCCGCGGCAACCGGAGCCACATCACCAATATGTCTAGCCGTCAATGAAACAAGGCGTCTGCCGTCAACGTCGCCGCCTCCTCCCCCCGACAAACTCATGGCCGTTCTCGCCTTGGCTACCTGTAGCGCCCGCTTATCGACCAACGCCAGCGCTTCACCGGACGAATCTGTCGCCGTACACGTCGCTGTCGCAACCGCTGCATCGCCTCCCGAACACCCCTGCCGCGCCATGCACCAGTCGAGCGGGAGCTTACACTGGTATCAACACGAGAGCTCGGCAAACACAACCCGCTCGAGAACTTTTCAATCACGATGCCTCGCAACATGGTGCACCGTCCCCTCTTCCTGTGGTCCGAACGCCACGCCGGACATCGCTTCGCCTGCCGCCGTGCCAGCGTATCGTCACCCGCCTCCGTCTTCCCGTCTCGCAGCTGCTCATCTACATACACTGAGCCGCACGTCATGGGCGCGTGCCTGACGCCACGTCCGCGCTCACGACGAAGGGCCGTGCCCATACGCCGTTGTCTACCTCTCCCAGCGCAGGGTTCTAAGCTCGACTGCGTGCCTTGCGTCCGTGCTTGTCCCACCCACGCTACGCCCACCAGTTGCCGCCCATGACCGGCTCGCCCGTCACCACGATCACCGCTGCCATATCCTCATAGTTGCCGCTCGTGCGCCTCGCGCCATCGAAGCCTGACTTGCCGCCCTGCATTCTCTGCCGCCCTGTTTTGGTCGCCACCTGGCGGTACGTCTGGATCTTCAGCACCACGCCAGTGCTGCTACGTTGCTAGCCACTAGCTGGCTCGGCAGCCAGCACGCTCACGCCCTCGAGCTACAAAAATTCCGCGTCGTCCTCACACGCGTTGCCGGCCTCGCCGCAACGCTTTTTCTCTCAGGTCTGGTGTCGCGTTTCCGGATGTGCCCCACTTGCAGATGATCGCGGTACCCCGCTTGAAGTTGGCCCTTCCCGGGTCTTTCCCACCATGTCCAGCTTGACGACAGCCGCTGCGACGTGACCGACTAGTCGACTTCTCGGTGCCTGGATTGGACAGGCGTTCCGATGCCATGCAGCTTGGTGGCCATCGGCAGACGAGCGGCTTCGCCAAGGCGCCTCGAAAGGTCTTCGGAGGAGGACAGAAGGAGGGCCATCTTACATAGACAGGATCTCTTCAGGTCTACTGCAATTCTATTTCCTACTTGGTCTACAAGCTTACTTCCACTGTGCACTTTGTGTTGTGTCTACTCCAGGTCCTGAGCAGGGATAGAGCCTTCGCCTCGCCAGCCTCTCCTGCCCGGTACAGCGCCGCGGCCCGCGTCTCGCGGATTGCACCCTTGTCGAAAAGCAGTGCCATCAGCATGGCGTCCGCTGCGTCACACATTGCCTGTAGCGTCGGCTGCCGCTGCTTCAGCTGTGTGAGCAGCTAAGGCAGGCTGCGCTCGAGTTTAATCGCTACGGCGCCCGTGTCTGTAACAATGATGCGCGACGCGCCCGCCGCTGCTTTCTTCCCCAGGCCCGATGGGACGAAAGCAAGCACGCGTCGGCCGCACGGTCGGCGTTGGCGCGCTGTCAGTCACCCATATCGACAGAGCCGTCGTAGGAAGCTCACTTCGATGAGCGCATCGACAAGGCCAACATTGCTGCTGTGGAACGTCACTTTGACCAGGCCACGGCACAACTGCTGGATATGTTTTTTAGCCCGCGCCTCCGCGGCCGTGGACGGCGTGGCAAGGCTGTTGTGTGCGTTGCTCTCGGTCGCGTGAAGCACCTTGTACCCGTCATGCGCCCTTGATCGGCGTCATCGTCGCTGTGGCGGGTGGGCTCGGTCGGTGGCATGTCGGGGCACGAGGAACGAGCGCTCCTCGCCGAGTCGGCGCAGTGCTCGTTTGCGAATTGCGTAAGCTACTGGAGGAACGCTCACGAGAAAAAACATAGATTGTTCACGTAAATGGAGAATCATGCGACAAAACTCAATCAATTTCCCAGGCATCCTTGGGCTCTTGCCCCTCCCACTTCTTACGATTTTACATACAGCCAGGCTTCAGCAACCATAAACAGCGCGTTTCCTTCGAAAACCATGGCCATCGATTTGGAGGCGCTGGTTGCATCGATCTCGCACGCCCTGAATGCAGCTCGAATCCCTTGCGTCCTCTGGGGCCACTGCCTCCTCCAAGTGCATGGCGTCCCCACGATCGTTGGCGTAGGTATGAGCCCCTAACGAATTGCCAAACCCCAGCTGACGGGGTCTAGTCCATCGACTTTGTGATCCCGGACGACCTTTTGCAGGACGGAGCGCGCGTTCTTACCTATGTGGCTCTCGCCCAAGACACGCTCCTGACGCCGTGTCCCTGCCCGACTGACTGTTCCAAGACCAGGCCCAATCGGCCGACGCCGCCGCCATCGTTCCACACCCACCTCAAGGGCTGTGATACGAGCGTGGGGCTTTACCTGCAGCGCGACACGCTTTGGTTCCTTGCGCCGTTCAACAGCATGGGCGATGGCCTCGTGTCGCCTGCGACACAACAGCCTCCCCCGCCCTTTGTACTTGCATCCGACCAGACGACTCTCCCACCGTGGCGGCCGGGCCGCGCGTCCGGCTTCTTTCAACCTGGGAAGAGCCCCGTCGTTGCGCCCAAGGCGCATGTTTTGCTTGAAGCGTTTATGCGCATCTATGCGCGGGACGTCGGAACAACCATTGGGTCATTTGCTAGATCGATGATTGCCTACATGGAGTTGTACGTAGACAAAGACGGCTTTCTGGATGTGGACCAGCTGCCAGACTTTCTGAAGAAGCTTTATTGCGAGCACCGGGACAGCAACATACCGGTGCGGCAGTGGACACGGCAGTTGAAAGAGGCTCTCGGCCTAAAACCATAGCAAAACTTGTTGGTATAAACTAGAATGAAGCCGTGCCCTTGGCCCTGCTCAACGACGCGAATATGACCATTAGTACCTCTACTCATCCACCCAGAGCGTCTTATCGTTGTCGTAGCCGGCGGCCTGCGCAAAGTTGTAGCCCCTCTGGTTCGTGACCAGCCGCAGCGGGGCGGCACCGCCGTCTCCTCGCTCCACGACAAAATTGCAGTTGTAATGCGTATGTCCAAACCCCCATGCCTCGACTTTCGGCGAGCGGAAACACACCTCATTTGACAGATCTGTTGCGAATGCGCTGGTGAGGGCGTCGATGATGTGCTGGGGATCCCTCGTGCGCGCGTCCAGAGACGGGCACCAGTGCGTCACGATCAAGATCGTGCGTACGTCGGTCGACCCGTCATCGTCAAACGCCGCCACGGCCTCGTTCAGCCATGCCAGGTCGCGCGCATGGGCGCGGTTGTGCGCGGCGACGTCCCAACCGTCGCCAATCGGTAAAGTCCGTTCATACCTAAGCTGACGGCCATGACACGCTCGGGCGGCACATGTATATAAGAAGAGGCTGCAACCGAGGACAATTGTGTCGTTGGGGCCGGGTGGTAAGCGCCACGATCGAGCACTACGAGCTCCCCCAACGCGGCATCGCCAGCGGCGCGTCGCGCGTTGACGCTCTCTGCCAACAACCGCGGGATGTCCAGGGTTCGCGGCCAGGTCGAGTGATAGGCCTCGTGGTTTCCAGGGACAAGCAGCGCAGCCTGGAATTGGCGCAGCTGCCGCTCTAGAAAGGCGGTCAGGTCGGGCTGGTGTGGCTCGGCATTGCCAATGTCGCCCAGCAAGGCGAGTACGGGTGCCCGGGGCACGATCTCGAACAGGTCGTAGGCCTTGGGCGCCTCCAGGTGCAGGTCGGACACGATCTGAACAGCCATCGTGGCAATATGATACGATCAAACGCGGGTGTTTTGTGCAAAACAATCGCAGGGCATTTCACACACAACCAAAAAGGAGCGGCAACAAAAATATGAACGCTGAGACTGAACAGACGCCAGACGGCTTCGACCGGACTGATGTGCCGCATCTGAAGGTAGTATGTGACTTCGTCCTGGCGATCGTTGTCGTCCAGTGCCATACCACTGATTCGGGCCGTGGATCGGTCATAGTCTTGTAGACGTACTTTTGAAATGTACTTGATGGCCATGATCAACCTCAACATTGATATGACAACGGTACTTTTTCAAAGGGTACCTGCTGTACGGCACGACCCATTCGTTGTCGAATGTCACCTCGCGCCATCTCCGGTCACGGTGTACCGACGTTCACGCCACCTGTATTCTGTGTAACTGTTTTCTCGCACCACAGTCACATCTGTACACGGCTTTGGGGATAATTGGATGCCCTGTAGACGCTGTGCAGAATGACAAAAAGAGGTAGCATGATGGTGTCGTTGGAGCAATGCAAGAAAGCAAGTAGAACAAAATGCCCCATCGTGTGGCGCGGTTGGCCACGGCTACGATCCAGAACAAAGCAACATCAGCCCTAGTACTTAGACGCAGCTTTCTCCCAAGCCTGACAGGCCTTTCTCTAGACCGACACCCGAGTTCTCCTCTGCGACCCAGGCCACCATCTTGTCCTCGTCGGCTACACATCCAAAGCTATTACTGTACTGTTGTCATAGAACATGATTATTGAGAAGAGGCACAGGCCAGACCCGCTTGGAAAAATAAGCCCCCCTGGCGCCTGCCCGCAGTACATGTACTCTGGCTGTCGTGTCACCACAGCCCGTCGTCGGAGCTTTCCAGTGAGCAATTGTCCACCCCTTCCCTCTCCGCATCGTGACTACCCACCGCATCGGTTCCCACCCTAGCCTCCCCGTCCTCCTCGTCCATGTCATCAGCTTCATCCGCCTCCTTGTTTATATGACTCCGTAAAGCAGTTTTCCATTCATCCATATTCGCAAGATTTTGTTTATACCACGCAGACAGCTGCCTTGCTACCTCTGAATCTGCGCTGTCGTGGACCCCAAGCTTCTTGACAATCTCAGACCAATCTATCGCATCGCCCGCCTCGTACACGGATGTCCAGAGTGTGAACACGTCGACAAACAAACCGCCGATGAGAAAGGACGTTGGAACAAATATGCCCTGAGACTTGTTATAGCACTCGAGGGACTCCAGAAACTCGGATCGTCGCTGTTCTTCCTCGTTGATATCATTAACATTGTCGCTGCTGTCTTGTCCTTGCGCTGATGTTTCTTCTCGCATTGACATCATGAGAGACGCAATCAATTCGAAATCGTCTTCATCGTCACTATCATATGACGGGTTGGCCCTGGGCGGATCCAACACGATACCCTCCATGTTGGTTGCACTGCTGTAGGCATGAGGTCCTCGTTGTTGTGCCGTAGTGGTTTTCTCTTTCCCCACTGGTTCAGAGGTCGGTCTAAATGCGAAAGTAGCCTTCTTCATCCAGAGGTCGCGCCATGATTGATATGTACTATGCGGATACTGTTCCAGGCGGGATAAAATGTCAGCAAAAGGGTCAGCAAGGCGTAGAAAGATAATAAAAACCTCACTTCTGCCGCCAGCTGTTGAAACAGCGTTTCCAGCTGCCGAAATAGCTTGTCGCTCTGGTCATTGAATGCAGGACCAACTGTCCGGTTGGTCAGGATCATGTCATCCCAGGTGGCCATATCATTTTTCGTGGAGTTGTTGTATTGTCTTCGTACGGCTGGTGCATGAGGGAGTTGGGTGGGTATTTTGACTGTGGAGGCCAGCTTCTTGTGCCACCTCTGCCGCCATGACTCGTAGGTATGGTGCGGATACTGTTTTGGAAAGAAAAACTGTCAGCGAGAGAGATAGCATGGCGGAAAAATACTAGGAGTTCCATGCCTTTGCAGCCAGTTGTTTGAATAGATTGACGCCAGAAGTCGCCAACGGCTTGTCTTTGAGTTCGTTGGCACAAACCCAGTCGATCAGAATTCTATCGTCCTTTTGGTCGTACCGCTCGCGTTGTTCCTTTTCAAGAGGGTCCACCATTGGCTGCACCCGCAGCTCTGGCAGTATCAATTGCTGCTCTGACTGCTCCGGAAGGTAGCGGTGTCGGTTGATCTGTGCGTATAAAAACGAAAAAACATCACTTGTCGGCGTGGCAAACCAAGGCAACGTCACAGGTGCTGCACCCTCGGCAGGTATCGGTTTCGCTGGTGTCGTCGTGGCCCACGCTGCACGCATGGCGCTAAAGAGGGATAGCGACACACGGTATTCTTGTCGTATGCCGTAAGACAGGTTGGCCTCATCAGTCACGGCCAATCGGGCCCGTCTCTCTAGCTGTTCATAGGTATCGAGAGCGCCACGCCGGGGGCCGCTGCTAATATGCGCTGTTTGGTGGGGGGCATCGAAGTAACACTCGTCATGTGCCAGGGCATCCAGGTTGCCGCCCTGCACAACACAGGACTCAAGAACGTCAAACGGCGCCTTGTGGATCATGTAGTACCGCGAGTGAAGAAGACCCGCGGCCCGGTCGGGCCCACAGCGAGCCGCCTCGATAGACAGCGCGCTGGAGTCACGCGTCATGGCCCATGGGTACAGCTCAATCACAGGAGGATGAGTCAACTGTCCATCGATGGGTCGCTCATATACTGTATGCATGCTGCGGCGGTGCCTCTTGTGCATGTGCCGTACGCTGTACGTGGTTGGTTCGGGCCGGGGCCTGTCTCCGTGCGTGGTGTGCTGGTAGACCCAGTTTGTATATTGTGTGGCCACATCCTCAACACAACAGCGGCGTAGAAGAAGAGTCATGTGGTCGTTTTGGCCCATGGGCGAGAAGGCAGCGTTGCACTGTTTGGCAAT
The DNA here is from genome assembly GCA_019925545.1 of Ophiostoma angusticollis. Lineage (NCBI taxonomy): Eukaryota > Fungi > Ascomycota > Sordariomycetes > Ophiostomatales > Ophiostomataceae > Ophiostoma > Ophiostoma angusticollis. The sequence goes on from JADHKL010000042.1 coordinate 8,426, forward strand.
GTTGACAAATATTCTGTTCAAATCAAGGCGTGCTGTGTTAAACGTCTGCTCCCAGCGGCCGTCAAATGCGAGACCGATGTTGTCGAAACACGTATCGATACTGGCTTGATCGAGCCCATGGCAGGACTGAGTCCACTGCGACTTGGTGTTCTTGCACGAGAAGTAAAACCCGTAATCGCGGAAGGCCCTTGCATCCTGCTCCTCAAGATGATGAATGGCACGCTGGATCTCCTGTCCAAGGAGCGCCAGGTGTCTGGGCTGCAGTGCTCTCATGACCGCCTGCTGGTGTCTCCTGTTGTGCTCATCGTACGGGTCGTCGGGCGCTTGGCCTTCGGCCGGGTGGATGGTAAATGCACCCTTGGTCGTTTCTCCCTCGGCATTCACAGTGGCGTTGGCGTGTGCCTGTATCTTGGAGAGGTAGGATGTGAGATTCGTATTGTCGTCGTTCGTGAACACCGCCTTGATTGCCTGTGTCATTATGCTATGCCACATGTTGAATTGCGCTGCCGAGACAAGCGTCCGGTTCCGGTTCGCCGTGGCAGGGGAGTCGTCCCTTAGAAGAGCGGCAGCGACAGCCTCAGCTTCGCTGGCATTATTGCCGCCGCCGCGATGTGATGTGGACCGATACATGCCGGGAAAATAGACGTGAACCTTCATGTTCTCCCAGCCGTCGACCTCGCCAAGCGTTATCATCGGAATACGATGCAAAGGCACCCGGCGTGTTGGGCCTCCGTCTTGGCCAGGAACCGGTACGTCCGCCTCCATGTGCACGTTCTCCGGGATGTTGGGCTGTGATTGATATTCTATGTACCATCTGAGCTTAACGCGGAGAAAGGATAAGTCCTCGGCAAATCCAGTTATGCTGTCAATATCAAAGGACGATGCTATCGGCACGACGCTGTCCGACGATTGGGCGTAGAAGGCGGGTAGGCAGAGAGGCACCGGTGGGCCGTCAGTAAAAGTTGTTTCTTCAAATGTCCGGTGGGCGTTGACATCATACTGGACACCAGGCCCAAAGGCATTCTGTCTCAAAACATCTGCCAGCGGCACGGTGTCGCCAGCGTATTCCCCCCTATTGGTTCGGGGCTTGTTCCACAGCAGATCGGTGACGTACGGCAGGTCGTGGCAAGAATGGCCGTCTGGCGCATGGTCGCGATCGTGCTTGGCTGCCGTGGCCTCGTGCTCCTCCGTGCTGCAGCCGATAAGCCCACGCAGGTTGGAAACCAAAAGACGCGCCATAGATGCCTGAATCTCGACTGTTGGTGGTACTTCTTCTGTTGACGGGCTTTCCGAGGATGCAGTGAACGTCGGGGCCGTCGATGCGCTCTGCTGGGAGCCTTCTGCCTGTGGTAGTTTCGGCTGTCGTGATGTCAGCGTTAGCGTACAAAGTACTGTGGTAAGATGCATGCCACAGGATGCTAACTTACCCATGAAATTGCCATAGGGCTTCGCCTGGCTGCCGGGGTGTCGCTTAGCTGCCGTGATGTTGTCAATGTTGCGCGCCTGCTGAGCTGTTGTGGCGGAAGTGGTGGTGACGGTGACGGCGGTGATGGCGGTCTACAACGTAAAAACCCGCCAACACTTGGGGCTACCGCGTCCTTGATTGCTGCTTTTTTCTTTGCGCGATACTTTCTTTGCGCCTCGACCTTCGCCGCCCTCCTTTCCTGTTCTGTGAAGTGTTTTTTGGGAGGCATAATGATAGCTGATTGGAATCGGAGAGAATGTCAGAGATCAGGAAAATATCGTTAATAAAGACAAAGGAGGACAGAAACGTACATAAAGAAGCATCGAGAGGAAGTATAATTGTTGACGGCGTTGTATGAAACGGTTGTTGATGTTAACGATGATGTTGATGCTTTCGGAGAGGAGGCGGGGGAGGGGGGAGGACGGATGGATATCTTCGTGATGTTGTTTCTGGCGTTGATAGCTCTTGGAATGGAGCTATCCTGTCGTAGCATAAAGTGGTGGCGCACGTGGCGGGGTGCGCCACAAATAAATTACCTACATCCTAAGAAAATTCCCATCAGGTGCTGCAGGCTGGGCGGGTACAGATAAGTTCTCCTTTACTCGGTATTCTGTACTCCGTACAATACAGACCTACGTTTGCTTGGTACTTCAACTGATACATCTACCCCGTCTTTCTTCTGTCCTCGCTTTACCTTCGAGAGTCGTGTCAACTCCAGATCCTCCCTTTCGGTACTGAGATTGTGTGGATTGCTACTGTATCCTCCTCTTCTCTACCGCTGTATCTTGAGCTCTAGGGGCCCTGCGGTTTTCTCGCTATTACAAGCAATGACAAGATCGAGGTCTAAAATTATGCTGCCACTATTGCCAGGCCCTTTTCCTTGTCACCAGCCTGTTGTACGCCAAGTCAGCTCGAACATACTCAGGAGTCACGGCCATCAGCATACAGCCCCCCAAGGCGCCACCAGCCGAGCCCAGCCAAGAGCACAATCCACAGCTCCGACCGCACTGTCCTTCAATCAGAATTCGTATTATGACAATTCGCGGTCGCAACACCCTGGTGGAAATGGATGGGCAGGAAATGGGGTGCAGATTCGGGATGCAAATCGAACTGTTGTTGTTTCTTCTACTCGCACAGCAGCTAACAATGCAGGGTTGTCGGACTTGATATATTCAGACCTTTACAGGACTATTATGAGTTCCAGATCATACAATAAAGCTAATCAACACACTATGCCGTCGCCGTGACCGTTTGGCCGGCCGCTGCTTTTCTGGCTCGATCGATTGAAGTCTCGAACGTCTTAAACTTGCGCGTTGGGACCTTCAGCTCAAACATCTCGTCCAACTCGACGTAAGAACGATTCATCGTCTCGGGCACGACAAACCACATAACAACGACGAAGACCAGAGACGTGGAACCAAAGAAAAACATGGTGTCAGCAGGTCCAAACTTGGGCGATGCCAACATAAGAGGCGTGCAGTAGGTAGTGATGAGAGAAAACAAAGCAAACGACAGCGCGCTCATGTTTGCAGTCTTGGCACGGAGAATAGCCGTCGAACAGTCGGCCAAGAAGGTGAAGCCGAGAGGGCCAGCGGACGACGAATACACGGCCACCCAGAGACACGACATGGCAATCATAGCCGAGCCGTGCGCAGTTGACTTGGGTAGTTTAAGAATGGCGCCGACAATGAACAGCAGCGGGACCATAAGCGCGCCGCCATAGACCAGCAGGGGGCGACGTCCAACGCGGTCAGTGGTGTAGAAGCTGATGGCCACAAAGACAACGAGGACAGTGTTGACAGATACGGTCGCAATGAAAGGGTTCTTGATGCCGGCCTGTTGGAAAAAGTATGCGGTGTAGACAAAAAGGACCGGCGCACCGTCCCAGATCTGGTTATTGTACGGCACGAGCGACACAATTGTCCGACGCTAAGAAGTTAGCATTGCTCATGAACGAGACACAAGTTCAGGTAGAAGAGGCTTACCAGGTTGGTACCGCGGAAACAGTCAAGGACAGTCACTCTCTTTTGTTTGTCCAGGAGCAGCTTGCCGTCGTCGATCTCCTTCAGCACAATCTTGTACTCATGCTCAATGTCAAAGTTTGGGACGCCGTTGTAGATCCGCTTCATCGTCTTCTTGGCCTTCTCATGATTGCCGCGCTGGGCATAGAACCGTGGCGTCTCGGGCATGAGGCACAGGCAGAAGACGGCGATTCCGATGAACACCCACTGCGAGTAGATGGCATGGCGCCACTTGTCGATCGACATCTGGGACACGATCTGTAGGGCAACTGCACAGCCAAACGAGCCAATCGCCCACTGGCATGGTCAGCTTCATTGCCGTAACGCGAGTCGAAAGGGAGAGATATCTTGACATACAAACAGCTGATAGAAGCCGAGTGCCGCACCACGAGCACGAGTTGGCGCGATCTCGGAGATGTATGTCGTGGCAGCCATCTGGTTGCAGCCAACGGAGAAACCCTTCAAGTCGAACTCGTTAGCAGTTGTCTGACTTCTGGTGTTAACTTGGGATATGCATACGTTCATGATCTTGGCAGCAAGCCAGTGCTTCCAATTGGTGGCAAACATTTCAATCATCGCAGCGATAAACATGAAGATCTGCACGGCCCAGAGCATGGGCCGGCGGCCAAAGTAGTCGATGGGCCAATTGCCAACCAAAAGGAGCACAACAAGAGAGCCAGCGTAGATGCCTGGATAGCGTTAAGGTCAGCCATCAGTGCAAAGCATGTAGGGTCATCACGGGAAGACGTACCACCCCACGCAGCAACCTGCTGCGAGTTCAGCTTGTAGGCGTGTGTGGTTTCATCGAAATCGCCCATCTGCCTTATGAAGCCTTTGAGCGCGACGATGTTGCCTGGCATCTTATACTGGTAGCCGTCACCCATGGCACAGACACCACAGGCAAAGCAGATAGCCATTGCACGCCAGTAGTGATAGATCGTCTGCCAGAACGTGAAGTTGGCATCGTTGGCCACTTCGTTGGAGTTGTCAATGACAAAGTTGACAGCCTTGTCTTCGACATGGGAAATCTCCCGCTCGACCTGTTGCTGTTTGGCCTGCGACACAGTCTCAACCGGTGCCTCTTCCCTGGCATCGGCCGCCTGGTCGCTTTGCGTCGACATGGTATGGATGCCAAACAAAAGAACAAGATGGAAGAAAAGAAGTTGCAGGTAAAAGGGATCGAAGGAGGGGAGGGACCAAACACAACCAATAATAGGAAAGATGGATGGTTGCAAGACGAGTAACGGGGTTTCCCCAGATTCCACGGGGTATTCTGGTCTATAAGAACAACGACGAAGCAACGTCCCGAGGTTGCTGTCCTATTCCTCGTGTCTTGTTAGCCAGAACATGTTCTCAAGAGAACCAATATTCCATCGGCGGTGCTACCGCTTCTCCCCACGGGGTGCAAAGAACACTAACGCCTTGCCGACCAAGATGCGCGCTAACTTCCGAGAGGTGGGCCTTGTCGCCGCCCCGTGGGGTTCGCCGGTTCTGCTCTGGAGTAAGCACGGCGCTAACAGCCGACCAGCTTTCAGGTGACCAAAAGGTGGTCTGAGAGGAAAGCAACAGGCCTTCTGATCCAATAGCCGATAGTTGATAGCCGACGAGTGTCACATGTTCTTCTGTCCATGACCTAATGGAAGCATCGAGCATCTTTCGTCAATGATATATGTTGCTGGATGGTCCGTCGAGCCTGAAGCTTCACTGACATTACATGACTTAATACTCTTCTCAATCTTACGCTTTGCATCCAAAATCCAGAGCCTCCTCTTCCTAACTCAGCGCCCCCAATTCTATCCAACATGCCGTCTCTAACTGACGCCCCGGTCATTATACGTCTCACGGACGAGGAGCGTGACTCTGGTAGCCTTTCGGACAACAACCTTTACGACGCCGTCGAGGCCTATTTCAACGATGGCTTTGTTGTTCTAGAGAACGCCGTGCACAACGACTTGATTGATGCCCTGAACAAGAGAATGCTGCAGGACACTCAGCGCCTCCTGGCTGGCGAGGGCCTTCCACACTTTGCGTAAGTCGGGGAGACCTGCCCTTACATTCTGTTCGACGTCAAGAGAACTGACCATGCCTCACACTGTAGGCCCCTGAATAAGAAGGTCGCCGAGACTGGTGCTGCCGCTGGCGGTAACCTCTCCCAAGTCCCGCCTCTAGAGAAGGGTAAGCTACGGAACATGGCACTCCCACGGCACTCATAAAACTCGGTGTGCTAACAGCATGGTAGAGTGGCTCTCGCCGGAGATTTTTGCCAACAAGCACGCCAGCCGCATCATCTCCAACGTCTTGGGCCCCAAGCCCGAGGTGCACTTTGTGCGTTCCAACACGCTCCTCAAGAATGACGACCGGCAACGTGTGCACTCTGATATGCGCTTCGAACACCCGGCACACCCGTTTGCCATCACGCAGAACGTGTGTCTCTGCGACTGTGGCCCCGAGAACGGCATGACTGAGCTGTGGCTGGGCACGCAGAATACTGGCGCGGAGATCCGCCCTCAGCTGGGTGAACCCTTTATTGACGAGAATGTTGTGGAGGAGCGCCGCAAGATTCGCCCCCCTGTATACCCTCGCGTGAAGAAGGGCTCGATCCTGATCCGCGACCTGCGTCTGTGGCACGCCGGTATGCCTAACCCCTCGGATGAGGTCCGCATCTTGCTCACAATCAACTATTATGCGGGTTGGTTCAAGAATGGCGCGCTGGTGTCCTTCCCCGAATCTCTGCGTTCGCACGTTGAGTACTTGGAGAAGTATGGCGACATCAAGATTGCCGCCAAGTATGAGCCGGACGCCACCTTTAACTACCTGGAGAGCAAGTTCAGCAACAACTTCAGCTCTGTTTTGCACCCCGAAGTCTGGGAGAAGATTGCCCACGTCAAGACGGCTAAAGGCTACTAATTGTGAATGTGGCTGGGTTTGAACTTGTTGGGCAGGTATTGCTACGATATTTAACCAAAATGAGAGTATGATTGCGAATGCACAAGACTGGAAGCAGGTGTGGATGCGAATAAAATGCCTGGAAATTGTAAACAGTTTATGAGAATCATCCCGACTCATCCTCTATCTCTATGATCTATGCCGGTCTAACCTAGAGTTTACGGAGAAGCCTCTTGCATAGCTTCTTGCATGCCACGAAGCTGTGAAATCAAGTCGACAATTGTCGTCTGAAATGGCGTATAATGTACACCAAGCTCGCGGGCCGTCGTCTCTCCGTCGAAGGCGAATGACTCGTCCACCGACTGCTTCTGGCGCTGGACCTTGCCCTTGGCCCAGCCAAAATTCTTCTCCATGATGGACGCGGCCAGATCGTACGAAAAGTTCTCCTTACCACCGGGGATGTACCGCTTGCCACCAGCATTCTCGCGAAGAGCTGCCTCGACGTGGGCCACGGCAAGGTCGCGCACGTCAATCCAGTTCGGCACGCGTGCAGTTGCTAGGGGTTGGCCCTGGGCAACCTTCCATAGCATGGCATTGGTCTCGTTGAGTTGGTCCAAACTTGTCACCGGGTGGACGATGGGACCAAAGGTCATGGACGGACAGAGCGTGACCAGGTCGAAGTTGGGCTTGTGCTCGTCGACAAAGTCCCAGGCGGCCTTCTCGGCGAACTTCTTGGCGCCGCGGTAGGCAATGTGTGCGGGCGTCGTCGATGCAATGGCCTCCTCGTAGCTAATCGGGTTCCAGTCGTCGCCTGTGTAGAGAAGCCCCGAATGCGGACCATTCCGATCCGCATTTAAGACGGAAGCAAAAGACGAGGTCAAAACGACACGCCTCACCGTGCTGCTCCGGGCCGAGGCCTCGAGTATGCGCGTTACACCGTTTATCGCCGGAATGACGAGCTCCTTCTCGTTGTCCTTTGTGTCGTATGTGAGTGGCTGTGTTTGAAGTTAGCAGAGTCTCCTCAGTGCATCATGTTTGTTGAATGTATCGTACACTTGCGACGTGGATCACGGCATCCACGCCTTCCACGGCGTCGTCCATGTTGCCATCGTCGCCAAAATCTTGGATCTGGACAAACTCCAGTAATGGCGCGTACTGCAGCCGTGCCTGGATCATGGCGTTGCCCTTTGCCAGGGAGCGCGTGGCGCCGCGGACGCGAATGCCACGGCGTAGGAGCTCATCAACAACGTGAGCGCCAATGAAGCCCGTTGCACCTGTGACAAGGATGAATTTTCTAGCATCTGTTAGAACGACCACAACAAAGGGGAATAGTCGCACAACATACGGTGGCTCGAACATGGCGATGCCTTGCTGAATGAGACACTGATCTCTGGGATTCCGGTACCGCAAAGCGTTGATGCCAGTCTCGATGCCAGTCGGCTGGCAGAGCTTCTCCCGGCCGGTAGAGTAGAGTCTGCCTCAACTCTGCAGCCCCAATCAGTTCCTGACGCGGCATATTAAAGAGAGCACCACCCGGAAATGGGCTACTGTAGAACAGGTCCCGCACGCCAGCCATGATGTGTGAGTTGTTTTGTTCAACTTGGCAATAGCCGACGATAGTAGTCTGCTCCAAGGGAGCGAGCCCATGTTGTAGCCGATCGGATGAGTCTGCCCCACAGACCACGAGAAACTTTAATCTACTACTCCGTAGACCCTGGAGAGAAAAAGAATACGCGGAGACACGCGCGCGCCGCCCAAAAGCTCGGAAGGGGTGGTATGGGGTAGAAGTGGGCAGAAAATGGCAAGTTGGGAAAGGGGACAATGAGTCGAAGGAAGAGACAAAAGAAGAAGTTGAAAATGAACGGTGCTCCTCCGATGGGCATGTGTCGATGTGGCTTCAGTCACAGTTCGTCTCTAGCTGCTACGGCCTTTTCCCACGAACACGACGAGCCAATTCCACACACAGACTTGAACGAGTTTCGTCCAAATCCTAATGCCTGCATTAGATGACTCGATGCGGCACTTGGCCCTACTGAATGACACTGTACGTACTGGCGTCGGTTTGGACCAGCTGTCTTGTTTGTCAATTGCGTGACAGTCGACGGTATACATATAAAAGCCATGTCTTTGCCCCCATTGACTGAGAAGAAAGAAGTCTTCGAAGGCTTATCACCATGTCCCCCCCGGTGCGCAGGCATGGCCAGAGCGCTAACGCCTCTTTCGTGACGACACAATTATGGAACACACTAGGACGAATGGTCAGGTCAGCAGCCTACAGGCGCTAAAGCCCAAGGTCTCGCCTCTTTATTCTGGGGAAAATGCCCTGGAAACGGAAAAAACTCTGTCTGTGAGAGACGAAGATGACGATTTGCCCCATCGTCGACAGCAGCCGAGACAGCGCACAACGAAAGCCACGGGAAACAGACTCAGCGAGCCCGTGCAGGCAATTGAAGAGATTGGCTGTGAGCAACAGCACAAACGCGCAATTCGCCATTCGCCACCTGACATGGAGTCAGATCTCTCGGACAAAGCAACCGACTTAACATCTGCCCAGCTGCGACAGAAGAGACACAAGTTTTCCCGCTCGCGGGACGGCTGCCTTACCTGCAGGTACGAACTGATAGTAGTGGCTGGCTGTTGGATTACTGCGTCAAGAAAACTCGCTGATGACCTCTAGAAAGCGCAAGGTCAAATGCGACGAGGCGCGCCCGCGCTGCTATCATTGCGAGCGTCTCAACATTCAGTGCCGCTGGAGCAGCATCTCGCGAAGCTCAAGCTCAGTACCTAGCAACAGTATGCTCTCCACAGCCGTGGAAAACGGCGACGGGATGGCGGTGCATCACCAACCTTTAAAGACGTCGATCCCGACGCCATCGACCCTGCTCACGAGCCCGCCGCCGTACCAGCAGACACAGCAGACGCAGGAGCAGGGCGCGGCAACGCAGCTGTTTGACTACACCAACTTTATGTGGGACGGCAGAGACACGTGGCAGCAGATGATTCTCGACGTCGAGCGCGAAATCAACTTGGACGCACATAATAATGCCGATCCCGGTGTTCTGGATCAGCAAACGCAGCAGATACAGCAGACAAACAACCTGGCGTCACTAGCAACAGAAGCAGCCGCCATTCACAGCTCGGGACTAAGCACGGAGCCGCCGGATGGCGCATCTACAGCAACGACGGCCGCCGCGGCCGCCGCGACAGCGAGTATGTCTGACACTGCGGCCAGTCCACAATCGAGCCTCGACATCGCAGCACGCAATTCGGCGGATAATCATCGGCTGATCAACTACTTCACGCACGCGGTGACGCCGCCAATCCTGTCAGAGGTCGAGGCGCAGCGCAACTGGATCACGGTCCGTAAGATTTTGACCAAAATGGCGGGCGACTCGCGCATGGTACGTTGGGCGGTGTTGGCCTTTTCCAACGCGATGCTGAGCCGCCACGAGGGCAGCTGGATGGCCAGCCAGCAAAACTACTACGAGAACGCGGCCATGGAGGTCAACATTCACGACCAGGAGACGCTCAACACCCTGGACCATCACAGCCCCGACCGCGAGAAGCTATTGGCCACGCTCTTCTTCCTGAGCTACGTGGACATTTTGGACGCACGGATCGAGATGGCGCATCTATATCTAAAACAAGCATACAAAATATTTCAGCAGGGGCGGCAGGCTGGGTTTGCGCCCATCGAGAAGCAACTGCTGCTGTGGATCCGGCTACTGGACGCGCGCGCGGTGTCGGCCGGTGGCGAAGGTCTGTTCTTGTCCAAGGACAACGAGGAGCTTTTTGTGCAGCAACCATCACCGGCGAGCTTTGGCGATGATAACGATGATAGCAACAAAAACAGGTTCGTGGAGGACGGCGACGTTGAGGACGCCCTATTGCAGGCGCTATACCAACCAGGTATCGTGTTTTTCCAAAAGGTGCAGAGCTTTATGGGCCACATTGCCAAGATCGACCAGTGGCACCGCTCGCGCGGCACGGTCGAGGACGAGACAGAGGTGATGCGCATCGCCTCCACCATCTCTACAGATCTGCGAGCTCTGTACGAGCAGCGGCCGTCACTCATGGACTATGCCGTGGCCGGTAAGCTGACAGCGCCGCACATTTCGGCAAAGCTGGCCTTTACCATCACGCGCTCGTTTCGGACGTATCTGTCCAACTACTACGCCAGCAAGATCCACCTGCACCGCGTTGCCTACAAGAACTTTCCTCTGACCAAGGAAGCCGATGAGGCGCTGGACCACATCCGGCGGCTGGCACGACTGATCGCAGAAAGTCTTGACGGCGACGACCCGCTGCCCATCAACATGCTTTGGCCGCTACTAATGCTGGGCACGGAGGAAAAGGACGCCGGCGAGCGCGCATGGATCAAAACGCAGCTACTGCGGATGGAGAAGATTGCCGGCAACGCGCGCATCACGACGCGCGTGCTCGACGAGCTGCAGGCGCGCCAAGATGCGTCTAGGGCGCGCGTGGACATTGGCACGGTCATGCGTGAGATCTTCAACGTCCGCTTCGCCATTGTGTAGACGCCAAAGTGGCGTGCTCCTGGCCTGATTTCTTTCGTTTCGATTCCGTTTTGTTTTCCATATACCCATCTGCCGTCGGCAGCAAATTAGATTCAAGTTACTCCGTAATACTCGCACCACAGGAAAGAGCACAGGCCGAATCCGGCCAAGACCCCAAGGGAACGGTTCTGCTCTTGTTCACAGGGACCTCGCTCGAGCCGACGCGCGCCGTAATACCATCTAGGACGCTAGTATCCGATCGGCTGGCTGCAGTGGGATGGCACGAGGCCTGAACCCTGCAAGTCTTCGCGAGGCTAGAATGGAGGATGGGCACATGCGAGCAAGGTCTAGTCGCCTGGTGGTGCCCCTGTTGTATCCAAGCTCGCTGAGAGCAAGAGGAGGACCCTGTGGACGATGTTGGATTGGCCACACCTACTCTGATTGATTCTCCACGGCGTAGATTTCTTGTTCTGCGTTATTCTCCTAATTAAAAAAAGGAAAACGTCCTGCACCGAACAGGATCAACAGTCTACTTTCTTTCTATCATCTTCAGAATGGCTGTCACGAAAGGAAAGCCTTTCCCACCTGGAATTCACACTCCCAGCTTGACGTGGTTCCGCGATGACGTCAAGCAGGAGGTCGACTGGGACCTGCAGACAAAGCACCTCGAGTATATCATCGGCTCTGGCGTGCACGGCGGTATGTTTTGGATTCGCAGGCTGCTGTTTTAGGATAACCATGAACCAGCACTGACAACGAAGTGATCCTTTCTGGCACCAACGGCGAAGCCGTGACGCTGAGCGCCGACGAAAAGGCCAAGCTAGTCCGCACGACGGTCGACGTAGCCAAGCGCCTCAACCGCACCGACCTCACCATCACCATGGGCTGCAGTGGCCAGAGCACGCAAGCCGTTATCGACGAGACGCGCCTGGCCAAAGAGGCCGGCGCCGAGTTTGCGCTCGTGCTGATCCCCAGCTTCTTCCACTTCGCCATGACCGAGAAAGCTATCTTGGCCTTCTTCGAGGAGCTGGCCGACAACAGTCCCATCCCGATTGTTATCTACAACTTCCCGACCGTTGTGGCTGGCCTGGACTGCAACTCGGATATGCTGATCCACCTGGGCCAACACCCCAACATCGTGGGCGTGAAGCTGACCTGTGGCGGCATCGCCAAGGTGTCGCGCATCGCGTTGGCGTACAAGCCAGAGCAGTTCAGCGCCGTGACCGGCCAGAGCGACTGGCTGGTGCCAGGGATGCTTGTTGGTGCCACAGGTGCGGTGACGGGTGTCAGCAACCTGTATCCCAAGGTTTGTAACACCGGCGTCGGTACGAACTTGGAAGCGTTTGCTAACCCTCTTTAGTTCTGCGTGCAAGTCTACGACTTGTTCAAGGCTGGCAAACTCACGGAGGCCGTTGTCGCACAGCAGCGGCTGGCCGACGTAGAGTGGGGCTTTGCCAAAAGCGGCATCAACGGCACCAAATGGGTGGTGGGCAACTTTCTCGGATACGCTCCCAACAGCCGGCACTGTCGCGTGCCGCAGCCTGCGTTCGCCGACACCGACAAGCAGGAATGGGCTGCGGCTCAGGTCAAGCCGCTGCTTGCAGACGAAAAAAAGCTGAACAACAGCCCACTCCTGCAGTAGGATGTTGTGCGACGGGGGTAGTTGGCGAAGAAATTGATAGACATACAGGCGAATTGAGATTTTTTTGTGTCTGCGAGAGATTACCTGTACATGTACCTGGAAGGCTGGAAATGCCCCGCACTGCGCTTGGTTTTTTATTCGCTGGTCGCATTGTGAGGGGCAGAGCTGAAAAAGAAAACAAGACCGTGCATCTACTGCGTAATCTGGATTCTCTTCAGCGCGACAAAGCGCATTGTACATGTACACACAACAACCACTCCCATCATAGCATGGCAGAACAGAGCCCTGAAGTGGCTGAGGCGGCGTCTGTCCTCAGTGACTCGGAACACGAAGAGCCGCACTCGAAGCGCGAGAGGCTCAAGGGACTCTTGTAAGTGACACGGACGGTCCGTCCCGTTTTGCTTGGCAACCTCCTGCGTCATAAATGCTCAAGTATCGTCCAGCAAGTCCGGTCTCTCCCTGGGTGAGGACCAGCTCCTGAAGGGAAAACTCAAACTGCAGCAAGCGCTCGGCCTCGGTGCCCGACCCAACGCCATTCCAGCTGGTGAGGCCCAGATCCACGGGCCCGAGCGCACCGTCCACGTTGGCTGGCACCCGGTGGCCGGGTTCGCCGGCAAGTGGTTTGCGGAAAAGACGGGCCTGGGCAAGCTCATCACTGAGAAAGTGCACAAGTATCCCGACCCAACGCAGCATTGGGCGGTGCTGGTGGGCGGCTTCTGCCACGAGTTATGGATGGACGAGCATCTGAACGTCATCTACATCAACGAACCTGCCGTCATGGATGAGTGGCACACCTTTGAGGTGGGCAAGACGCACTTTAACGACGAGGCGCTGCGCCAGACCGGTGAAATGGTTATCTTCAACATGCGCCAGAAGCGACCGGCCTACAACCTCATCAGCAACAACTGTCAGAACTTTGCCCTTTTCTTGCTGGACGCCATCCAAGTGGGCAAGCACCATGAGTTCGGCACCGCCTTTAGCGTCTACCAGCGCGCGACTGGCAAGGGCAAGATCCGTGACCTCTTCGACTCTACGGCCCCCGACGAACACAACGTGGTCGAGACTACAGAGGAGGACACCGAGGACTCGGTAGCCCAGAAGAAGAGCGACTACTTCCAGGGCATCATCGACTTTGCCAAGAAGGTCATGGACGATAATACGACAAAGCTGGATACCCACGGACATTAGTCTATCTGGGTTTTTCTTGGTTTCTTCCCCATTGTCTTCTGGTCACGTCCCTCTAAATATCATGAGCAAATGCCTGCAGATCGTCCTCGCCCATCTCGCCATCCCACCCGTGCTCCAGCAGGTATTGGCGGAACGCTTCGTCGTTCAGTGCTAGATCGTCACCCCTGATATTGGGGATGAAATAGTGCGTGACCAGCATGCCGGCCACACCGCAGACGGCAGCTACGATAAACGTCCACCGTTTGCCCAGGTTGTCCTGGATAGGCGTGAATGCCTGTGTGCCAATGGCGGCACCCGTCTTCCCCAGAGCGGCGCTGACGCCGTAGCACGTGCCGCGGACGGCCGTCGCATAGCTTTCGGACGACAACAGACCCAGCATGTTGCCCGGCCCCATATTGCCAAAGCACATGATCATGCCGTAGAAGACAATAAATAAGGGCAGGATCTTGGTAATGCGGTCGTAGGCGCAGCCGACAATCAGGCCAAAGATCAGGTAGCCACCAAAGCCGAGCAGCATGACGTTTTTGCGACCAAGGCGGTCGCAGAGGATCACGCCCACGACGACGCCAGGCAGCGCAACGGCGCCGAGGAGCAGATCCCACTCAGCCGTGCGCAGCAGCTTGTTTCCACCATTGGGAACCACCGACGCCACAATGGCACCGGAAAAGACGCCGTTGGGAAAGGTGATGAAGTCGTAGAGAAACCATGCCTGCGTTTTTATCAGCATAAACAAATCAGGCACCTCGTAATGCATTCCATAAAAAATTCAACACACACCCCACATGTCCCGATCAAGGTCTTCCAGTAGTAGCGGAGGACGAGCGAGTAGGGCACTTTTTTTTTGATGGCGCCGCGGCGGTACAGCTTGGAGTTGGCCATCTTGAGGCGGAAGTAGAAGACGGTCAGCGGCAGGGTCACGCCAATGCCCATGCACACGCGCCACACCGTCGAGAGCCGGTCGCTACCGGTGATTCTCAGCACAATTATGAAGATGGAGATGGCCAGCGGTCCGCCAAAACTGAGCGGCAGGTTGGTGACCAGGATGAAGACGGGGCCGCGCCGCGACAGCGTGTGCTCGTTGGCCGCCTCCGATGCCGACGTGCTCGACGCCGGGTACTCACCGCCGGTGCCGAATCCCACAATGCCGCGCGATATGGTCAACATCCAGAACATGCCCAGCGTCGTCGTGCCATGGGCCGCAGTGGCCAGGATGCCACCGACGACTATCATGGTCGTGGTAACGACGATCGCCGTCTTGCGACCCATGTAGTCGCAGGTCAGCCCGACGACTACTTGGCCCAGGATTTCGCCGACCAACAGGGAGTTGGACACCTGGGTGCTAACTGCCGACGTGTAAACCTCAGGGTACTCCATCTTGAAGAGGACATTCAGCATGGTCATCAGGTTGTTCTGGTAGCCATCCGAAATCAAGGCGGCGCCGGCGCAGAGCTAGACATTACGGAAGAGGAGGTATTAGCTCGCAGCTGGAACCATCCTGGCAACCAGAACTCACAATCGTAAAGAAGTCGGACATGGACTGCCGCTTAGATAAGATGGGAACGGCGTCAGGTTCGCCATCGTCAATTCTGGGGGTTGTGCTCTGAGAGATCGCCTTGTTTGTTGCCTTGTCTACTGCCTCGTCAAGGCTGCCGAGGAGGTTCCCGTTGACGGCCCCCGCGCTGACAGGACAAGAGTCGTCCATAGTTTGCAGCTGCTTTGGAGTTGTGTGCAAGACAAACTCTGCTGAGCGCGGGCTTATGGGCAGCTTAATACATACTTGTTGGATGTGTAACATCCTTCCCTCCTCACAGTTGCTTACCCAGTACAAAGCACCGTGTAGCCCCAGACGATTACGGTGGACTGCTTTACAGGTGTATCCGAGGACTGGTCATCGGGAACGTTTGGGTGCATGTCCAGATCACGATCGCCAGTAGCATCATTTGTGTTCCGGTCGATTTTTTCTTACTTCATGTTTCGCTTTTTGTTCATAATTTGTCTTCTGTTTTTGAATAAAATTCTCATGATCATTCTAAAAACCCCATTCAATGCTAATTATCGTAGACAATGACCTGGTACACCTCCCTCATATTATGGTTTCCTCATCACTCCCACCTCCTACGTCGTGCACATCGTCCGTCTCAAAGATTGGATACGTCAAGATGGCTGCTATGCCGCCCAGGCTGTCCAACCGCTGTCCGCTCTCGTGGTCACTGCTGAGAATGCGCACCTCGCCGCCAAACTCTTTGGCCTTGTCGACAATGGCAACAAAGCGCCTTCGCGTTGCAATGTCTTGACTACGGAACAACGCATTGTTGACCAGCAGTATGCCGCCGCCGCGCCCCACAGCACCTTCATCGACGGCTCGCGCAACCGGTTGTGCGCCGTAGGCCACCCGGCCATCGTCCTTGCGCAGGCGTGCCATGACCTCATCCATGACATGCGACTCAGACCGGAACTTGGCCGTGTTCAAGCGTGCCGTGACTTCGGGGCTGCGCAGCACCTCGTTGAGCGAGTGCGTGTTTCCGGAGCTGGTGTGCACCACAATAGCCTCCTGGCCGATGCGCCGCAGCTTGGTGTCGCTCGTACGCGCGCCATGTTCGCTGATGAACGTGCGGAAGTTGCGGGCCGTAAAGCCAGGACTTGCAAGCAGCAGCAGGCGCGGCGTGCTGAAGTCGACGACGTCCAGAAGCACTGTCAGCACTTCCTCGAAGTAGCGGTGTGTGCCCGCCGCCAGGTCGGCCGCCGCCGTCTGCTTTTTAGGTAGCGCTGCCTCGATGCGTTGCTTGACCAGCGTTTGGTTGGCCGTAATCAGGCAGATGTTGGCGGCGCTGTCGCTCATAATGACGGCCGCGATGGCGTCTGCCCGGTCCTCGCGCAGGGCCTCCTTGAGCTCCTCAATAGCCACGCTGTCCCAGCCGTACTTCTTCCATAGCGTAAACGGCCGGTTGATCTCCAGACTGAGCGTGTGGCGCTGACCGAGGCCGACAACGGCGTTCTCAGCGACCACGATGCCGCCCACACGCAGCGATGCTGTCGACGGGTCAAAGGTTGTGGATTCGACGCGGATGGTCAGGTCGATGTGGACGCGCGACGACGATGTGGCGCCTGTGCTCTCGTTTTGGTCGACAACTTTGCGCACGGCATGGGCCTTGATGGTGTCGCCGGGCCGGATCAAATTGTTTGCGTGCCACTGATGAACAGGAGTCAGCAGATAAAGAAGTCGGAAAAGGGGAGGGGGGTCATGATCTACCATGTCCTCTGGCTCCGTGGGTAGTAGGGACACGCTGTCCTCGCCAATGGCGTTCAGGTCCGCCGTCCTCTTCTTTCCGGTGAGCTGCATCGTGATGCTTTCCCGGGGCGGGACAAGGAGAAAAAGAGAGTGCTGTTGTGACAGGCTGTGCTACTCTTTATTAGTTCTCTCCGCCATGCCCTGGCGGGGCATGGGCCACTAAATTCCAGAGCCGTGGCACTATTCTACACGGCCACGTGGCACTGTAACCCTCTGTATTTTGTGCTAATAATTCATCGCTTACATCCTCAGAATTCTTGGTGTCTGCTTTTGTTTCTGTCCCTTTCCCTCCCTTTGCCCCGGTCTGAGATCAGTCGTCCCCGGCCCGCACCTAGAACTGAGACGACGAGATGTTGACGGCCACGTTTCGTATTGTGCATCCTGTGGTGTTGTACTTGGACGCGTACGAGCCGCCAAAGACACTCTCCAACCAGGCGACCGCTGCTGGGTGGCCATTGACGGCATCGGCGCTGTGGCCACCGATGCTGTTGCGGTTATAGAGAATATTGACGCCAATGCCGCAGAAGCGGTTGATCAAGGCATCAGTGTCATTGATAGGGCTGACCTCGTCGCGGATGGCCTTGTACGCAAAGACGGGAAACTGTGGCACGCCGTGGTAGCCCATGATGCCGTCACTGTTGATGACCTTCTGAGCAATCGGATTCTTGATGGCGTCAAAGCCGTCGACGAAGTACATGGAGATGTTCTTGAGTGCAAAGGCAGAGATGCTGTCGCCAAGCGTGTAATTTTGCGTGGCCAGGAAGCCCGTTTTGTTGTAAGGCCCTTCCGTCTTCAGCTGGGACAGGATATACTCCAGCACGTCGGGGAACTGATTGGCAATGCCGATAATGGCGGCCTGCTTTGTTAGTCTCCCTGTTACGCTCTCATCCCAATCTCACATCACCGCACTTACCGGAGCAAGGCCGGCCTCGAGCGTCTGGTCGATGGCGTACAGGACGCTGGTCACGTTTGGCGTCAGGCCGCCGAGGGCAGCACCACTGATGTTCAGCTCTGGAGCATACTGAACCTGCAGCTCGGCCGCCCATTCGCTCGCCAGCGCGCCGCCCGAGTACCCCCACAGGACGGTGGTCACATTGGACGGCAGCCCAAAGCGCGCCGCACCGGACAGCACGGCACGCACGGCATCCAGGGTGGCGTGGCCGGATAGCACGCCAGCCGTGAAGCTGGCCAGAGGGCCCTCGAAGTCGGGGACGCTCACAAACCAGCCTTTCCCCAGGCTGTCAGAAATATCCGACTGCATGTTCTTGTACAAAGCATAGCTTGGGCTGGCATCGACATCGACCGAGTCGTAAGGGATCTGGTACGACAGCAGTGCACCGGTGGGTGTTTCCGTCTTTCTCAGGGGGACGAAAAGCGTTGTCACCGCCCAGGTCGGCGTGTAGGGACTGCCCGTGGTGCGGTAGAGGATGTTGTAGGCGGCCGAGGTATTGCCGGCGAGTTTGGTGAGGTTGCCGGGGGCCGGGCGCACGCGCAGGATGGTGCCAGGCGTCTCTTTTTCAAACCCGTACGGCGCCGTGTACCAGGGATCTTCACTGGGCGCGATGGGTTCATCGATTGTGTTGCTGTTTGTGGACGACGATGCCCGCTCGATAACAGGCGAAGCAAGCGTGACCGGCACGGTGAGGCACAGCGCAGCCGCCAGCAGTGAGGCAACAGGCCGCATGATCGCTGGTGGTAGAGAGAAGAGAGAAACCCGAAGCAAGATGAGAAGAAGGAGGAATTGGTGCAGACAGTGTGACTGTGGTCACGATGCAACGATGCAACAGACAAACAAGACAACAGATCGAAGTACCGTCTACGAGTCAGCGCACTCATACATGGAGGAGCTTCCTCTTTATGCAGCGATGAGGAAAAAATCCTCTGCCCTAGCACTTCCCATTGCCTTTGTCCTCGTGAGAAAAAAACGAGGCGATCCACTGCGAGCTTCCCCCGCACGATCTTAGTCGTTGGTCCCGCCGATGTGCACGTCCGGCTTCGCCGGCCTCGGTCAGGAAAGAGGGGAAGTTACGAGAGACGGCAGGCGACAAAGACAAGTTCGTATATTTGCGGGCATGACATCACGGCGCTTCCGCCTAAGCCTCTCATGGCGAGGACGCAGCTTTTTTGGGCCTAATGCGCGGTAGAAGCAGGAGCCATTGGTATTAGTTGCAGTCGTAGACAGCTCACCGGGTTTTGGCGTTTCTTTGTAGGACCTGTGGAGCAGTCAGCACAAGTAGCACTGAGTAATTGGTATCATACTTGCACTCCGCCGGAGTCACTTTACCTTCCCACGCATCTTGTGCTCGACTGAAATACCCTTACCCACAACAAAATAGCCTCGCTCGTACTACGTGAAAGGTTCATGATGCCGGTCGTGGCCGATGCCCGACCGGTGTTCGCTCGTTGAGTGCATATTGTTGTCTTGTTTAATGTGTTACACAAGCGGACGGACATGGCACTGTACTTCCAAGTTCCAACGTCTCGCAGCAGCGCAGTGTGTCGCTTCCTGTACGGGGTACCTAGGACCGGCTTCGAGGTATTTCCAGGGACATAAGCGCATGGCAAACGGTGTCTGTCCTTTACCGCAAATTTCCCGGGCAGCAATGGAGGAGCACTTAAGAAGCCCCCTTGAGCCAAGACTGGCGGCAGATTGGAGTCCATCGATGACGGCTTGTTCTCTTTTCATGCCCCCGTCCAATGGCACCGCTTGCAGTCTTAGTCGCCGCGGTCTTGGCCGGCGCCGCCACACTCTCCTTAGCTTACACGCCGAACCGGCCCGGCTCACAAACACGTTATCCCTTTGCACAGCCCTATGATCAGTCGTTTCTCGAAGGTATGTCTACTCTCCTCTCTTTTCTCTCCTCTTTTCTCTCCTCTTCTCTCTCCTCACACCCCAGGCTACTCTGTCCTCAAACACGTCGGTGGCAATGGACCCTACAGCAACCGCCAGTCCTACGGCATCGGCCGTGACCCCCCAGCCAGCTGCGGCGTCGACCAGGTCATCATGGTGAGGCGGCATGGCGAACGCTGGCCGGATCCGGGCCCGGCATCCAGCATGGTCGCCTCACTGGATAAGATCTACAAGACCAACGCCAGACCCTTTAACGGGTCGCTCGAGTTCTTGAACCGATGGCAGACCTTTATGGCCGGCGGCCGCTACATCGCCCTCGAGACGTTCAACGGCCCTTATTCCGGCCTGCTGGAAGCCTACCGCCACGGCGCCGACTACGGCGTGCGCTATGAGCAACTTTGGGACCCCACGGCCGTCAATCTCACCATCCCCATGTTCTCCAGCGGTTACGAGCGCATCCTCATGACAGCGCGCAAGTTCGGCGAAGGCTTCTTCGGCTGGAACTACACTGACGTCGTGGCCATGAACATCATCCCCGAGGAGTCGTACATGGGTGCCAACAGCCTGACGCCGAGCTGCCCCCACGACAACAGCACGAGGGTCTGCGACAACCTGACCAACTACCATCCGGAGCTGGACGTCGCGGCCGCCCGCCTGAACGAGCAGATCTCCGGCCTCAACCTCAACGCCACCGACATCTACAATCTCATGCAGCTGGCGGCTTACGAACTTAACGCGCGCGGCTACTCCGACTGGATCGACGTCTTCAGTCTGGATGAGTGGGTGGCCTTTGGCTACCTCAATGACCTGAACTACTACTACTGCGCCGGCCCGGGCGACAAGAACATGCGTGCCGTCGGTGCTGTCTACGCCAATGCGTCGCTGACGCTGCTGAACCAAGGTCCCAATAAGGCAGGCACTCTGTTTCTGAACTTGTGAGTCTCTCCTCTCCTGTCTCTCATTCTTTTCTCTGCTTACATTCTACCTAGCTGCCACGACACAAATATCACCCCAATCTTGGCCGCCCTGGGCATTAGCACCCCTGCCGAGGACCTGCCACTAGACCGCATTCCCTTCCCCAACGAGTACAACACTGGTGACCTGATGCCCATGGGCGGCCGCCTGACCATGGAGCGCCTAACATGCAACGCCACGGCCAGCTCCGAGGCCGGCACCTATGTACGCCTTGTGCTAAATGAGGCCGTTGTGCCCTACTCCGGCTGTCAGGACGGGCCCGGCTTCTCGTGCAGTCTCGCCAACTACACCAGACTGGTGTCCGCGTCGCTACCTGACTTTACCACCACCTGCGGCATCAATGCCAGCTACCCGCAGACGTTGGACTTTTGGTGGAACTACAACACCACCAAGGCCTACGATGTAGAAACGCAGATACCGATTCCGGCGCAAGAAGGCTTCCTCACGTACCAGGGAACGCCAGCTTGAGGGGCAAACAACTTGACCAAGGATTAATGGGACTGGGGGTGGCACGGGTAGATCAATAGCTTCAATAATTTGCCTAATTTGGGTGATGAGTGTTGTAATCTGCAATGGTTGTGCATTGCGGAATCCGTGGTGGTGCTTTCACTGTTTCACATGTTAAAAGGCCGCCTTCGAGTGTTACCCCGCAGAAGCTTCTTCCTGTTTGAGCTGTGCTCTCACCATCGCTTCTCGACGTTCACTTGTGTCCCAGTCCTCGTCCCTTACTTCGTCAAAATGCCCGACGAAATACTCAACAACATCTCGCACCGCAGATTCAACCCGTTGACCGGCGCATGGCTTCTCGTGTCGCCGCACCGCACGAAACGTCCCTGGCAGTGAGTGGTAGTCTTCCTGTCGACAAAGTCCAACGAACAGATGCTTACCGTTGCAGGGGCCAGCAAGAAACAATACCCGAGAACCTGCTGCCGTCGTACGACCCCAAATGCTATCTCTGTCCGGGGAATAAGCGCGCCCAAGGCGACGCCAACCCCGTCTACGACAATACCTTTATCTTCATCAACGACTTCAGCGCCGTCAAAGAGGTGCAGGAGGAATACACGCCGGAGAGTTCAGATGGTGATTACAACACCCACCGGTGTGCTACTTGCGGCGCGGAATG
Source organism: Ophiostoma angusticollis (assembly GCA_019925545.1). Classification (NCBI taxonomy): domain Eukaryota; kingdom Fungi; phylum Ascomycota; class Sordariomycetes; order Ophiostomatales; family Ophiostomataceae; genus Ophiostoma; species Ophiostoma angusticollis. Next base: position 30,383 of record JADHKL010000042.1, read on the forward strand.
CGGCTAACATGACAGAACTCGAGTCTTTGCTGCTGCGCGCCCAGCCGACCACAGGCCGGTGCTACGTGCTGACCTTCTCGGCCAAGCACAATGTCACGCTGGCTGACATGACCGCCGAAGAGATCTTACCCGTCATCCTTACCTGGGCACGCGTCTACGCTGCGCACGTCGCGCCAAGTAACCCCGTCTTTTCTGCCGCCGAGGCCCTGCTCCAGGCCCACCCGCCACCGCCGGCCGAGAGCCTGACGCCACCGCACCGCCAGTTGCGGTACATGCAAATCTTTGAGAACAAGGGCGCCGCCATGGGCTGCTCAAACCCGCACCCCCACTGCCAGATCTGGACCACGTCCAGCTTGCCGGAGGAGCCTGCAAAGGAGCTGGTGCAGCTGAGCAAGTACCGCGCGGCACATGCTGGCCGCCATCTTCTAGGTGACTACGTCCAGCTAGAGTTGCGCAAGGAGGAGCGTGTCGTCTATCAGAACGAGGCCTTTGTGGTCGTCTGTCCGTGGTGGGCCGTGTGGCCCTTCGAGGTCATGCTCGTGGCCAAGCGACACGTACGTGCCCTTGTCGAACTCAGCGACGCGGAGCGGCTCTGCTTAGCCGAGGCCATCCAAGACGTCACGCGGCGGTACGACAACCTTTTTGCAACGAGCTTCCCGTATAGCTCTGGCATCCACCAAGCACCGTTGGCGTGCTCCCAGGACGAGGCCGATAGCAGCTGGCTCCATATGCACTTCTACCCACCGCTGCTGCGCTCGGCTACTGTCCGCAAGTTTCTTGTCGGCTATGAACTGCTGAGCGAACCGCAGCGCGACATCACGCCGGAACAAGCGGCTGCACGACTGCGCAGCTGCGGTGGCGATCTGTACCGCAAGCAGATATGACCATAGTCTATTCAATAAGGTCCCAATACATAGTCAAGCTCTCCCTCTTTCTCACTTTCCGTCTCTCTTCCACTCTGCCACTCCTCTCTCTCTCTCTCTCTCTCATTCCCCCCTTCTCCCCCCCTTCCTCTTCTCCTCTTCAAGAAACATAATGGCTGTACTGCAGCGTCATCCAGATGGTACCGCCAAAGCCAGCAAGCAGCGGGAAAACTTGCGGCCCTGTCACGCGCATGGTCTTGAAGACCAGGATCTCGCTGGAGAAATGCACCGCCGCCAGCACGTGCGTAATCAGGCTCAGCTGATACAGCGTGCGGTCGCTGACATCGTAGGCCGTGTAGAGACGTACCAGTCCGGCCAGCGTGGTCCACACCGCGAACAGGCGTGCGGCCAGCGGGGTCATCTGGTCGTGCGCCTTTTCTGTGTCCTTGCCTGTGCTTGATGCCGGCACCAACTTGTCGATGCGATCCTCTGGTTTGTGCGCGCCATTGGCCGGCTGTGTGCGAAGCAGGGCCGTGTTCGGTACAAAGAGACCATTGTAGATGCGACGCGAGTAATGCAGCGTGACGAAGTTCTGGATGGAGTTGCCAAAGGACACGATGCCGACCTGGAGCTGTCAGAGCGGATTGGGGAGGCCAACGACCAAGAACACGTACTAGAGCAAGGTAGTAAGGGAGGATTCCCTGGTCGCCTGGCGGCAGATACGACAAAAGGCTGTCCATCTTTGCTTGCAACTGGACCAAAAGCAAGTTGCTCCTCGCGACACGTTGCTAGTGGGAGGTGCGAAATGGAAGGCAGGAACTGATTGTGGCCATAATAATACGGAGCACGCTTACAGCTACGCCATTGGCCCGTGCGCCAGGAGGCACAAAGTAAATCTCACCTCAACAAAATTACATCTCCAACAGACAACCCCGTCCACGCCATCGCTAATCCGTCTCTGCGAAGAGAACCGCATACACAATGGATGCCCTTCGTGACGCCCTGCTTGCTGTGCCGAGCCCTGTGCAGGCCGCGCTAGCGATTGTCGGCGCGCTGTACCTGGGCAGCCACGTCGTCAACTGGCTGGGCTTCTTTACCAACGTGTTTGTCCTGAGCGGCACAAACGTGAGCTTTTTCGATTGTCCTGTCTCCGCTGCTGCCTCTACCGCTTGCATGCACTAACAGTCTCGTCTGGACGCAGCTCCGCAAGTACGGCAAGAAAGGCACATGGGCGGTGATTACCGGCGCATCGGACGGCCTCGGCAAAGAGTTCGCCACGCAGCTGGCTGCCAAGGGCTTCAACATTGTCCTCATCTCGCGCACCAAGTCAAAGCTCGACGCCCTGGCCCAGCAGCTTGAGCAAAAGTATGCCGGCTTGCAGACAAAGATCCTCGCCATGGACTACGCGCGGGACGACGACGCCGACTACAAACGACTAGCGGCCCTAGTCGACGGGCTGGACATTGGCATCCTGATCAACAACGTCGGCCAGAGCCACAGCATTCCCGTGCCGTTTCTGCAGACACCCGACGCCGAGCTGCAGGACATTGTCACCATCAACTGCCTCGGCACGCTCAAGACCACCAAGGTTATCCTGCCTAGCCTGGTGCAACGCAAGCGCGGCCTGGTGCTGACCATGGGCTCCTTTGGCGGCTGGCTACCTACGCCATACCTGGCGACGTACAGCGGCAGCAAAGCCTTTCTACAGCACTGGAATGCGTCGCTGGCCGCCGAGGTGCGATCCAGCGGCGTCGACGCCTACCTCGTTCTCAGCTACCTGGTGGTCTCGGCCATGAGCAAGGTGCGCCGCTCAAGCATGCTGATCCCGACTCCCGATGCCTTTGTGCGCGCGGCGCTCGGCAAGGTTGGCCGCGGCTGGCAGGCCGTCGCCTACACGTACACGCCGTTTTGGTCGCACGCCCTGTTGCAGTGGGTGGTCGAGACGGCCGTTGGCGCAGGCAACCGCCTAGCTATCGATGCCAACCTCAAGAGCCACCAGGACATCCGTAAGCGCGCCATGCGCAAGGCTGCGCGGGAGGCAAAGAAGAACTAGAGCGGGAAGGGGCAGGCGAGTGGCCGGGTTGAATCTTGAAAGAAAGAATCATCTTCTCGATTTCGGGAGATCAACGTGTATGATTACTATGCATTCTTAGCAGTGCCATGTTGATATGTGACGAACATGGTACGAAGCACTCCGTACAAATCAGCGTTTATTGGACTTGCTTTCAGACTGCTGGCTTAACATTTTGCAGCAACTCTCCTGCGTGTTGCGATGGACCCCACCTGGAGCTCTAATTGCTATTTTGGGACTAGCGCCATGCGCGACAAGTTCGCGTCCAGCATTTTGCAACAGGAGGCTGGGAAAAACTTGACCAGGTCTCTAACGGCCTCGTCAAAACAAAACATCTCAGGACAGGACGAGCCGCCGGCAATCAGGACACCCAAAACAGCCATTGAATACGGTTCACTACTCTACGGAGCAACTTGCGCACAGCCATCGACAACCGCAGCTCATTTCTGAGGCCCTGGTGCCGTCTCACCGGGCCCACATCCGAAGGAAGTCTTTGGCTTCTGATGGTCTCGACCCTGGCGCTGGCTTCATCGACCGTTGTCGAACGCAGCTGTACGCTTAACCAGTGGACTGGCAACTGACGTTGACCATCATCTGCCATCTCCATCTGTCATCTGCCATCACTGCCTACCAGAACGCCGTGGCCGTTGCCCATCTGCACCATGGCCACCTTAACCCCCAGACGTCCCGTCCCCGGCGCCTACTTCCCGACACCTGTTGCTTCATCCCGCGTTGACGGCGCCAGCCGATCGCTATTCGATCGTACCGCCGCCGCCTCGGCACCAACAGTCGCCACCACCATCCAGTCGCGCAAGTCGCCAGCGAATCTCTACCAACCCGAACCCGCCGTGGCCTCCCTTCCGGCTCCTGTAGCCATATCGCCCGTCCAGAAGGCTGCCGGCTCCGTGAACCGTGTCCTACAACTCGAAGAGAGCTACCCCGATCTGGACTCGTACTGCCGACGTGAGTATCTCTCTTTTCGTCCGTTCCGTTTGGCCCTGCTTGCTTTGCCCTGCTAACGTCCCACCAGCTGGCGCTTCGTCCGACTATGACATCCACAGCGCCGAGTCGCCCTGGGCGCCCTTCACCAAGGTCCAAACCTATCCCATCCCCGAGCAGATCTTCGAGCGGTACAACGTCTCGCTATTAGTCACCACCATGGGCCTCTTCACGGAGATCAACCACGCCTACGCTTGCATCGACAACAGCCTCTTCCTCTGGGACTACACACAACCCAACCCTGAGCTGATCGGCTTCGAGGACCAGCCACACGCCATCACCGCCGTCAGCCTCGTGCCGCCCAAGCCAGGTGTCTTCGTCAAGAACATTAATTACGTGCTTGTCGTCGCCACCGAGGTTGACATCATCCTGCTCGGCGTTGAGGCCACCGCCACCTCGCCCACTGGCGCCAAGGCCATCTCCCTGTACCAGACCAAGATGTCCATCCACCGCGGCGGCGCTGGCGTGGCCTACATTGCCGGCACAGCATCGGGCCGCATCTTCCTCGGAGGCCGCACCGACACCGACGTTCACGAGATCTACTACCAGCAGGAGGAGAAGTGGTTCTCCAACCGCGTCGGCAAACGCAACCACGGCCACCCAGGCTGGTCGTCCGTTGTGCCCGCCTTTCCTGTGGCTCTAGACCTGTTTGGCAACAAGACCACCGAGTTCCTGCTCCAGATCGTCGTTGACAACTCACGCAACCTGCTCTACACGCTCTCCAATCAGTCCACCATCCGCACGTACTACATCGAGGCCCCCGACCGCCTCACCAAGGTTATCGAAAAGCGGAAGAACGACTGCCTGCGTGACATCACACACATGATCAACGCTTCGCCGCTGCTGACCGACCGCATGGAAATCGTCGCCATCAGTCCCATCGCCATGCAAGAGGCGTCCAAGCTGCACCTTGTGGCCTTTACCAGCACAGGCTGCCGCCTGTTCTTGAGCGCCACCAGCTCCGCATCCTACACCCTCAACTCTTCAAGCACCGCGCCACAGTCTATGCAGGTCCAGTTTGTCAAGTTTCCGCCAAAAGATCCGGGTGCTGGCGCCACTGCCTCTACCGTCTCCCGACGGGTGTCGCTGGTCGGCTCTGCCCCGGAGCCAGTGGTTGACCTGCAGTCGCGCGCTTTGGAACCGACGACCGTAGGCTATCGCTTTGCCCCCGGCTTCTGCTTCGATTTCGTCAAGCGACAAGAGCTGCACCTCTTCCTGTCCGCGCCAGAGACGGGTAAGATCAAGGCTACGACTGCTGCCTCCACCCTCAAGTATTACGAACATGGCAACTGGATCGCATTGGGTGGTGCCAAATCTGCCCTCGCCGTCGGCTCCATCACCAAGCCCTTTGCCGCCGCACAGCAGCCCCTAGGATTTGGTAACGAGCTGGCCGTGCAGTTCGATGCGCCGCCCAGCGAGTTCGCCGTCCTAACCAACGACGGTGTGCACATTATTCGTCGCCGCCGCCTGGTTGATATCTTTGCCGCCGCCATCCGGACTCTCGGTAGCGACGAGATGTTTGACAAGGAGATTCGCAAGTTTATCCACCTCTATGGCCGTGTGGAGACCGTGGCAGCCGCGCTGGCCGTCGCCTGCGGCCAGGGGAGCGACCTCCGATCTGGCACGACCCGCGCCGTGGACCAGGCGACAGAAGACCGTGCCAAGACGGCATTTGTCAACTACGGCGGTCAACCCACCGTGGCCGAGACTGATAGCAATGCCATCACCGTCGACTCAGTGCGCCTCTCCTCGCGACACGATGCCCTGGCACTCTACCTAACCCGCCTCGTGCGCACACTGTGGGCCACCAAGGTTGTCGGGGTCAATCACTCGTCTGCCGGCGTGGTCGTCACGTCCACTGTGCCCACCGTGAAGCTCACGGCAGTTCAGGAGAGCCTCGAACGGCTGCGTAACTTCCTCAAGGCCAATGCTGGCTCCATCCAGGGCCTGTCTGGGCCAGCCGATGCTCGCCGCGCCACGCGCCACGAGGAGATTGCTCTGCAAGCCGAGCACCAGGCCCTGCACGCCCTCCAGAAGCTCATGGAGAGCATTTCCGAGGGCATCTCCTTTGTTCTGATGCTCTTCGATGAGCGCGTAGCCGACATCTACGTTCGCCTGGACGACGCCACTCGCGTCGACCTGCGCCAGCTGACCTACGAGAGCCTATTCTCCCGACCCGCCGGTAAAGACCTCGCCAAAGTACTCGTCAAAGCCATTGTTAATCGCAACATCGAGAGTGGGTCCAATGTCGAGACCGTTGCTGATGCGCTGCGCCGTCGCTGTGGCAGCTTCTGCAGCCCCGACGACGTTGTGATCTTCAAGGCCCAAGAACAGCTACAGCGCGCCTCGGAGCACGTCAAGTCGCCCGCCGCCGCGCGCAGTCTCCTAAATGAGAGTCTGCACCTGTTTGAGCGCGTCGCCGGCAACCTGTCCTTTGCCAACCTGAACGCGGCCGCAGCCCAGTACGTCCAGCTCAAGTACTACGCCGGCGCCATCCAACTTTGTCTCAAAGTTGCACAGGAGAAGGACCGCGGCAATGCGGCACTCGCTTGGATCAATGACGGCAAGCCAGACAACGACTCGCGCCGCGAACTGTGGAACGAACGGAAACGGTGCTACGACCTTATCCACTCGGTGCTGCGACAGTTGGACGTCGACTCAGCTGCCGAGCCGGAGCTGGTAGATGGCCGCCCGACCCTGGCCGCCACCAAGCGCCAAGAGGCTTACGCTGTTGTCAACGACTCACTTGACGAGGTCTTCCACTTTGACCTGTACGAGTGGTACATCGACCAAGACCTGACCGACCGACTGCTTGCTATTGACTCGCCACACGTCGTCACCTTCCTGCAGCGCCTCGCCACGGCCGACGCCCGCCACGCCGATCTGCTTTGCCGCTTTTTCACACACCGTAGCCGCTTCTTCGACGCCGCTCAGGTCCAGTTTGACTTGGCCAGGTCCGGTTTCGACGTTGGCATCAAAGCCCGCATCACGCTTCTGAGCCGCGCCAAGGCCAACGCGAGCGTGCCCTCTGTCGGTGTGACTGGCCAGCGACAGCAGCAGCTCAATCACGAGGTCACTGAGCTGCTCGATGTTGCACACATCCAGGACGACCTGCTTGAGCGTCTCCTTTCCGATCCGCGCATTCCCGAAGAGCGTAAGGTCGACGTACAAAATGATCTCGATGGCCCAGTCCTAGGCTTGTCCGAGGTATGCTGTCCATCCTCCTCTTTATATTTTGCTGACTTCCGCTAACACGATCAGCTCTTCAACGGCTATGCCGACCAGGCCGGTTACTACGACTTGTGTCTTCTGATCTACAATGCCGCAGACTACCACAACCCCCGCGTCATCCACGACACATGGAAACAGCTCATCAACAATACACACGAAGAGGTCGAAGAGCGCCTTGTGGCATTTAGAGACGCACGCGCGCGTGGCTCCGTGGACCCAAACGTCGGACCGCCACCACTACCCTACGAGGCAGTCTCTGTGCAGATCCAGACCATAGCGCACCGCACGTCACTGGACTCGCTGATCTTCCCCGTGGACCAGCTTCTGGGCACGGTATGCGAGTATGCACTGACGCGGCAACAGGACGCGTCCATCGGTGCTGACCCATCGTGGCCCGTGCTGCTGTTTCTGCAGCTGCGTGTTTCACACGCCATGGTTGTGCGCGTGCTCGAGCGCCTGCTCGACATGCAAGAGGTGCCCTTTACGGGCCGCCGACGACGCGCCGTGGTCGAGTGGATCAACACGGCTGTCAGCCTGTGGTGTCATGAGGCGGAGCTGACAGGTGCAGGCGGTGGTGGGATGGGCGATGCCGTCATGGCACCGTGGGTTAGCGACCTCATGAGCCGGGCGGAGCAGGCGGTTCTAGACATCTTGGCGTCCGTTCGTGATGCGCGGCTAAGGGACGAGCTGGACCGCGTACTCAATAACACGCGGAATGTCCATGCCCTTGTGGATAGCAACACGCGACCAGGGCTCAAGTCTACACTGCGCTTCCGGTGAAAATTGCCACGTTAAGGCAAAGGGTGAGGCCGTTTCTGGCGATTCTTACGGGTTTCTGCTTCGCAATCATTCCTTCTTTTGGGTTCAGAGAAGGCATGTCCATTTTGGTAGCTGAGTCTCGGCGATCTAGAGAAAAGAGACACAAGACGAGCGGTGCTTATTGCTTTTTCACCTTTTCGTTCATCTTTTAGGTACCTAGGGAAGTGACAGGACTTTGATGCTTCAAAATGATGATTGATACGCAAAGCTTATCATTGTATGCAACCGGCCATTGATATTCAAAGGCGACAAAACTAAATTCCCCGCCGTGGTATCAGGTATCGTCTCCCCAGTAGTCGTCCTCCTGACCCGCCTCGGTATCCCCGTGCACGACAAAGGTAGTCCCCAAGGCCTCTTGGCCCTGGCGGATCATCTCCTTGAGTCGTAGGTTAAACGCCTCAATCTTGGCATCCGACTCCTTTTCAGCAGCCAAGTTCTCAGCGGCCAGCCGCTTCGCTTCGTCACTCAGTCGTGGACTGTCCCCAATTGACTCCTCTTCCAGCGGCGCCCCCTTCTTGGAGACAGCTGGCGCGCCAGCAACTCGCCCGCTCTGCGTGCGGCGGTGGCCAGGGGACGCGACAGAGAGATTCGGTCGTGTATCTGCTCGGCTGCCTGGTCTGGAGGCTGTCCGAGCAAACGGGTTTTTGTGGTTGGAGTGCGCATCCGCCGCAGACGACGACTGGGGAACAGGGATGCGGCTTCCTCCGATGGGGCTGTGCGGGTTTCCGGCGAAGACAAGCGATCGTCGTACGGCTGTCGGCGTTGACGACCGTGGCGAGGCAAAGCTAGCGGGCTCTCGCGAAGACAGCGAAGGGCTGCCGGCGTGGGAGACACGCGTCTGCCGACGGCTGTAGGTCGATGGGGTGGCACTGAGCCGTGACACTGGGGTGTTGATCCGTCTCGACGCGGCACCACCAGGTGTGGCCGCCATCGGCTTCGGCAGGCTGGCCCGCCGTCCATGGGTGTGACTGGTCGATGCCAGAGAAGGGGACGTTCCTCCGCTCAGCCCCCGCGCCACCGGTGAGAGCTTCATACCCGGTTCCACCATGACCCAGTTCCGACCCAGTTCATCGCCAGCCATGCCCACCTGGCGTCGCTTCCCGTTGCGCCGAGGAGGTGTGCTGCCCCTGTCGACCCGCTGGAGGGCAAGACCTGGTTCTGCTGGAGACGCTTTATCAAGCGAGGGGTCGCCGTGTGTTGCTTGCCTTGCTTGGGGACCATGTGCTGCTTGATCTGCATGAGGAATATGTCGCCTTATGTTGGGCCGGCCATTGTCTAGCGATGCGTCAGTCGGTTGTCCTCCGGGGGTCTCCGTAGGTTTGCCCGTCTCCCAGTCGTACGCAGTGCCGCCGCCAGCATGGAAGCCCCGGAACGCGCCCGCCGTGCAGAAATCCCAGACGCGACCCACCACGGCGCCGAGTGCGTGCAGGACGCTCCAACGTTCCGCATCGCCCTGAACGTGGCTGTCGACATCGCCAGCAGCCTGAACGAAAGCGTCCTGTGGGCCCAGGGCTCTACGATACCCTATGTCTGAATAGATGCTGTCGTCCATACTGGCAGCCGCTGCTCCGTGAACGTCGATTTGGCCCGCAAGAGTGTATGAAATGGTGCCGTTCTTTTTCTCCGAGCCCACATCGGCCCATTCACCAAGCGGCGTGCTCTCGCGTGAGTCTTGCGCGGCACGCTTGCGCTTGGATAATATGGCCCCGCCGCCGTCGTGACCGCCGCCTGCACCAGATGTTGTGACGGACATGTCGGAGTAAAGACTGTCCGTCGACCGCGCCAAGTTGGCAAAGGCATCCGATGCGGACGGGCCAGCGGGTGGGAGAAAGACATCGGCACCGAGAGCGCGTGCAGGGTATGGCGGCGGGTCGAAGTTGTATGCGCCAGGCACGTGGAACTCGGGCCTGGGCGAGGCAGACGACGCAGACATGATCGTGAGAAGGCAGGGAGGCGTCGGATGGTACACGAGGCGGTCCTTATTCGGAGAGCTGCGAACCAGGATGTCGCAGGATGGTTTTGCGACGGGGGCGCTGGATGAAGAGAACCTTCAAAGAGGCATCCTGGTAAAGCGTTCAGATCGATAGCGTTCCGAGCAACAGAGTTTTGGTGCAAACAGCCGCGTCGGTGCGGTCGCAACCGTTGGTGCTCAAGGCCAGAGCTGAGAGCTGAATGAACCGTTTGATCCAGATCAAGATTATTATCGAATGCTAAAGCATTCAGCTGTCGCACGTGACCTATTGGCTGTTGCTGGAGTGAATATTCAGGCTAATTAGATGCGTTGCTGAAGCAATTGCAGTAAACAAACACGCGGGGCAAAGAACACAAAACCAGCGCCAACATATTCCAACCGATTCCAACATGCCCGATGCCGCCCTGGAGATACCTACTTCATGGCGCTCCTTTAAATTGCCGTACCGTTGCCAGTCTCTGTCTATCATGGTTCGCTGGGTCACGTCTATTGTCCCTCCTGTCGCTCCTGACCACCGGAACCCTGTTGCTCGTAGTAATCATCCTGCATCTGAGTATGCTCTACCGAGACGCCGCCCTCCGTACCTTGATCGCCGTGCAGATGGCTGCGACGGCCCCAGAAGGCGTCGCGATCGCGCAGCAGGTCAGCGGCCCAAGCGCGCGTCTCGGACAGCGCCAGCTTGGTGGCCACATAGGCAAACTCGCCGAGATCAAGCTGGCCTTGACCGCGCTTCTCGTATTCAAGCATCTGCAGCAGCAGCTCCATCTTGTCGACGTCGTGAACAAAGTGGCTCTCGGGCGTCTTGGAGTCTTCGTACTCCTGCCAGATGGCCCGGATCTCTGTGCCGATGGCCGCGTCGCCGCCGTACACGTTACCCAGCAGCGATCCGGTAATGTAGTCCATGGTCGACGCCTCGCGGCGGCTTTTCTCAGGCTTCGGCACGCCATCGACAGGCGTGATGTCACCGACCAGGGACTCGGCCATGTCGTGAATCAGGCACATCTTGATGCACCGGTTGATGTCGAGGCGGGACGCAAGAGCCGGTGGCGCGGCCATGGCGATAAGGGACATGCGGTACATATGGTCGGCAATGGATTCTCCGCTGCCAACATGTCAGCCATGTCCCAGCCTTGCGCTTCTCCGCTCTTCCTCTCACACTTACTACTTGATCCCAAACCTCCGCCAGCCTTCGCGCTTGGTCGTCTTCAGCAGCTCCAGCAGGTGGAAGTACGGTAATGGCGACGACGTGCCCTGTTCTGGCTTGCCCGTCGAGAGCGCGTCGGTGGCCTTGTCGACCGTCCAATTGCCCTCGACTTTTGGCGTGGGTAGCACTCCAAGTTCTAAACGCAACAGAGCATAGCTGTCAGAGAGGGCTCGACCAGACGGGGGCAGGGCCAAGGGCAAAGAGTCGACTTGCCTGCGATTAGTTGCTCTGTCATGGTCAGCTCCGTACCGCTTGGCACTGGTGGTCTGCTGTTGTCGGCCATGTCGTCGTTCTTTTCTGGCTGGTAAAGAGGGATTGCGATAGGGGAGGAAGTGCACCAGGGAGAGTGTTGGAATCGAGGCTTTTTTCTGACGCCAAGTTGGGGAAACAGATAGCCCCCCTCGGCACTGCACTAGCCAACCCCATACACCCCCCCCCACCCAATCACTGACAAAGTGAACCGAGCAAGTTGACAGCTGCTTCTGTCTTCGCCCAAAACTTTTGTTTACACATCCTATGAGAATTCTTTCGGTTTTGATGTACTCCCAATATTTCCGAGGTTTCTTCTTCTATCTTTGTTCTCTGATTTCTTCCCCACAGCAGTTCACCTCCTAATCCTTTGACAGTCACCACCAGACAACGAGACGATTAAACCTGCTCATGGACACCGATCGATCAGGATGACGCTGTTGTCTTACAGGATAGAAGGCCGCTATATCTTACAAAACGACAACTTTGTGGTATTGAACGCCTTAAAATTACAGACCCATGATGCTATGCCCCTGGCAATGCTTTACGACACGGCATGTTGCGTTTGCCATATCTCCGTTCCTTCTTTTCTTCCTTCAGACAGCACTATCGCGGCAAGTTTGCAATGCCGTCCAACTCATCCATGTACTCATCAATGCCTTCATCGGCCAAGTCACTATCACTCGCGGCGTTGAAGAGAGCACTGAAGTCCGAATACACATCGTCGGCGTCTTCGTCCAGGTCATCGTCAATCTCATACCGTGCCCCATGGTCGATTGAAGGAAAGGTAAAGGCCTGATCCTCCTCGTCGTCGATAACCGTAGTCGTCTTGGTGGAACTGCTGCGGTCTGTTTGGCCGCCGCATATTCTGCTCTCATCTGTGTGACGGCTCTCTGGTACGGTCTCGAGCGACAGGGATATGATCGAAACTTGTGGCCGGCCATCCACAGGGTGCAGTTTCGGGCTTAGAGATTGTTTCCGCCGACCCTGACTGTTTGGCATGTCTTGGCTGAGAGACGGCCAGATAGTGCCTGGTTTGAGCGAGATGATGCCGTGCGAACCACCCAACACTGTCCCGACAGCAGGGATCGCAATGGTGGCCATCGTCGACGACGCTGTCATTGCGGAGATGGGTACGAGGGTAAAGCGGGCATTGGCCATGAGCTGCTGCGGAGCCTTGTTGAAAGACTTGCCCGATGCTATCTCAACAAATACTCGTTGCCGAAACAAGTTGGCAAGAGCAGCTCTTCGCAGCATGTCGCTTACCGGCGGCAGATGTGAAGTCTTTGCAGCTGCTGCTGCGGTTTGCCGGACAATATGTCTGGCGTTCACAACGGTTGCAATCTTGAGAAAGCGCTTGTCCCCGGACGCAGCAGATTCTCGGTTGAGAATGTGCGATGCGGGTTGTGAGAAAGGCTGGGAGAGGCGGGATGTGATCAAGAAGCGGCGGAGACGACGCTTCTTGCAGCTGAGCGTGGCGGTGTTAGGGCCGTCCACGTCAGAAAGCGGGCGGCGGCGCTTTAGTGATCGACGTGATGGTGAAGGCGATGGTATATGTTCATGATCGAAGGCACCATCGGGGCCGGCGGATGGTGGCGTACTGGGCGGTCTGATGCTGGGGTCTGATGGTGGACGTAAGTCTTCCAGACTTGAGTAGGCTGTGGTAGGCTCTCGTGCTTGATCCGCGCTTGTGGACGGATCTGCGGAGCTTGCAGTCGATCCCGGTAGCCCACTGGCGGTGCAGTCGTTTTCATCAACAGACGTCCACGATGAGGCAGGTAATTGTAGCGGTGCATGCACTGGTGCCAGTGTTGGTGTTGGGGCAGAGGGCACACTGTCTCTCTTTTCGCGGCGATGTCGTGACGTTGTTGGCGATGTTTGTCTTCTTCTTCTCAGTGCAACTGTAACCTGGTGAAGGGCCAGGCCGGCTTTCTCGTGGCCGTTGTTTTGCTGTTCGGTCACAGCGCTTTCTCCGGGTGTCTGACGCCGGTACCAGTACCGCAACGACTCGATCGAGGGCGTGTTTAATGCGTCGACCTGCGTCGCCATAGCCAGAGACGACAGAAGCCGAAAGAGAAAAGAAAAGGGAATGAATCAAAAAAAGGAGTAGCAACCAGACTAACACGCCGTAAGTCCCGAGAGGTCAACTCATTGTGGCAACGAAGGTTGAATACAAAGCACCTGCGCACATCGGTGAGCAGTCAGTGCCGGTTGAGTGCCGGTTGGAATTTTGGGTAGTCGCGGGTGGGTTTCTGGATATTCTGGGTGACTGTGTCCGATGTGTCGTTCGGGAACGACAAGCAAAGTCCTTCTTGAAATGTTCTCGAGAATCCGTCAGATATCATATATTGCCGGATGAACAGACCAGAGAGACGTGATGTCCGGGAAGTCGGTCTCAATAGGAAACGTAGACGAGGAATCGAGGAAGGGACGGGGGTGGTGTGAGTGCGAGCTGCCGGGTCACTCTGGGGAAGTCCTCTCTTTTTCTACTGTTCTCTCGCTTGTTGCTTTTTGGGGCTGTTTCGTTTCTCACCCGCGGCTTATTGGTCTCGATCAGCGAACAGGGGTCGGCTTGTGGGTTTTCGCAGTTGCAATATCTGGCTCTTCTCCACAAAATCCAAACAGCCGGGTAAGTTGAAAGAGGAAGGCAACACGAGGCACAAGGGATAGCGGAGAGAGGGGGAGACGAAGGAGGGGGGTGTGGATAGGGAGGGGGCGGACAATAGGTAGGTCTGTTGATGTTCTCTATTGCAGATGTCCTCCGTACTCCATACGGAATACGTGCTGAGAACCTCTCGTCGCTGGTCAGAACATGAAAACATACCGACCGATGCTGGTACGGTATTGTCTATCACCACGTAGACTGTACATGTACTTCGTCGGAGTAGATCAACACAAAATACCGTCGATGACCGTAGTACTCTGTATACTCCGTAAAGACGGCGGCGATAGGTTGCGTATACATGTACATGACCAAACATGTACTTCTCCAACAACCAGGATGTGACGGCCGGGGCACTTGATTCCAACTGACATTGCCACCACCCAACATAGGAAAGGCAGCGAAAGCAGGCGACACGATGCAACAGCAGAGAGGAGACGTCCCGACAGGACACACAGAATACTGCGTAAGCATGTGGTAATTACACAGCGTAATTGCATTGGGGAAGAGCAAGGATGGCCACGAGAAGCCTCACAGCCAATTTGCCGGACCTGGCGGCAAGGCGAGGGGAGGCCACATGTCCCGCCTACTTCAGCTGCAGCAGGGTGTCACGCAAGGACAGGGTACTAGGTACCCGCGGCAGGTCTTGTGGTCCGTTCTCGGGCTTGATATGCGCATGCATTGTTGGGGAAGACCCCATGTTGTGAAGCTGCAGGCTGATGCGCCCCGCACTGTAGCTCTCTGTGCTTCCCCAGATACCCCCGCCTGCCAACTGAGATGCATGATTATCCCTGTGATGCCACTGAGCGTTGCAGGTATTTGCCCGAGAGACGGTGAGATGGCCTCACGGAATGCTTTCGTTGCCACTTCATATTTTTGCCCCCTCCCGCCTTACCCCTTTTCTGCTCTGTTCTTTTTTGCTCACTTGAGGCGTTTTGTGTGGTTGGTGTCCTAGCTAGGGCCGGCATGGCCGTAATCGTCGTCGCAACGGATGTGACCAGGGGCGGGCACCCGACAAAATATTGCCTCGAGATCAGTTAGCTACCAGTCGGTTTGAAAATTGGGAGGAGCCCCCGAGATGAAGGTGCTCTCAGCTCAGATCTCTTTCAAAGGGTTGCGTGACAAGCATGCGCTTTGTGCTGTAAGCGTATTGGACAATACCTAAGCGAGTTTTTGAGAAGAGAAGGCGAACAAAAGAGGGGAAGAATGCAATAAAAGCCAGGGCACCAGAAACAAGGAAGAAACGAGGGGACAAGGAAGAGGAGAAGGTGCCAAGTGGGAAGGCGCCAAGAGCTTAAAAACGCTGGAACAAGCGAAAGCGAGCAGACAGGGCAGGGACGACCCGCAGCACGCCGTCTGTTTTCCTTTTTGGCAACGAAACTATGATGGAGGGCCACGTAGGGGAACTAGCGAAAAGCCCTTTTTTTCGGAGCATGCGGTGAGGTAATAGAATGCTCTGTGATAATGATCCTTCCGACGGAACTTCCGACGGAAGGCGAGATCGGTCAGAGAAGGAGGGAACGCTCAAGGTAACGTATAAGATCGATGAAATAGTGCCGAGCTACGGAAGGTAAACTAGGACGTTTCTCAGTCCATCCTCTTTTCGCGCTCTTCCGCCGATTGCCACATCGCAAGGGACAAGATTTGGCAGAGAGGAGAGAGCAACAGCTGTTCGGTGAGCTGTTAGTGCTTGTGGCCCGCATGACTGAATAGCACGGCGTGAAAGGCACAAGCTCGCATCCCGCTGCGCTCCCCGCATATTCATCGTGGCTGAAAGTGTCTTTTTTGCCTTCGCTTTTTCATACGCAGTGCTCCGTTCACTCAGAAAGTTCCACCATTGTTGTTGTGTACCAGAGCGCTCTGTCCGTTGTTAGTTGCGGGTGCTCCCTTGCCCGTTCTGCCGGCCTGGTTATTTTG
Organism: Ophiostoma angusticollis; assembly: GCA_019925545.1. Taxonomy (NCBI): domain Eukaryota; kingdom Fungi; phylum Ascomycota; class Sordariomycetes; order Ophiostomatales; family Ophiostomataceae; genus Ophiostoma; species Ophiostoma angusticollis. Next base: position 46,370 of record JADHKL010000042.1, read on the forward strand.
TTTTAGTGCTTTGTTTTAGACTTGCAGCACCCCGCAGCGCTCAAAGACCCGGAAGTCGCCTACGGAGTACGAAGTACGGAGTACATGTACGGAATACGGAGTACTGAGAAAAGCTTGGAACATGTATCTTACAGTGGTAGGTGATTACGGAGCGATATTAAAAGAGACAAAGAAAAAAAAAGAAGTGAGAAGATAAGACAGCTCGGAAGAAAGCGACAACTTGGAACTCTCATCCTCGCAGACACGAGCGACGGCAGAGCCAATTCCAGGGCCTGTCTTTTCGCGATAATTGAAACTCCCCGCCCTTGTCATCGGCGTTCTCCGAGCTAGGCCCATGCGCTCAGGGCGCAAGCATGACCGCCGTCTCCTTCTCACACCTACTCGCCCGAGAATATCTCTCGCCCGCAGCCACCATGTGCTTGTTTCTACCCCTCGGTGTGTGCTGCACAGTTGTCATTTGCGTCTCTCGCACTTGTGCGCGCGAATCTTTCATCTAATGCACGATGGTAGGTTTCGGTAGGCAAGAATGAACTGCCAATCCTGTGACTGCAATTGCAAACCCCTTCAAGTCCTACGTAGTTCTTAGAAGATGTAAGAGACTGTACAGACCGGCACTGCACTGCAGCGGCACCTGGCTATTCTAGAAAATAGGTAGGCATGTAGAGAAAAGCTACGCTTTACGGAGTACGGAGTAGGTGCCGCAATAACTTATCTGCTCTGTACATGAACTCCGTAGAGGCTTTTAGGCCAGTTGTTTCCAGAATTACTACGGTTCGGCGTCACGTGCTTCGAGCCTCGGCACAGCTGCCGACCACCACCGAGCCCACAACGGCTCACAACGGCCCCAACGGCCCCGGCTTCAACGTCGCCAGTCAAGCCAAGTTTGGACGCTCGACGATGAGATTACGGCACGATAGTCACAGGTAGAGCCAGTCTTTGCCACCGAATGGGCGAGTGGTCTGCTGCACACTCGACTGTTCTATTTTTTTTCTCTTGCAGAACTGCAGCTTCTTGTCACTCCGAGTCCGACCACCGTGTCGGACCAGCCACTTGCCGCACGCCATGGCCCGTCGTCTCACGTATCAAGAGGTTATGGAGCTGGTGTCACTGCCGCCCGCGAACCCTGGCGGACCTGCCCGATTCATGAGCCGGCGTGGCGCCTGGCTACCTGGCTCGGACATGAAGGACGACTTTCTTCATCTAACAGACGGACGGCCCATTTTGCCAGTTCACACGGCGGCCTTTGGCGGGCACGTCTACGCGCAGTCAGTGCTGGCGGTCTGCAGAGTGCTGGAGGCAGAGACAGCAGAAGAAGAAGCAAAAGCTGTACCAGGCTTGAACGGCAAACAGAGGACGTCGACGTCCGTACGCGACCTCGGATTGCATGTGCGTTGACGACCAATGGATATGCCAAAAAAGCAACGCCGAGCTCCTTCTGACCTTTCCCAGACCATGCATGGCTTTTTCACAGCCGCCGGCCGCTCCGACCGCCCGTTTGTCTACGAGGTGTCCATCGTCACCCGCGGCCGCACGTTCTTGACGGCGCGCGTCGACGTCCGCCAACCGCTGCAACCTAGCCGAAAGGCGCCGCCCGGCGTGCTCGACGTGTCGCCTGATACCATCTTCCCACTGGAGGACGCGCTGGCGGGTGCAGCTGGCGTGGTCTGCTTCACAGCCATCGTGTCGCTGACGCTGCCGCGGCCGCATAGCTTGAGCATTGACATGCAGGAGCCGTCCGTGCAGGAGCGCTTCCGGACAGTCCTGCAGTCGCGCCCGCCGGCCGCTTGGGACCCAGCACCACGCATCGACATCTCCATGCTGCTGTCGGCGCTGGATGATCAGAGGCGTGCCACCGTCGGAACATTCCCCATGGTGGACATGAAAAAGGTGGACATGACCGCGTACAACGAGGATCGGCCACTGCACGAGCGACGTGAGCTGCTGCTGTATCGACTTCTGGCGCCGATGCCCACCACCTCGTCATCGTTGTCATCGTCAGTGTCGTCGGCCAACGACCACGTCATTGTGCACGCGTACGCCGCCGACCGCAACGGGCTGCTGATGGTGGCCAACCACCTCGAGTTCCCCATCAACGACAAGGTGGCCAGCCTCAGCAACAGCTTTGTGGTGCATACAAACGTGGAGGCGACCCGTATGACATACAGTGCGCCGGCTAGCAGCGACAATGACCTCGACAGCTGGTGGATCCAGGAAGCATGCTTCCCACGAGCGGCAGCAGGGCGCGCCATTATCATGATGAAGGTTTGGAGTCCGGCCGGTGTGCACGTGGCCACGGAGTACCAGGACGGACTATGCACGGCACAGGCCGAGCCGGGGTTTCTTTTCAAGCTGTAAGCGGTTCCCGTCGTGGTCCCTTGCATATTAGGAGTCACGGTAATGGGCACAGTGCCACAGGAATGCTGGAAAACATCATAAAGGAAGTCATTTCTAGAGAAAGCTGGTTTGGAAAGCTATTATACAAAAATATGCCCATACCAGAAAGGGGAAAAGCGCCGTAAATCCAGTCGAATGTTCTGAAGCTCGAAAACGCCGTAGACATGCTCATACAGGCCTCCAACATTGGAGGCCGCGATCCGTCGAATGGTCTCACCCTGTCTGCTTCAGCAACCCCGGCGCGGCCAACTCAATTTCCGGACACCACTGAGCAATCTCGGGCAGGCTCTTGGCAGCGTTCTTGTGCACCTTGTGATAGCCCAGGGGCTCTTTGGACTTGCTGACATGCCACTCGTGCTGGCAGGCAAAGGTGACGGCAGTGTCGAAGTCGGGTAGCCGGCCCCCCCGCAGATCCATCTTGCGTGAGAACCAAATGTCCTCGCCGCCCAACGTCCAGGAGCCGTCGTCGGTCTCACGCTCCCAGTTATTGGCCGGGTCGGCCAGGATCTCCATGATGAGAGTCCGGTTGCGCAGCGAGAGCCCGCCGTTGTAGAGTTTCTCCCGCGTGTGCATCGGCGCGGCAATGTAGTCCCATTTCAGAAAGTCGTCTACGGTCTTGTGCGCGTTGCCGCACAACATGGCGTCCGTCTGGAAAACCAGCACGTGCTTGGCGGGCGCCAACTGCTCCCATAGCCAGGGCCGCGACAGGTAGACGTTGACGCCGCGGCGTGTGGTCATGTTGAACTCGGCCGGGATCAGACGCACGTCGATGGCGCCCGAGGCCACGGCACGGGACCAGATGGCCGAGGCACCAGCGCCTTGGCTGAGGCGGTCGCGTGTCTCTTCGGTGGTGAAGAAGACAATGGGCCATTTAGGACCCAGCACAGCTTGGAAGTGCAGGATGAGTGGTGCCAGACGAGGGGTGTACTGTGTGTCGGAGATGACGGCGACCTTCTCGTTGATGCGCTGGGGCTGTGCACCAGACTGGAAGGACGATGTGCCCAGGATGGACTTTGTTGTCTGGACTGTTAACAGACGTAGGTGACGGGGGTATGATCTTCAACTCACATTGACTACGACGTCTTTTGGTGTCAGCCAAAAAAGGTAGACGAGGACCAGACAAACGAGGCCGCCGGCCATTAAATGCCTCGACATGCCCTGCTTCTGGTAGAACGCCATGGTTGAGGAGAGACAGGCTGATACTGCGTCGTGTTGATAAGTGTAAGCTGGCGAGGGTAAGAGTAAAGAGGGTGAAAAAAAAGAAGAGCTCAAAAAGAAAAGGGAGCCCGATGAAGTATGCCAGACGAAGATAGACCGGGGCCAACCTCGACGACGGGCCTAAAAAAACACGAGGTAGATCCGCTGGGTACGAGGCCGATCTCTTGAGTTGGGATGGATGGAGCTTGGAGACCAGCCTCGTATCCTCGTATACCGTTTGTTTTTAATAATATTCTTCCTCCGTATCCCGCGTACTTCCATTCCTAGTTTGCTCCCTCTCCGTTTACAGCCCCAAAAGCCATCTTCCAAGGCAAACTGAAGCCGAGGTTGACATCCTGAAACAGATGCCGCAGTCAGAGGGTACGTAATGTTGTGGATCTTGCTGGGTACATGGTCTCAAGGGCAAAAGTGCACCACTGCGGCCTCTTCCCCGTAAGACCTCGTATGTCTCTCGCCCGCGACAGCCATAAACCGTGTACCGTGCTCAGAAAATCCATTAAGTAGACCATTGCAAGCCTCTTATAGCAAAGTGAGCTACCATTGGTGAAAGAAGTCTCGCGATGAACCTGGTTACGGTAAACGCTTCAAGCGGTGATAGCATCCATGGGTACCCCTCTCAGTCAGAGGTCCTTCATGAACAAGGAAAACTAGGTAAAGGTACCTACCTTTGAAGTCGGGAGATGCTGTCATTCTTACTAACAGTAAGAATCCTGCCAGACTTCCTCATTATTAGGTAACGTCGGCACGCCGAGCGCAGCCTCCTACGTAGTAAGGCATCCGACGGGGTTCCGACTGCCCTTGAGAGTAAGCAACATCGAGCTGCCAAGGTCGACCTCCGCCTCTGTCTAGGACATACCTCTCGCGTGTAATTGCTGCGTGCTACACCCTGAGTACATAACAAAATCTCTGTTTGGTCTCTGGCACTGGCAGGACAGAGGCGCTGGTGCCCCACTTTGAAGATCTTCGTTCCTTTGCGCTGGTGCGATCTGGATTTTCCGTAGCACCGGTACTTCCATTGTTGGAGGATCCCTGTTCAAACAGGACCTTCGTTTGATGACAAGGTCTGCTGCCGCTCGACTGAACAAGTTTGGTGGAACAGACAACCAGAACGTACCGAACCCACTAATTTTGGCCGTGTTACGGACTGTGACAGAGTGACGAAGTGGAAAAAAGGAGTGAAGTGGAAGGAAGCAGGAAGAGCCTATTCTTAACGTTAGCTGGGTAAGGTGCGTGGCACGAGTGCGAGGCAAAGTGCGAGGCAAAGTGCAGGGGCAGATGCACGGTGAACGATAACAAGAGCGACGATGAGAAAAAAAGAAACGGACTGCCTATACCAAGCATCGTATCCCTCTGTTCCTATTCATACCTCAACCGTCGTCGTATCTTTGTCTCGCGAGGATCTCGAAACTCAAAGCTTGGCCAGGGCTTCGCTAAAGACGGCAAGTCCCGCAAAAGTCTTGGCACTGCGCTACTGAGTTTGGCGAGTACTCCGTTGCCATCAAACAATTGCTGCATATGAACGTTATCACAGCCGCTCAAACTACACCCTGATTGTCCCCCGTGTCACCTCCACGGCACTGCCGCCTAAGAATACCGCCTCGATGCCTGCCACGCTACCCTCCGCATCCGCCCGCACCTCCACCTCCACCAGGATGGAGCTGGCCCGGCCCATCTCAACGCCTTGCTCGATGGCGAACCGCAGCCTGTCCCCCGTGTTCAGGCCCTTCCGCTGCAGCGCCAGGTATGAAGCCAGCGAGCAGGCCGCGCTGCCCGTGGCCGGGTCTTCGAGTCCCTGGCCAATCATGCGCGCGCGGATGATCGTGGCCGTTGTGCTCTCGCTCTCGCTCCTGCTCCTGCTCTTGCTCTTGCTCCTGCTCCTGCTCCTGCTCCTGCTCCTGCTCCTGCCCTCGCCCTCGCTCTCCACCACGTAGAAGTAGCGTATGACGTGGCCGATGTTCCACGGACCACTGTCGCACAGGTCCGGCGCGTCGGCGGCAAAGTCCAGCGGCGGCGCATCGGCGCGTACCCTCTCCAAGACAGCGCGCGATGGAAGCCGCACAAGCACCGCCGTCATGCCGCGCACAATGGACACGACGGGAGCGGCAAGCTGGACTGCTTCGAGATCTGCCACAAGGTGGGCTTCGCTGCCGTTGCTGCGCATTCCAAACGACAGCGCGCCAGACCGGCGGATGGCGTCGATGCGCGCAACGCTGCCGAGCGTGCCGGAGTGGACGTGGACGTCATGGGGTACGGCGGCCCGGACCACAAGCGGGTCCTGGCTGACGCGTTCAATCGGGATGCGTCCGGCCTTGACCAACAGCGCCAACGGAGTATCGTGTCCGTCGCCTTTTTCCGCCTGCGATAGCACGTAGCAGGCCGCGCCAATGGTCGGATGCCCCGCGAACGGCAGCTCGTCCGTCACCGTGAAGATGTCCAGGGCACGCGACATCCCGCCATCGGCGCCGCCGGCGTGCAGAAACACCGTCTCGGAAAAGTTGAACTCGCGCGCAATCATCTGTTTCGTGGCCAAAGGCAGGGCGGCCGCGCTAGTCCCGGCCGGCACGTGCACAATCGCCAGCGGATTGCCGGCGAAGCGCTGCGTCGTGAAGACGTCGAGCGTCACAAAGGGAAGCTCGAGGGTTAAAGACATGGCGGGCTTGGAGAATGACTCGTTGTTGCAGAGCACTCACTCGTACATCACCATAACATCCTCTAGTATTATGCTCGCACAGTGACTCATAATGGCGCTCCCTCCGAGAAGGCCGAATGACTAACCAGACTCGCATACTCCGTACAGGCTACCTCTCGCAGTAGAATACAACTTACGTCGTATCGAAGTGCCTTTAATGTGCCACATAAACACGGCCGCGAGAAATCTCAACGCCTGTGATGTCCGGCCGGGATGGCTGTTTCTGACCATCCAGGCCACGACCCCTTCTTCGTCATTCCCTCTCTTCCTCCTCACACAAAAAGCCCTACCCATGCCTTCTTCGCCGTCACGTCTTGCCGGCATCCCTCCACGGCGCAGAACACTGTCCGCCCGTCCGACTTGAACGAAACCGCCGGTGTCTTGTCGTTCTTGATGCCGTTCTTTCGGTTATCGAAACAGCGTTTGCAGTACACCTGGCTCGTTAGTCACACGCCCCACGTCTTCCCAGATGCCTCGACGCTTTTGTTAACTCACGTGTCCACACCCTGTCACTGCCCAGAAGTGGTGCTCCTCTCGCTCCTTGCGGTTGCGACTGCGCTTCGCTGACGGCTCTTCCCCTGCCCCTGCGTTTGGATCGTAGGACAGCTCCTCATCGCAGCTCGCGCACACAACCACCAGGTCGTCGCTGCTCGTGTTCCGTGTAAAGCCCTCGGCTGCCTCGGGCGGTGCCAAGTATGGTGGCTTGTCGTTGCGGGACATGCTCGGCATGCCGCCATCGGCAAAGCCGTTAAATTGGTAGTTGAGGTCCGGCAGATTTCCCTGCAGCGGGTTGATGCCGCCCACAAAGTCAAACCCCAGAAAGGGTACTGCCTGGTCTGCAAGTGCGCCGCTACCCGGTCCACGAAATCGCTGCGGCGCTCGTGCAGACCGGCCGCCCGCCCGTCCATGTGCCGCCCCCCGCCCGTAGCCGTAGCCGTGGCCGGGGCCGGGGCCGTGGCCGTGGCTGTGATGGTGGCCGTGGACCGGGCCATGGCCGTGGACGGGGCCGTGGACGGGGCCGTGGTTGTGATGGTGGGGGTGGTAACCGCTTTGGCTCGCCGGTTGTGTCTGCCGCTGTGCACCGCCAATGACCGGCAGGTTGTCCAGGGCAAAGTTGGTGAACTGAGCTAGGCTGCCAATGCTACCCAGGCTAAACGCGTTCAGTCCGCCGAGCGCTGCCAGGCTGAATATCGAAGGCGCCTGTGGCCGGCTATTGTGGCCGGGTACGACACCGAAACCGACGCCACCGCCAGCGTTTTCACCATTCAAACCCGCCGCAAACTGCGCCATCCGTGGAGAATAATACACGTCATGACCACCGTAGTTGTTGTTGCCGTTGGCTCGCACATCGTCCGCATCCGCCGTCAGGTCGATAACCGTATGTTGGGTCAGTCGTGACGACGATGGTCCTGAACCTGCTGCCGCTGCTGCTGCTGTTACTTCTGCTGCTCCCCCCCCTCTTCCTCTTGTTCGGCTGCCACTTGCGAAGGGTGGAAATCGCGTGTGCTGCTCCGGGCTATCAGGTTCCTCGGTCAGGTCAATAACTGCTGGTGCCGCCGGCCGAAGTGTTGCTCCTACTACGCGTCCGCCTCCGTTGTCGACTCGCGCATCCATCGCGCCCGTCGCGCCCGTCGCACTCGTCGCAGCCGCCTTTTCTACCGTATGTGTCGAAGGAGGAAGGGGAGGATGTGAAAAGCAGTGAGAGAACGCAGGGCCTCTCTGTTTGACATGCGTCGTAAAGAAGATGCGGCCGGAAACGGATGCCAAAACGCGGCGACAGGAGCGGCTACACGGTAGCGATTGATGGCCTTATTCTACCTCCTGATGCTGCTGCTTATTCTGTAGGTACTGCTGCAGTGCTGGTGGTGATGTCGTGGTGATGGTGGTGGTGCCGGTAGTTGTTGTCGTGATGGTAGGTACCGCCTATCTTAGCCCTCAAGCCACACTGTCAAAGTGCAATCTCAAAAGGCGCTTCCACCGGGGGCAAGGCGCCAAAAATCGCCTGGAGGGTGGCGACAGTAGTTGATTAGTCAGCGAGCTCGACAGACGAAAACAATCAAGGCGAGTAGCGAAAGAAGACGTGATCATTCAATCCGCCGAGAGCGACGAGATGCCTGTTTCTTACTGGGCGCCGACGCCGGGCTGTTGTATCCGGAATGCTAGAGTCTCGCCTATGAAAGCAGACCGATCACTCAACACGAACGACACTGACCAAATGAAAGAAAAGTCACGGCTGCTTTTGACGACCAGTAGAATAAGCAAATAGAAAATCAGACAGTTTCGAAAGCCCATAAGTCACCAAGGAGAGATTGAAAAGGGCAGACAATAAAGAAACAACGTAGATACCCCTCGTCTCCTGTTCTTTCTGACGGTGTCTTCTCTATGACTTGGTGCCGGATACCGACACCACGCCATCTGCGTCCACCGACAACAGCTGCTTCGCGTCCGCGCCCCATGTCACCGACACAGCCGGCGTGGCGCTCGACAGCGTCTGTGACCACGCCTTGGGGCCCTTGGCATAGTGCTGAACTGTCAGACCCGCCGGCCCGGCTGTGGCCAGGAACTGGCCCGAGTAGTCCCACGCCAGCGCAGCCACGCCGTTGCCAATATCCAGCACTTTAGCCGTAGCAGCGTCGCCCTCCTTGCGCAGATCGAAGATGGTCACGGTGGTCTGGCCCTTGGCCGTGGCCGCGATCCAGTAGCCGTTCTCGGAAAAAACGAGCGCTTGGATAGGCGCGCCCAGGCTGAAGCTCGTGGCCTTCGCGCCCGTCTTGGCCATGTACACCTGTACCTCGCCCGTGGTCGTGCCGGCTGCCAACAGGTGGCCGTCGGGGTGGAAAGCGACAGAGGTGAGAGCTGTGTATGGTAGCCAGTGTCAGTTGCAAACAATAGGAATGGGAGGAGAGGAGGGGAGGGTCCTACAAGCATTGCTGCGAGCGCGGCTGACACGTGTCGCCGACTCCACGTCGTACAGCACAATGGTCTTGTCGACGCCCACCGATGCCAGGATGCGTCCTGACGGGTGCACGGCCAGTCCCGTCACGGCACCGGCATGCTCTTTTGGCGCAGCCACCTCACTGCCCGCGTCAAAAATGCGCACGGCACCCTTGGACGTGCCCAGGAACAGCTTGCCGTTGGTAGCCCACAGCGCTGCCGTCACTGGTTCGTCGACCACCAGCTCACGCTCCAGCGCTTGCGCATCCACAGCATAGATTCCCACGCGGCCATCCAAGCCCGCCACAGCCGCGTACTTGCCGTCACCTCCAACGGTAATGGCAGTCGCCCGCGACACGGGCAGGTCGTCCGATGCCAGCTTCTGGAATGCGGCAACCTCGTTGTTGGAAGCCCAGCCGGCGGGCACTGCGCGCTTCTTCCGTGATTTCGACAGCCTGCGACCGACAGTTAGCACCGCGAGAACATTGCAAGACAGACGACTCAACTTACTTCTTGTGTGTTTCGTCAACCACCTCCGCGAGCGGGGCCGGCAGCTCCTCATCGTCAATTGCCATCGAGTCACCGCCGTCGGCGTGGCCACCACTGCTGCCGCCTGCCGCCACCGTCACGCGCGACAACGAGTCGCGCGCCTCATTGCGTTCCTTGGTGAGGCGCGCGATCACGCGGATGGCTGCATCGTGCTGGTACAGTGCCGTGGCCAGTTCCGTGCGCGTCTGTGCCAGTTGCTGCTGTAGGTTGTATGTCTCCAGTGCCAGCGCGTCCCACTCGTTCTGGAACGTCGCCAACAGCGCCGGAATCGACGTCAGCGTTGGCGGCCGTGGCCGCACTACACGGCCAGCCTTGAGCGGTAGCAGGTCCTCGACGTCGAGCTCGTCATCGGTACCGGGTTCCTTGCCGTGCTCTTGGATGTACTTTTCAATCAGGCGTTTCTCGTACACGGTGCCCGTCTTCTTTGACACCACCGGCTCCTCGGGCGGCTCGCCGGAAATGGCGCACAGCATGGCAGCAGAGACGTGGGCGAGAATGGATGGGGAAGGCGTCGTGGCAACGAAATGGCGACCTGCAGAGTTGAAGTCTTCTTCGTTTAGCTTAGTCGCGTGGAAATATTTTGTATGCTAGGCGACGTTACCGGCCAATCAGAGGCCGCGGAAGCAGGCGGGTCAAAACCTGCTACAGGAGCTTGGAGCTCTCTTTGGGAGGCTCAACTGAGCTGTTCCTGTCGGTAAGCAAGTCCTTCTTCTTTCCTTGCGGTTCTGTCATTCTTACGATACACAAAATGCCTTCGTTCGTACTTCAGCAGCGTGGTGTCCGATAGTATCCGTTTTGCCTTGTTTCTGACATATCAGGGGCCGAAATCGTGGTGACGTCGGCGCTGTCCGTCTCTAGTAGCGGCCATCGCCGGCTGAAGCACAGCACCTGTCGACTACAAGTAGCCCCGGGGCCCGCTACCATCTGCAACCTGACTTCGGAATGTCAACGACAGGCCAACGCTTAGTTATCTGCCGAATCGTCCCCGTTCCTGACCATGGCTACTCTCAGTCTACCCCCCATTGAATCATTTCCGTCCCTCCCCGACGGGGCGATCACAGCTGCTCTCGACCTGCTCTTCGAGCCCAGCCCGACACTACACGCCTTGTCTCTACCGGCCATCCGATCCGCCGCGCCGAAGCTCGCATCGTACAACGCGCTTGTCGACACCGTCCGTGACCAGCTGCTAAGTCTTCAACAAGAGGCGACCACACGTCCGGATGCCAAGTCGCAACTCCTCAGCATCCTCGGTGCGCACCCGCGGCTCGGGGCCAAGAAGGTCGAGAGTGCCCAGAGTGCGGCCGAGCAGGCACAGCTCCATTCTCCGGCTGGCAGTAGCAACGACGAGGCAACGCGGTTGGCGGCACTCAATGCTGAATACGAGGCGACCTTCCCGGGGCTGATTTACGTTGTCTTTGTCAATGGGCGGCCGCGCGACGTCATCATGGCGAACATGCGAGAACGAATAACACGAGGGGACTTCGCCAAAGAGGAGGTGGAAGCCATCGAGGTACGTGGCCCGTTGCCGTTCGAGCTGAAGCAGACACTGACGCATCAGGCCATGGCAAGTATTGCCAAAGACCGCGCTGGAAAGCTGCCGGTTGCTGCGGTTTGAGGAGAGCAGCAAGCTGTTAAAAAGCACACTCAAGTTGATATAAAGAGGCGAGCTATGCAGAGAAGTCCTGGCATCCCATGGGAAGCAGAGTAACTTAAGAGAAGTCCCGCCAACCCATCGGATGCAGCGTCGAGGATTCTCAGTAGACAGCATCATGGAAGGTAGTCTGATGTACGAAGCACGGTGACATTCCAGCAGCAACGCCCGATCTAGTACTTATATACGCAATGTGATACCTTCAGCCATATACATGTATCTCCTTGCAAAGTATGCGATGCGTCCCGGACGGCGAGGTTTGGTTGCTTGTTTATCTGCATCCTTCAGTACGCCTACCTTAGTAGCTTCAGCCTTCAGGGCCCAGGTTTCAGCAGCTTCAGCCCTCACCCCGCCAAATTTTTGAATCGGCAGATATCTCACGTGATCATTTAATGCGCTAGTTTGTTTCGGGAAAAGACCTTAGGAGTTTTCTCGGCCCATCAAGGGTGCGTTTCCGGGAGCCCTCGTCAGACCATATCACCAAAAGCCTCAAGTTCGGTTTACGCCTTCATTTCCTCTTGTTTTCGTCATCAGCGCCACGACCCCCACCACAACCTCAGCAACCTCAATTGGCTCTGCCAGTCTCGTTTGCTCGCACACTTCGTCTCTCTGTTCAATTGGTTCGAAGCCTCCAACCGCAACAATGTTCTTGCAGCGCGCCGCTCTGACTGCCGCCCGCCGGGCAGCCGTGGCTCCCGTCGTCCGCCGCTCATTCGCGACGTCGCTCATCCGCCGTACGTGACGCAAGGATAATATTGGAGGATTCCCGTTTATTCCAAGAACCGTGATCGAACTGGTCGCCTTCAGACCACAGGCCGACGCACAGAACACATCCGAGGCTAACTGCTTGATGTCCACAGGCGAAGCTTCCTCCAACACGCCCGAGTCAAAGTACAAGGGCCTGACCGGTACGCATCTGCCCGAGACTCCCTTCGGTGAACGCAGGCCACTGCTAACTATCCCCCCCTTGCAGAGGTCAAGACGGCCGACGATCTGTTTGGTCCCGGTGCCAAGCGCGGCACCATACCCACAGACCTGGAGCAGGCCACCGGTCTAGAGCGTCTTGAGATTCTCGGCAAGATGGAGGACGTCGACATCTTTGACATGCGTCCTCTAGACGCGTCGCGCAAAGGTAGGGCAAGACGTCCGGGATACCCGCAGGTCTTTCGTGGCGCTTCGCTGACTTCCTAGGCACTGTCGAGAACCCGATCCTGGTCAACTCGGCCGGTGACGAGCAATACGCCGGCTGCACCGGCTTCCCTGCCGACTCGCACAACGTCATTTGGGTTGGCGTACGTTCTCTCTCTCCGTGTCTCTCTCTCTGAATACTAACCCCCACCGCAACAGCTCTCGCGCACTCGCCCCGTCGACCGCTGCTCTGAGTGCGGCAACGTCTACAAAATGAACTACATTGGCTCCCAGGACGACGGCCACGGCCACCACGATCACCACCACGGCTACGAGGAGCCCAAGACGTTTGCCGATTATGTCAAGCCCGAGTACTGGTGAAAACACGTGCAGGCCAAGTGTGTTATTTCGCCGCTTTGCGACGGCGAAAGCATCAACTGGGGCACGCCATAGAAAAGAAAAGGCAGAAAAAAAACCATCGCATAGTTGTTCATCAAACTACTTCAATACGCTTTTGTCACATAGAGGAGCAGAGCAGCTAGGAAAGACACTTGTAGATTATCCGAGGCGGATGTAGCTGAATTCATATCATTCTTCAAGAACATCACACCGTTACATTCTAGAGTCGCTGGCGCAGCTATTTGCTATACCCGGTGTCTTTGCGTGGGGCCCGTCAGGTCATGGCAAGAGATGTCGAGACCACCAGTTGCTCGGTGGCCTCGGCCAGGACTGGTGCATCTCGGATCCCTGCGAAGCGGGCTGCTGCCCGGCGCAAGCTTGAGTGCATGGGACGGACGCGCCGCCTACCGTCGGTTTGTAGCCCCCGTCGGAATGGGGAGTATTTGAGAGATTATGAAACCGCTTGGCTGACCCCCATCAGCCCTCAGTCGCCTCTTCGTCGTCTTCGAAGCTCAGCTGGATCTTCCTGGCTTTTTTCTTCTTCTTTTGCGCCGTCTTGCCGGATACGCCGTCGGCCAGCTTATCTGATGTAGTTTTGGATGCCTTGGCAGACCCTTTTCTGTCCCGCTCGTCGTCGGCCGGCCGCTTGCGTTTCCGGTCGGTGGCTCTGCGCTCGGCAGTCTTCTTGTCGTCGTTGTCGTTGTAGTCTTCGTCGCTGTCATCGTGACGCCTAGCCGTCTCTGCCTTCTCGGCAGTCTCTTCACCAATGACTCTACCCGTCTTCTTCTTTTTCATCCTCCCACCACCAATGCCTGCCACGCCGTCTTCACTTTTCTCCGTTCGCTCGAGTTGAGCGCCTCTTTCCCCGTCCCTTTCGCCCTTCGCTTCGTCTTCCTCCCCCTCACCCTGTTTCCACGTCGCCGTCCCGTCCTTGGCAAAGGCAACGCCCCCCACCACGTCACCGAACTCGTCCAACACCAGAGGTGCATCCTCGGCTTCCTCGCTGGCTGAGCGCGGCTTCACTGGTCGCCGCCGTGCTGCCAAAATCGGATCCGGGCCGTCGCCCTGCTCATCGGCATGCTGCCCGCGCATGGCGGCAAGGAACGGCGGCAGCTTGTGCGAGTAGGAGAGACTGTTTGGATTGAACTTGGCCATTGTCGGTAGGTGTAGCCGTCAGCAATGGCCGAGGACGTATGGGGGAGAAATGGGTGAAGTTGCTGTCGTCGTTACAAGACCAGATGCGGTGGAGGTTTTAGTGGTGGTCTCTTCAATTGAAGATGCGGCAGCCAATCAGAGCGCTGCAATCTAACAGTTGTACAGAACCAACCAGATATTATGTGATGTACTGCCATCCTTTCTTCTCCGTACATGTACAGGTATTCAGAAGAAGTTTGTATATACCTATTTACAAGAAAATAACCACTCTTCTAGAGTCCAACTACCCATGTCCTTCTCATTGGTGGTTGCTCCTGGATATTAGTTTTGCGGACCAAATTAACTTTTCCTGACTCCCGTCCGAAACCGCATAGACAAGAAGCCAGCTGTTGTGGTGTGCGTCGTCGAAATAAAAAAAGATAGGGGAAAGAAGAGAGGGAGGAAGACAAGGGAAAATAAGAGGGTGAGAGAGACATGATAAAGAAAAAAACACCAAGAAGAGCCGACAATATCAAAACTCCAGTACACATGCAAATAGCTAGATAGATTTCAGAAGCAGGGAAAGACGAGGGGAAAGACACGAGCGAGGTGCTTACAGCACCATCATAGCGGCCAGCGCAATGACAACAGCAAAGGCGCTGGCTCCCAGGATGCGCTCGCCACCAACTGCGCGGCCACCGTCGCTCTTGGACGAGCCGGTGCCGCAGTTCTGAGAGAAGCCAGTCGAGGAGCAGCCAGAAGAAGAGGTCGTGCCCGAGGATGAGTCCGAAGAGCCGCCGTTGCCTGGGTTGCTGCCAGGGCCGCTCGAGCTTCCGCCTGGGATGGTGTTTGAATTCGTGGCCGAGGAGCCTGCCGCTGAGCTTGACGCCGAGCTAGATCCAGCGTCCATGTTCAGACCCGTGCCCTCGAAGCTCTTCAGGGCCGTGCCCTTCTTGCCGTTACTGACTGTGTTGTTCGTGGCCGCAGCATTTGTGTAGGTGTAGGAAACAGCGTTGTTCGTGCCCGGTGCCGAGGACGCATTGTAGCACTGGATCTCCACCTCCTTCAGCGTGACAAAGTCGTAGCCGTACGTCTTGATGTCTTCCGAGTTCCAGTTGATGGGGCCACCGGCCCAATCAATGGTGCCCTGGGCGTTGGACGCAGCACCGCCAGGCCAGATCGAAATTTCGACGCGGGCAGGGGTCTGCGGGAAGTCCCATTGGTTGGCGGTTGCGTTCCAGGTGTCCGACTTCTTCTGGGTGCGGCCAACCTGGCCGTCGACGAGCCACGTGATGCTATTGGGTGTCCACTGGATCTCGTAGGTATGGTAGTTGTCGTACGTGTCCGAGAGGGAGATGTTTGCCGAGTTATGGTCTGCATACTGTCAGCAAAAGAAGATAGGGGAGAGGAGATGGAGGAAACGAAGGGATAGACGCGTGTCTTACAGTTGAGAATGCCTTGAAAATAGAAGTTGGTCTGTGCCGTCTCGAGGTCGACACCGACAAACTCGTAGTCGATCTCGTCCTTGACGTCGCTGAGGAGAATAAAGGCCGTCACGACACCGGCGCCACGGGACGTCTTGAACGTAGCCTTTACATTGCCGTACCACATGTACACGCTAGACGATAGGACGGTGCCGACGGAGTTGGCAGGCATGGTCAGCAGCACGGCCTCGTTGTCGTAAAGGAGCGGCGTTCCTTGTGCGACCCAGTCGGCCTTGGAAGGGTCGCCGAGATATTTGGAGACGTCGACGATGCGATCTAAACTGTTCATATTCATAGCCCGGCTCTCACACTGGGGCTCGGGTGTGCACGAGTCCAACGAGAACGACATGCGCGGGTCGCAGCCACCCAGGCAGTACGCACCGACACCACACTCTCCGTATTCTAAGAACACACGTCGTTAGTGGAACAGGCCCAGCATCAGACACAAGCAGCGTGCTTAGCAAAAGAAATGCAGTTGGAATGGCGCTAGGAGGGGTCGTTCGGGCTGCTGTGCGATGCGCCAGATCTGGTGGCGGTGCAGCTGACATCTAGATCGCAGAGTCGCACAAAGCAGCCAAAGAACAGAACTGGCGTAACGAGGCCAGGGTTTGCCCAATCCAGATGTATGCAGTATGGCACTGGCACGCTGCCAAGCCATGGCAACCAGGAACAGATAATCGAGAACAAACATATGACGCGGGGCGAGCCGACAAGAGATGGACGACTTACGGGAACAGCATGGTGTCTCCTGTGGACATTTCTTAGTGAGAGAGCAGGTGGTTGCGGCAGCTAGGCCGCTGGAAGCGCCCAGCAGGGCGATGGCGAGCGAGAGACGGAGCATCATGGAGGTTGAGAAAGCGCAGTGTAGCGAGAAAGCGTTGCGCAGACAGATGAGAACGATGGATGAGAAGAGAAGAAGATGGTAAAACTATAAAAGAAGCAACGCGTCGAGTAAGGCGACCGAAGACCGGCACGGCGGCAGCGACGACGGAAAAGAAAAAAAGAGAACGGCGCGTCCGGTTCCGGTCAAACGTATGACGGGCTTCGCGTCGAGGAAAAAACGAGTGTGTGGTCGTCGAGTTCGGAGAAGAAGCGAGGGAAGAAATGAAAAAGGAGGGAGAGAATGGCAAGAGACGTCCAAGTCGTGCCTTAAGCCAAAGCAGTCTGCCTGAGCCAAAGCTTCTCCACGTATAGCGAGTGTTACGAAGAAGAAAAGGTGTGAAAGAGTAACAGAGAAATAACGAAGAAAACAGATTCATTAGTGACGGAGGAGCAGACAAGCGGAGGAGGAATCAGGACTGGTGATGCGAGCTAAAAAGGGAAAAACGGGCTCGGCAAGGGCGTTGCCAAGACTTAGATTTCTATGGAGAACTGGCCAGAGAGGGAAATTCACTGGAAAAAGCCATCGGCACTAGTCCTGAGATGGTTGGTGTGTGGAGGGAATGCGGCAAAGAAACAAAGATCGCGGACAGCACAAGACAGCCTCAGGTCCTCAGGTACCCTGGTTGGCCAGAGGTACGTACATGTACATAGTCCGCAAATGTACGGAGTACGGAGTACGGTACAGGTTTTCCTGTTGACGATCCAATCCAAACCTGGGACAGATAATTCTAGCAGCAACCAAGGCAGCATGACGCACAGAACGCTCGCTTTATGAGCCTCTCAGTCACCAGTCACCAGCATCGTTTGCGAGGCGGTACACTTTCTGCGCAAAAGCTAGTGCTTCACACTTGGGGCTTTGCTTCCTTGTTCCCTGTCCTTAGTATTGTGCCATGTACATGTACTCCGTACTCCGCAGCCTTAACATGTATTCTCCGCACATGTACTCCGTATACAGCGGGTTTTCCCTGCGCTGAAAAGACTGAACAAGTGACTTCGTGTCCTGGTAGTTCCCGAAGCCGTTAAATAGCTTGTTTGACCCCTGACCAACGTCGCCAACAAGAGAACACAACGTCACGTTGTGCGAGGGTTGGTAAAGCAGCAAGCAGTGACTCATTGTTATTGGCACTGTCCTCGGGTTGGGCAATGTCTTGATCAAGTCCTGTCTCTATCGCAGCATGGCCACCTACAGAGAACTCTCCTGCTACTTTCGCGGCCTGCGGGCTGTTCATATAGCCCTCAATGCGCAGGTATGCAAACGGCGGCAGAATTCTGAAGAAAATGCCCGTCCCTACCATGCCAAGTCCAGGGGTCTAACCTAGATACGGAGGACGGACGCTGCCATTGCAAGACAAGCTGAGGATGCCGAGTCGTTTCCGGGTTGAAACTTCCACAGACTCACCGTCTCTCTCTGGGGAGGTGCTGCCGTTCGCTGGCATCGAACAGAGGGCAGGGAGTCGGGACTGAGGACAACTGTTGCATAGACTTGACTTGGCAGAACAGCCTAAAGATACGAGAGCCAAAAAAATCAAGTCATAGGAAGAAATCACTTATCTGTGCCGCAAGTCACATAGTGTCGCCTCTGCCGTTTTCAGCACAAATGCCATAGCCTGGTTTTCACCCTGCTGCCCACTCTTCTGTCCTCTGCTCACTCGGTCATTGCCAGCTCCCGACGTGTTGCAGATCCCAGTAATCATGCTCATCGTCGAGCAAAGGCTCGCAGCCTCGTGTTCATTGACAAATCAGACTCCATCAGTTGTCAGTCGATATTGCTTTCGGGCGTATCCTGTACGAAAGCAGTCCTGTTTAGTAGACGACTGCTTCTTGTACAAGAGCATTATCTGCATGTCTGGTTCTCTTGATCTGGACGGTCTCTTTATTACGGTCGTGGTCAGACTGGTGCAGGAATGATCATCTCGACCCTAGAAAGCATAATGTATTAAACCGAGGAAACGGTCGCAAGATAAACGGTGAAAGAGAAAAGAAACAGAAAAACAAAGGAATCCATTTGCCATTGATTTTTTTTGTCCCTTGCCACCAATACAGACAGAAGAAAAAAAGGAAACATTTCCTGATACCTAAACCTAAACCCACTGAAAACGAAGAGAAGAAGACCAAGCCCAGGATTCCTTTCTTGCCCAACCGATAAGAGTAAAAAAATGAGAAATACAACATCCAGATAGAAAGAAAGTGAAAGTGAAAGTGAAAGTAAAAGACAAAGCAAGCGAGAGAGAAAGCGAAAGAAAACGGCAGTAAAGATTCGCCGATTACAGGAATCCCCTCTTGACATCACGGTATAAAGAGAAGCCCGGCATACCTGTTTTGAAGAAACAAAGACCCCATTGCTGACCACCAGTTCGTTTTTTGTTGCTTTTTCCTCCACTCTTGTTTTCCTCTTTTCCTCTTTTTTTTTCTTTTCTTTCGTGGCCTCCCGGTCTTCTAAACCGATGTGTTTGGCTGGGGCAGGCAAGGCAAGGCTGGGACCGAGAAGATGGGACTGACCAGTACCACAGCGGCGAGATTTGAAGTAGGAACGTGACCGGCCGGAGGCGCGGGTAAAGCATGGTCTAGAAACGTTGGGATGTAGGCAAACTCAGCGTCAGGGAAAGCGACATTCGCCATGGACCGATCCATGCCTTCTATCGTTTCCCGTTCCCGCCCCCGCTCGTCGCTTGCTCGGAGAAGTGTTCTTTGGCGTACTGCTCACATGCCTGCATCACAGGTTAGCAATCGTACGTATTGGCCCCATCCATACAAACAAACAGTTGACTGACCTTCGCCGGCTTGCCAACCTTCTGACCAATGACCTTCCACTTTTGATTCTCGTAGTCCTTGATCGCGTTCAACAACGCGACGGTCTGAAGGGAGAAAACGTTAATATGTGATCGTCGCAGGTTGATACATGCAAGGAAGTGTCCTACCTCATCTTCAGCGAACTCCGCGTAGTGCATGTCCTGTTGGTCGTGTCAGCGGCATGCCTGTAGGAAGCATAAAGGGTCAATTAAATGTGCGCACCTTGTACCAGTGCTTCTTCACGCTGCCTTCGGTACGATTGGGGAATGTCTAAGGTAAAATAAAGTCAGCTTCTGATGGCGAGTAAACCAGCGGATGTATATTGCCACGCCACAGCGTGCCTTTTCCACGTGTCTTGTCGTTCATCTGTGACATACCTTGGCAATCTCAGCCCACGAGGAGCCAGCGTCGCGCATCAGCTTGAGACGGTGTTCCTCCGCTGGGGTCCAGGGCGTGTTGGTGCGGCTCTTCTTTGCAGGTGGAGGCGTCGGGTTCACGCTGGCCTCATCTGCCCCTGGCTTTGCGGCGGCCGCACTTGATGGGTTGGAAGCCCCCGGCGCAGCGGGCGTAGTAGGTGCTATAGTACCCAGTGGTGTGGGGGGAGGCGGGATTGCCGCGGTTGTGCTGGTCGACGGTGTTGCTGGTGTCGTCGCAGTCGGGACCGGGGGAGGAACGATCGGAGAGGCAGACGTGGCTGTCGACGGCGCCGTTGCGGGGTTTGGACGCTTGCGCGAGCGCTGGGCAGCAGGTGTTGACGCTGCAGACGGTGCCGATGGGGAAGCCTGTTGTTGTTGCTGCTGAGGTGGCGGCACTGGCGTCGCCTGGGCGTGTTGCGGTGGGTTCGGTGGCTGCGGATGCTGCTGCCCATGCTGCGCCGGGCCGGTCAGCGGCGGCGGTGGGCCAGCATGGTGCTGTTGGCCGGGACCCTGCGGCGGCTGCTGGCCATAGGGACGGAAATCCATCTGATCATTGCGACGGGCGTTTATGTGCTGTTGGTATTGGTTCTGGGGACTAAACCAGGAAGAGGCAGGGTTAGCAAAGGTAGGGGTGGCGGAACTGCTAGGCATTGAATGCAGGACGTTCAAGGTGGAAGTAAGGTCGGACACGGTGGGCAGTGGTGTGGTGGAAAGTAAGCCAGTTAAGCTTCCTGCAAGGTTGGCCGGGGCCACTGGATGCTGTTGCTGCTGTTGCTGTGTCTGCTGTTGCCGCTGGGACACCCATTGCTCCGGTGACTTTCGTTTGATATTTGGGTCCGCCATTGCAAGAGACGAGTAGGGTGCACAGCAAAGAGACACTGCACTGAGAGCGGGTGTTCAGGGTATTGTAGCCACGGAGTTGCTGAGACAAGGGTCGTCCGCGTGTGCGTGGTGGCCGGGTAACAAGCAGTGGGAAATGGGAAATGGGAAACGAGCGACGGAACGCGCGTTAGAGGAGCAAAGTGAGGCGCGAGAAGCGCGAAAGACGCGTGAGGAAGCAGTTGTGGTCGAATCGTTGCGATGCGATGCGCGCGTTATCGTCGTCGTCCCAGCAGGAAAGGTGCAGATCAGCTCAGGCTGTCATCCGCTGCGGCAGGCGAGGCGTTCAAATGCTGTCTAGATGCGTTTCGGCGAATCGCTATGGACAGAAGCAGATCTCAACGCGAGGAAATCGACGACAGCGATCGTGGCGAGGAAGGGTGATGGCAGGGCGGCAGAGCAGCAGAGCAAAAAAAGAGGCTGTTGCGCGAAAGGTTGGGTGCAGGATTTGCAGCGGTTGCTGGCGTGTCTCGGCGTGTGTCGCGCGCGTCGCTGTGTTGTCCAAAATGAGATACAGCGACCTCTTGGGGGGTTGCCTCTTTTCGCGTCCTGCTGGTGGCGCGTGGCTGTTTTTTCCTTATTTGCTACCTCTCTGTCGTTTGCTGTTTCGCGCCTCTGTTTTCGTCGCGACTTTTGCTTCGCGCTTGACTTCTTCGCCGATGGATCGCCCGATGTTTGTGACGGTCGCGGAGGGGGAAGGGTGAGGGAGGGGTGCACAAGACAAGAGGGGGAATACGAAAAAGATACAAGGAGCGAGGGTACTCACTGGGCATCGTTGGGGTGGTTGGTGGAGTTCCCATAGATGTACTCCGGCAGAGGGCTGACCTGCCACTGCTCCATGGTCTAATAAAACGCGCGCAAAGCCAAATGTCGTTAGAAGCAATGGGACAGAAAAGATGCAGGGCGCAAGTGAAACAAGTCGCAAACGATTCAGAAAGAAACGGACGAAGAAAAATCGTCGTTTGGTTCTGCGATCGGAAGATGGAAAATGGGATTGTCTTGATGGCGGGAAATGAAGGAGAGGGGGAATGGTTTTGGGGGGTTAATACGGAGGAAAAAAACTTTGAAAAAGGAGTGGCTGGGCGACGGTTGGCATCTGAGATGACGCGCTTGCGTGAGCAACAAAATGCGAGAAGGATTGCAATGGTCATTAAACCCGAATCTCTTTCTCACGCCTTTCTTTTCCTCTGCATCCGAACGCAATGTTTCTTTCAAGGCGACTTGTGTTTCTTTTCATTTGCGTCGCTGAGGGGCGGGAGGCCGAATCAGCGCCCCAGCGCCAGCGGAAGCGGCCAGGAGAACCAGGGATGTGCCCAGGGATGTGCGGCCAAGACCACCAAGGCTGGATCCATTTTCAGGTGGTTGGGGCGATGCAAGGTGCCGTGTCCGTCCTTTGTACTCCGTACTCCGTAGTATGTAAGGCAGTAGGATGGAGTCGGGAAACTGGCAGATAGAGACGTGCGCGAACATAAACACAAACAAACAAAGCACAAGAAACAGAGCGAAACGAGATGAACCAAGGGAAGAATCGGACGTAAGATACGTACCGGATACGTATCACAGGCGCCGTTGGGCGACAACTGCTGATGGAATTGATGCACGGATCGCAACTGCGACGCCGATGAATGGAGAAAAAAAACAAGTCGCAGGAAGAATGAAGCGAACGTACTCCGTAGAGAATGCGTCAAGAACGAGGAGAAAAAGGCAGTCAACGGCCTGATCTCCTGTCCTTGTCTGGTATGTTGTTTGTTTGTCGTCGGTACGGGAATACCTGGAGTCGCTGATGATGCAAGGGGGAAGGAAATTGTGTGGAGGCAGCGAAAGGTCGAAAGAATAAAATCGGAAACGCCAAACCTGTTTTGGCGCTGGCGCTGGGAGTACCTAATCGACGATTGCCGGGAGTTTTCTCTTTTTTTCTCTCTTTTCTTTTTTTTCGGTGGCAGGCTGTCTTTCCTGGAGTCGCTTTAAAATAGTATGAATGGAGGAGCGGAAGCCTGGCGATCAATGGCTGGAGAAGCCGCAAATAGCGAAAAGAAAGATGAAAAAGACAGAAGCACGAGAAACGAAGAAACTCTGGCCCAAGCGTTGTCGTCGACCACAAAGCGACAGCCACAAGATTGCCCCTAATGAACCTGAGAAGGTTTGTGAGCACAATCCAGCAGAACACAATTATTACGAGCTCCGGCGCCTCTTTGGGCTCAGTCTCACTCGCACCTCTCCTCCGTCGCCAAGCTGTCTTTATCTTACCTAGCCGTCAGATGTGTCGCCTCAACGTGATTCTATGGAGTATTATCCTCGAGTCTAGTTGTGTCGTGTAGGCAAGGCAGTCAGGGGCAGGTCGTGAAACGGTGCATGAAAACGAAATAGGAAGGCAGTTGAAGGCGAGGAGGTCGCGCTCGAGAGTCCTGGCCGCCTTATTGTTGGCTGCCCGGCAGGGGTGGATGGTAAACAAGGTCGTGGCGCAGCTTTAGACAAGTACATGTACTCCGTAGAGAGCTGTCGGAGCTCTTTGGGTGGTTGCTAACGGACACAAACTGTAACACCTACTCTGTACGGAGTATGTACATGTACGGAGTAACTGCCAGGAGAAAATCCAGTCAGTGGGTGCACCCTTCCATTTAGAAAGTACCCCCTCTCGTTTGCTGACTTTCTCTCAGCGGGTGGGGTGGTGGGCATTAGTCGTACCCCTCACCGGACCGATACTCGCCATAATATCTCTCAGTCATGACCAAGAGCGCCCCGTATGTTCTGGCGATCAATTTTAGGCCAGCGTCAGACGATTCCCTGGCGTCAACTGCTCCAGCAAGACTGAACTGCTATCATGTGACGCCAGGACAATCATAGCATTTCAGAGTACGGAGTACGTTGGTCCCTAGAAGCGAGCAGACTTTGGTTGACCTTTGGTGGCAATGGGGCAACAGCTTCTTTGCACAGGCTTGGACGCGAGGTCGCGACACTCTTGACTCCCAGGCCCACGCCCAGCTGGCTGCCGCGTGCAGTGAAAGGCTGGACGCACTCTTCTCGTCTCTCCCCAGCCACCTGCAGTCGCTTGCAGCTCTGGAGCGCGAGCAGACGGACGACCTCTATGACGGAAGCTACCCCATCACCATCACCCACGGCGACCTCAGCGAGATGAAGATGCTGGTCAACGACGAGAGCGGCGTCTCACAGGCGTCATCGACGGGGCCGAGGGGGGCCTCCTCCCTTTCGGCTTTGCCCCCTACGCACTCGAGAACGCGCTCGAGGCCTAGTATCTGAACGGCTGGGCGTACCACGAGTGTACCAAGGAGGCGAGGGAGCACTTCTGGAAGACCTTCAATGCCATGGCGCGGCCGTCGCCCAGGCAGTTGCAGCTCATGAGAGTGGCCAGTATATTCTATTTAGTATCGTTATTGAAGTCATTGAAAACGTTGAAACATCCACTCATTGTGAAGCTTAAACGGAGGTATTGGCGAAACGGGCTGACAGGGAGTGGCCGGGCGCCAAACCCGATTTGGAAGTACGCAGGAGAACCGCAATTTACGTGTTATGCCCAAGTTCAGAAAAGGAAGCCAAAATACTCTGTAACTTTGCAAATAAAAAGGGAGACTCCATTAATCTCGGCTGCCTCTGCCAGTCATTCTATTCTCCTCATTTCTCTTCCTTCCTCTTCAGAGACGAAGCCGTCCGTACCGTTTAGATCGGGTCTGAGAGTCGATCGGCCACCCGCCTTGGCATCCTGTTAGCGTCACGACAACGCTGAGGAAACGCGATTTTTGGTTAGGACGTGCCGAACCACCAACTGGTTAGCATCAGTCTGTGCTCTTGCCGGGGAAGCCCGCTTTATCTACTCCGTACATGTACTCCGTATTCCGTACGGAATAGCCTCTTGTGGAGATGCGGGTCTTGGAGGTGAGTACGCAGTATACATGTACTCCGAGAGCCCGTACTCCAGGACTTATTGGAAAGGTTGCTCTGTACGGAGTACGGAGTACGGACTACGGATTCTCACCTTGTCAACTGTCTTCGTTGTTCTGGCCTTCCAGTGCTGAACATCCCGTTGCAACTGCCCGCTTCTCTCCTGTACACGTTGGTCTCTTCCTGCATTTGCAATGCAGCTTTCTTCTGGATTTGATAGCTCACGAGGGGGTGGATGGACCAGGACAGGGATCTCAGACGAAGAACGGTTGACGACAGCGTCAATTCGTAGCGATGACAAATGTAAACCCTTTGGCGAGCGACGACGTGATTTCCATGCGCAGCATCATCGTGTACGCAAGTCGTCATCGACGAGGTGAACTTTGTGGACACTGTGGTGCAAAGATTGCTCGTACCGCGTCGTATAAGCCCGCACGGCTGCTCGTGGTCAAACAGAACAAACACCGCCTCGCCTTGCCATCCCCCATAAGTGGCAGGAGAGAAGACTTGGACCATGTGGTGGTCGCGATTGTCTGCTGCGGTATAGCAAGTGTAAGTCAGACAGTTGCTTATTGATCCAGTGGCACGTCGTGTTTTCCAAACGGGACAATGGACTTGGACGAGCCTAGCCAGACAAGCAGATCAGTCTCCCTATTCGATGCGTCTACTTAGCCGACTTGTACGGAACTTATGGCGCATCCTGCCCGTAAAGACTTTGAGAACTCGGCGCTGCAGGACGAACTGCACGAGCACTGCTGTTACCAGCGTCCAGCCAGGCGACAAATCGTCGCTGGAAAAAGATGCGATATCCCGCCCCGGGTTGCCATGGCCTGCCCCCAGGCTGTCAGCGGAGATGCATTGAATCTGACAAGACTACCTACCTGCCTTTGTGAGAGAAGCTTTACTCACTCCTCCTTCAACCTGGCGGGTTAAAAACGATGAAAGATACGAAATACGAGACACGGCAAATGAGTAAGTAAATCATGACTTGGGAATGCCCAACGAGATGTAGCCCGCGCGCTGCCCAGGACAAAGCTGTATGATCAGTGCCGATTCTCAACAGGGAAGATCGTCCCAAGGCAGAAAAGCCCGGATTTCTACTTTCCCTCCAGTTCCGATCCTGTGGTTTTTGATGGGATGATTCTGGCTCACGCAGTCGTCACGGCTCTTCTGCGGATCGAGTCAACGTTTGACGACATTGTCTCTGGCTCGTTACTGTGTTGCTATCCCTGCGCGTCAGCTTTACGTCTCTTTTTCCTCTCTTCTCCTAACGCCATTTGGATTCTACCGGAGTGCATTGCATCCGCACCATGCGAGGAGGAAAGTGAGGGACGCATTTCAGACGAAGAAACGGCGGCATTCATGCCTTGTTGGCAGATCAGGCTTGGTGGGCAGTTGAGCAGAGCGGAGCAGACGGCCAGAATCGTCGGGCCTCCTCGGTGGACGTCCGCTGGGTCTGAAACCGGGCATGCCGCAGGTCGTCAGCAACTGGTGACATTGAGTGTGTCAGATAGGAGGCAGTTGTGGAAGGACTGAAGCAGGAGGGGAGAAGGGCAAGTTGTAATCCAATAGGCGGAAAGATTGCAGGGCGATGACGGTTCCCAAAATACTCGATCATTCCGGCCGTTCTAGAAGTCAATCGTTGCCTTTGAATATCCTTCTCTCGGGCATATTTAACAGCCATGAGACCGTCTTGACATGTAATGAGGAGGTGGCCAGAGTAAAACAGGAACGAGGTCCTTGGAATGACGACAAACAAAAACAAAGGCGCGCAGCACCGCGATCAGATGAGTCCATTCATGCCGGCGAAAGCAGCTGGACAAGTTCAGTTTTTCAGCCGCTGGTGTTCGTGGGGACACGGCTCGAGTTGCAGGAACGGTGACCCGTCGTCTGGACTGGATTCAGTCATAGAAAGGCTAAAAAAGCTCGCACATCATATGTCCAGCTTGATGCCCAAACCAGAGAGCGCGTTCAAAGCAGGAATCCAGGTGCAGCAGCGACTGGGCGTGAACGACTGTGCGGAGCAGGCTTGCCTTGTCCATGGTTTCTGGGAGGGAGCAGATACGTAGTACACCTAGACCAGGTCGTGCGGCGAGGGGGGCACTCAAGGGATCATCCTGGTCCCGTTTGGCGTCTTTTGCTTCTGCAGCGTCCCTGCGTCCTGGGCTGCTGCAGAAACATGTGCGTTGTTTCAACGGCCAGCAGAGCAGGCTGCAACGATTCAAGACGAAGACGCCATCGTAGCATGGACCATACCGAGCAATGCCACTTAGTAGCCTTGTCTGCCGCCGAGCCTCCCCGTCCCGTATCGCATGCACAGGCGGCAAGAGAAACAATCGGGGCCCGTGTCGTGGCTCGTGCATGGTCTTACAGATTGAGGGGTTGAGGAAGAAGCCCAAGACGGCCTCGGCCAGCATCTGGCGGCCTCTCGAATCTCTGGCAGCATCTCACAGCGCCTCCCAAAACGTCGGGGACGAAACCAAAAGTTTCGATGTTTGTTTTGGGGGTCTGCTGCCGCACCACCGGAGCCCTGGTCTTCCGCTTGGGCCAGCTACCGGCCAGCCCAGCAATTTGGCAAAGCGGTCATTTCTTAAAGGGAGTGACTGTCGCAGAAGGAAGTGGCGAAAGGAAGACAAAGCTCTGAATGAAAGACCTGCGCCCTCCAATGCACAATGACGTTCTTCAAGAACAATGAGGCTCTGCGGAAGGCAGAGAGGTCTGGCGAAATACCAGGTGGTATTCCTGCAGGCAAACACCAGCGCACGGCCAGTTGTCAAGTCAGAACCGCTCGAGCCGCATCTTCCCCCCTAGCGGGAAAAGCTCGACACAAGGAGCTGAAATTTGCGCAGCCGCGAGTCTGTAGGACACCTGTATGATACGGAACATGCGCGGAGTAATAGCGGTTTCAAGGTGGTCCAAACAAAGCATCTAAAATGCAACGGGAAACGAGCAAAGGTTTCCGTAGAATTAATCGAGATTTATGGGGAGAAAATACATGTAGGAAGAGCAAGAAGACCGTCGTGATAACTTTTGTTTCCTCTCCTCTGCCTCAAAGCCCTTCCTTTTTCACTGTCTAAATCTGTCGCAACGCTGGCATCTACCTCGCTGATGGAATGTTTCAACAGGGGTTTCCAGCGCTAAACAAGACTAAGCGTAGGTACTCCTTAGGGAGCACTCCAGCGCCGTGGGGTGGATGGCCAATGGCGACGCAGCCCTGGACCCCACGTTTTCTGTAACACGACAAGGCCGCCATCCCCGAAACTCGTGGTCAAACAGGAACACAGACCTCTGGCGGGGAGGCCAGGAGTATATCTGAGCATATTCCGTATGCTCCCGACCCATTCTCTATTCAAGAGAGAGAAGAAGCATTGTTTCTGGCCATGTGCAGCCCACGACTCCGGCCAAGCAGTGGCGTTGTCCGTTTGCTTTTTGGTCTGGGGCTTTGGGGCATTGGTCTGGGGCATTTGTCTCTATTCTCTGCTCTCCCAAAATACATCTCGCATGTTTATCGGTTGTGATGCTCCCGTCCTCCTTTAATTTTACAATGCGTCTTCCGTACATAGAAAAAAGCAGCTGGCGAGTTGAGCGCCAGACTGCATTGTGTGAATCAAGACCCACGGCCGATCGGGCGGAGTGATGAGAGAGGGAAAGGATATGGACGACTGCTGGCTGCACCTTTACTCCGTACACCGTACATGTACAACAGACGGAAACAAGAAGAGGGTCCGACTGTTGGGAGGAAGGGAAAACGCATTGCGTGAGCCGGGGTGGTGCTTCATCCTGTCGGACGGGGGCTGTTTGAAAAAAAGATGTTATTTTTTGTTTTCTTTTTCTTCTTTTTACCTCTTTCCACCAGGGACCAGGGTACGCACGACAGATTCAGTGATCCGCGCACGTCCCACGTTTCTCTCTTATACATGTGCTCCGTACTCTCCGTGCCCTCCCTCTCTCTTCAAGACACAACAGCCCCATAGCTAGGTCTCCCCCGTCTCAAAGCCATCCTCGACAAAACCCTTGACGGCCTGGTCTTGTGCCGATCACCCAGGCCTGCGGCGTCTTGTTCCTGTCACATCATCCCCCTTCTCATGATTCTCCTCTCTGGCCCCTTTGTCCCTCCCAAACGATCACCACCACAGAGGCATGCATCTTCCCTGCTTGCTTTGTCCTGGTTTTCTGGCCCCTGTCCCAGAGTTCGCGATTTTGTGTATCCGGTCTGGCAGCTCAGATCCGACCAGAAGAGAGGAGACGAGGGAGGACAGACGTTGTCTTTGATAGTCTTCTTGTCTATCTACAGTCAACATGGAACGAGGGAGGTTAAGTTTGTTCCCAGTAAAGAAGAGGGTAGGAAAGTAGAAATAATTTAAAGATAAAAAGGAACGAAAAATGGAAAAGAAAGAAGAGAAATCCGTGGCCGTCCCAAGTGGCCGTTCGCGCGAACATCACGCAGGCCAAACCAGATACCTCTTTGTAACGGGGGGGCTCGACCAGGGATAGATGAAAGGAGAAGCAAAGAGCAAAAGGTTAACGCATTATCATACTCATCTTTTATTCTCATCTTTTTTGTCTTTTTCTTTTTCTGCCTACCTATCTCTATTTTTTCTCTTTTTTTCTTTTGTCTTGTCTTCTCCTCCCCCGGATCCACCCATCTCCCCGTTCTCTTATGATTTCTTGTCTCTGGTTTCGTTCCTGATCTGGTTTCTCTTGCTGTGCCGTTCTCTGGCCCTCTTGTCCCGTTCTTTTTCTTTCTTTTGTTTATTATTATTGCAGGCCCCCGCATCGATTTTGTTTTCTGTCTTTCCTTTTCCCTTTTCTTCTTCTTCCCTTCTCTTCTTCCCTTTTTTTCTTTCCTTCCTCCCCTCTTCCTTACCTCTTTTTCAAAATAGGGCAAAGAGTTGTCTTCTCTTTTTCTCCTTCTTTTCATTTCTGTCTTTTCCTTTCTTTTCTACCTTCACTTCTTTCTGATCACAACGCTGATGCGTGTGTTCTGACTTTCTTTTCTATTCTGCATTCTTTTCGTTCTTTTCAACAGCAGCTGGCCTTGTCCTTTCCCTTCTTTTCTGTCCTTTCTTCATCCTTCTTTTCTTGCCTCTTTCTCCTTCCTTTTTGTTGCTCAAACGTCCAACTGGTTTGGCTGCTTTCCGCTCTTTTGACAAGACAAATCGACCGTTTTCTGCTTTCTCCGTTCTCGGCATCTAGCCTCTTCGAATTCTTCGTCTCAGCGACTTTTCGACTTTCTCTTGATACCCCTTCCTTGACTTGTTGGCTCTGGCTTTCTCCTACAACCCACGATGTCTCCGACTCTCCAAATGGCTCCGCAAGCCGCTTACACGCCAACGTCAGACGCAATGGACCGGCACGACTACGGCATCAACAAAAACCGCAAGCCGGCGTCGACGGGCGGCGGCCGGGCTTGGAGCGACGACGAGGTGGGTTTTCTTCTTGTGTTCTTATTTTCATTCTATCTCTGTTTCCTGTTTTTCTTCCGTCTTCTTTCTACCTCCGTTCCCTCATGACCCTTTGCTTTTGAGCTGTTTCATTCTCCCGCTTCGTTTCAGGCACCTGTTTGGAGCGGCATCCAACACACTGGCGATAGCCCTGGCGCCAACTAAGACACACACTTGTGACACCCCCAAGACCCACCCACTAACACAACCAAGGAGGTGTATCTACTACAGACACGCCTGCAGAAAATGCCCTACAAGCACATTGCCGCGCATCTCAAGAAGACGGAGCTCGCCTGCCGTCTGCACTACCACCAACTGAGTCACGGCAGCAACCGTCGCAAGCGCACGACCAGCGTGTCGTCTGGCGGGTCGTCCACGGGCGGCCACTCGCCGGTGCTGCCGGCGGTCGGCATGGGCATGCCATCGCCCATTCACGAGCACGCCATCATCACGACCACGCCGACGCCGCCGAGCAGCGCTGGTGGCATCAGCAGTAACAGCAGTGGCAGCGGCATCCACCTGCCCAGCATCCACACCGGCAAGACCACGCCGCCGCCGTGCCTGCCGACCATTTTGCCCAAGCCGGCGGCCATGACGCAGGCTCTGGCGTCGGGTGGCCGCAATTACCTGATTGACTCGTCACCCTCCTCGGCATCCGCGTCCTCGTCTTCTGCACCTCATAGTGCGCCGCTGCTGCCGGCTGCCACCTTCACGCCGACGCCGACCAGCGCCACGGCTCCGCCGCTGACGGCCTCAGGCAGCCACGGAGGCAGCCACGGAGGTAACGGCGCCACGCCGAGCCTGCGGCTCGACTGCAGTGGCCTGCCGTCGCTACCGGCGCCGCTGGGGTCGGCTGGACCACACCATCCGGTGGACATGGCGCGGCTGCACGCGGTCTACACGGCGCACCGTGCGGCCTTTTGGGCAACGGTGGCGGCTGAGTACGGGCAGGGGTCGCACCCCGTGGTGCTGGAGCAAGCCTGGCGGATGGGCGGTAGCGCGCTGGGGAGCGCCTTTGGGAGCATGACGAGTGGCGGTTCATCGGCTGCTGCAGCGGCGGCAGCCGCTGCCGCCGCCACAGCAGCAGCTTCTGCAACACCGCTGACACCCAGCGCATCGCCCGACGACCGCGAGGCACTTTTCTACGGGAGCAAGTCGAGCAGCATCAACAGCAATGCCCCCGACAAGACGCGCATCTCGGCCATCCTGGGCATCGACGCCAATCCGCGCAGTCCCAAGGAGCGTGAACTGGTGCGGCGGCTGGAGGAAGAACGCGTGGTGGTGCCAGCAGCGGCATGATTGCGACGTTCCTCGTTTTTGTATTTCTCCTGTGGCGTTTAATTTTGGTTGGAGGCGTGAGGAGACTCTTTTTTTCAAGTGTCTTCCTTTCTTCGCATGCGGTTCATCTTTCACAGCTACCTTGTCTTTCCAGCTTGATCCTTGACCTGGATCCTTCACTTCTTGTCTCTCGTTCACTTTTTTATCCTTTTCTTTTTGTTCTTTCTTTCTTTTTGTTTTATACTGTTCTTTTTTCTTTTTCTCTCGTCTTTCTCTTTTCACTTCTGTTTCATTTTCATTTCTCTTCATTTATTGTCTTCCTTTCTCTATCCTCGCTGTTCTTTTACTCATATCTATTGGAGGAGCGCTCGTCTTTCCATTTCTCCTATCTTCTCTTCCTCCGGGGGCACGAGTGATGATGTACGAAGAGATAAGAAAATACCACGGCTAGAACCTAGCCTTTCCATGCCATGCAAGCTACCACTCAACTGTGTCTACCCACTCTGCTACCTCTTTGCACGACCTCAGGCTCCTTAAGCCGCTGCCGCACGGAATGAAAGTCACGATGCCTTCCTAATCGGGAAGCAAATGGATGTCAACGTCAGCGTCACTTACTATTCATCACTGAGAAACGTCCAAACGCAACAATTACACAATGGTAATACATCGGCCGCCCCTCTCACCTCAGAAGCTCAAGCAGTGCTTTATTTCCGGAGGCGATACCACTTCGGGTTTGGCTTTTCCGACTCGCCGCGGCTGCTGCTTCTAGGTCCCTCCTAGGCCGCCGGTCTGTGGACTTTAACATCAGCAATCCGGCGGTATTCATTTGCTCGCCGCTGTCTATTGTTGGACTCTCCCCGCCAGTGTGGAGTACGGCCGAAGGGACCAAGAGCTAGGGAGGAGACACGGCGGTGAGGCTGGCCGAGACACTGACAATAAGGCATCTTGGGTTGTCGTACTTCCTCTCACTCTCTTCTCATGTATCCGCCCCGTACCACGAGAACCAGCTATCATCGGAGTCTTTGGTTCCTTCCTTCTCTGCTAACTCTCTCCCGTCGTTCCTTCCTTCACTGTATGTTCCCTCCATCGTTCTTTCCCTCGCCGTTCTCTCTCTTTAAATCTTTCTTCCCTCAACTTTTTCCTTTTTCCTTTCTCCATTCTCTTCTGTTTTCTTTTCTTTTCCATCCCCAACAGCAAACATCACTACATCACTACATCACTACATCACTACATCACCACATCACCACATCGCCACTTCACCACGTCGTAGGCTTGACAATGACGGTTCCCGACGACGCCAATCGCTTCGCCAAACCTGGTGACTATGCCCACTTCGATGCTCTGTCTCACGGCGGGCCTCTCAACCGCTGGTCCCAGAACCTGACCCGAGACCATGACCATCCTGGTGCTCAGGTCAGTCATTCTCTCCCTCGTCAACTTATTAATCATATTCTCACGGTCACTCTAGGCCATGCTCTATGCTGCCGGTGTCCCCAATCGAGACGCTATGAAGAACGCTCCCCATGTCGGCATTGCTACAGTCTGGTGGGAGGGTAACCCATGCAAGTAATTAGACACCGCAACGCTACTCTTTCATGGAGACGATACCTCTGCTAACACCTCTGTTAACACCTTTGCAGTACACACTGTGAGTAGTAACGGCAACCGCAGCAAGCTGTCGGTAGCACCTATGGTATCAACGTCTCCCCAAAACTAACATCCAGTGCTCGAACTCGGCAGAATTGTCAAGCGTGGTGTCGAGCAGCAGGGCATGCTCGGCTGGCAGTACAACACCATTGGTGTCTCCGACGGCATCACCATGGGCGGCGAGGGCGAGTCCTCCTTTTTCCAGAACACTCCCTCTCTTTTTCTTCCCCCTAACATCCATAGGAATGCGTTTTTCTCTTCTTAGCCGTGAGATTATTGCCGACAGCATTGAAACTGTCACGTTCGGCCAACACCACGATGCCAACATCGCTATCCCCGGCTGCGACAAGAACATGCCCGGCACCATTATTGCCGCTGCTCGCCATAACCGGCCGTTCATTATGATTTATGGTGGCACCATTCTTGGCGGCTATTCGTCCCTGCTCGACAAGGAGATAAACATCACCACCTGCTACGAGGCAGCCGGTGCTCTCGCGTACGGCCGTCTGCATGCCGCTCCCGGCTGCAAAATCAAGAAGCGCGACGTTGCTACTGGCAAGGACACTGAGACCGACCCGACTCCATCCGATGTCATGGAGGACATTGAGCGTCATGCCTGCCATGGTGTCGGTGCCTGTGGCGGCATGTACACTGCCAACACCATGGCCACTGCGATCGAGGCTATGGGTTTGACGCTGCCCGGCAGCTCATCCTTCCCGGCCGTGTCGCCCGAAAAGGCCCGCGAGTGCGAAAACGCGGCCGTGGTTATCCGCACGGTCATGGAGCGCGACATTCGCCCACGAGATCTGTTGACGCGCCGCTCCTTTGAGAATGCTCTTGCCATCACCATGGCGATGGGCGGCAGCACAAACGGCGTGCTACATTTCTTGGCCATGGCCAATGCTGCCGACGTGCCCCTTACTATTGACGACATTGACCGCGCCTCCAACCGTGTGCCGTTCCTGGCCGACATGGCACCGTCGGGACGCTACTACATGGCAGACCTCTACAAGATTGGTGGCACACCCTCCGTGCTCAAGCTGCTCATTGCCGCCGGCCTCGTGGACGGTACCATTCCGACAGTCACTGGCAAGACCTTGGCCGAGAACGTCGCGGATTGGCCTGCGCTCGACCCCGGACAGAAGATCATTCGCCCACTCGACAACCCCATCAAGGCGACGGGTCATCTGCACATTTTGCGTGGCAACTTGGCACCTGGCGCTGCCGTGGCCAAGATCACCGGCAAGGAGGGCCTCAACTTCACCGGCGCCGCGCGCGTCTTCGACAAGGAGCAAGCGCTCAACTCAGCTTTGACGCGCGGCGAAATTCGCGCCGACATGGGCAATTTGGTGCTCATTGTACGCTACGAAGGCCCCAAGGGTGGCCCTGGCATGCCTGAGCAGCTCAATGCAAGTGCTGCCATCATTGGAGCCGGGCTCACCAACGTGGCCCTCGTCACGGATGGCCGCTACAGTGGCGCCAGCCACGGATTCATTGTCGGCCACGTCGTGCCAGAGGCTGCCGTGGGCGGGCCCCTGGCGTTGGTGAAGGACGGCGACCTGGTGCGCATCGATGCGGTCAGGAACCGCATCGACATCATCGCTACGGTGGAAGCCGCAGCAGCCAAAGGCCCTGATTTCGAGCAGGCTGCGGCAGACGTTGACGAGGCGCTGCGCCAACGTCGCACGGAGTGGAAGCCTCGTCCCCTAGTGCCAAGGCGCGGTGTGCTCGCAAAGTACGCGCGCCTGGTTGGCGACGCAAGCCACGGTGCTGTGACCGATCTGGCCCTGAGCGCCGAAAACGGCAACCTCTGGGAGTGGTAGTCCCTGAACAGCAAGCAATTGGCCGCGTTGAGCGGCCACATATATGAATGGACATGGTATATGGAATATATAAGCATGACGACCAAACTCCGGAAGGAAGAATATGGAGGATACCTATGATGAACGAAAGATAAAAAATTGAGCCTTCGAGGGCAAGCCTAACGAAGAGGCAAACATTGACATATCTAAAACATTTGGAGGCCAGTGCCGAGGAAGAAATGCATTGTGATCCACCTCTAAAACCAACACAAGTAAACTCCATGGTGCCAGAAAGTCAGTCAAGGGACCACGGGATAATACCACCTGTACAGACGTGGAGAGGCAAGAAAAGAAACACATCCTGGGAGACGGAACAACAGAGAAGAACGAAAGAACAAAGCGCCATCATTATGATTATCTCCTGTGGTTTTTTTTGAAAAGCTCTCGTGGATGGGAAAGTAAACAAAGTATCTGTGCAGCAGAAAAGGATACAAGTGGAGCGAAAAAAGAGAACTGAAAATCTTGCATATACCATATACCTGAAAGAGCGAGCAGCCGGCGGGCCATAAGAAAAGCACACGTGGACACTCACGGACTCGCCCAACCGCCGGCAATGTCCACCCATTCAGCCAGGCAGCTGCCCTCTTTGCCCTCCACGTCTACAATGTCTGTGTCGCAACGGCAGCGGCAGCCCACGCCGTTCTCCTTGGGATCGTCAATTAGGTCCCAGTATTTGTCCTCCTCCAGGCGCTTGCGCTCGTCCAGCGTCGTCTCCTCCAGGTATGGAGGCCGTGGCAGCTGCCACGCCGGCGCGTTCGCCGGGCAGTGCTGGATCGTCGTGTGCCGGTAGCCAAAGTCGCGGAAGTAGTGGATGTCGCGTGGCGCCAGCAGCGCCCCAGCCGCCAGCGAGTGAATGGGCGCGTCGCCCCAGCGCTCCATCCAGAAGCCGCCACTGCGGTCCATCATCTGGAAGAAGTCCTCGTATTCCTTGCTGCGGAAGAAACTCAACCGCGCAATCTCAAAGTTCGACCAGAAATGGCACATGTTGTACTTCTCGCCCTCCATGTTCTCCGGATCAATGTCCGGCAGGCTGTTGTGCGCCGGGTCCACGCGCAGAATCTCCTCGGGCAGAGGCGGCTTGTAGTCGGGGTCGTCCTCGGGAAGTGGCTCTTCCTTCTCCGGCTGCGGCTCGACAAACATCTCCCACAGCCCCTTGGACGTCAGATTGTTCATGCGCTTGTAGGCCGACGCGTAGCGGAACATGTTGGGCACGGTCTCGCGCAGCTCCTTGACCGCAATCGTGAAGCCGTACGTCTTGTTGTTCTCAATCATCTTCAGAAACGGGTCGTATGTAATGTCGCAAAAGTACTTGATCTCGGGCTCCAACCGCCAGTACCATTCGTATTTCGCCAGGAGTGGGTGCTTGTAAAAAAAACTGTGGTTCGTTAGCTTTTGTAGCCTTGCACATATCACGCCGACGTCACATACCCGGAGTAGAAGCGGCACATGGCATGGTAGCTCTCCAATCCACCATACATGACCGCAGCATCGCCCTGCTTAGCAATGCCCTCCTTGGCCACCTTGGGATCAATCCAGTCGGGGAAGCCCCACATGTCTGGGCCGACCTTGCCAAACTCAATTGTGGAAGAGGTGTAGTTCTGGACAGTGTCTTTGAAGGTTTGGTTGAAGTCGCCGTCATTGAGGAAGACGTAGGGGTAGTGGTACCACCGGTTGAAATGGCGCTCGATGGACTTCATGGACTGGATAACACCGTCCAGCTCCTTGTTCCGGGCGAGCACCACGAAGGCGGCATTGGCACGCGGCTTGCTCGTATCCGGTTCTAGGCATCCGGTGACAAAGACCTTGTCGTGTTCTTCGCTGATTTTTCTATAGGTAGAACGGTGTACGGTTAAAGAAGTGGACCATGGACCAAAGAGACGACGACAGAAAGACAAGACTTACCGAATGGCAGGAGGTGCGCCAGCGGGCATTAATATCCGCCCGGGCGAGTTTGGGTGCTTGACAAACAGCACGAGGATGAGAATGACAACAATGCAGGGGAAGAGGATGACGACACCAAGCGGGACGGAGATGCTGGAGTTGCCTCTTAACCGCAGCGGACGGCGGAAGAACTCAAGGCGCGCCCACGTACGGCCATATCGCGAATGCCGGGTCTTTCTGTTGTCGGCGGACGGCAGTTGCGGTGTCCGGGTGGCCGGGATGAGCCGCGACACCCGCCGCACGAGATCCATGGTGGCGGCCGCGATGAGACGACGGACGTTGGATGGATGAGGGTAGGAGGTGGATAACGAATGGGAGGAGATGTCTAAATGGATGAGAGCGTCGACAAACTCTAGGAAGAAAGAAAAGTAGATCACGCGAGGCGAATGGGCGTCATCAAGAAGCAAGGAGGAAAATCGAGGATGATCAGATGGTTGTCATCAAGCCATCAGTGCACAAGAGGCAGCCGGATTCAATCACGACTGGAGATGAAACGAGTGACGAGAAGAGTCTGGTAGTGTCGGGGTGTTGAAGGAGACGCGACGGGCAGGATCCTGGACGATGGGACGGAGTACTCCGTACCGGCAGCCAATTCGATAGCAGTTGAGCGGTGGAGGGGGGCGGGCCGTGAAGCGTTGAGGAACGAGCCGATGGCCGAGGAGAAGAGGTGAAGTGAAGACGAGAGGACGAGGAGGGCGAAGAGAGTGAAGCGGGGAGAAAAGGGGAAAAGGCGATCGCTAAAGCCGACCTTTTGGCACGGCAGACACCGCGGGTGAAGTGGCAGCAGAGGGAGTGCTTATGCTGGAAGCAGCACAATCGTCAAGTGGAGAGACAGATGCAGGTTCGGCAACGGCTGTCGTCTTGCCGGCGCTGTCGTCGATGTCGTCCTGTTGTCGATTTGTTGGTTGTTCTGTGACGTTTCTTTTTTTGGCCCTTGTCCCTTAAAGCTTGTCTGGCCTTACCAAGTCTCCTGAGAAGGTGGAGACGCGACGATAAAATACTGCAAATAAAATGCAAAATTAACCCCTAGATTGCAGCACCTGCGCGTCGTCAGGGTGACTGTGATTGGCTGATTGCTGAGGGTCGAAAACTTACATAAGTGCTATCGTTGCGATTGATTGGTAGATTGCTCAATTTCTCTTTTTTTCCAGGGCCTGCAGTCCTGGTAAGCCCCTGAAGAACCAGAAGTTCCCCGGTGTACGGAGTAATGGGGTTTACGGAAGTACGGAGTACTCCGTACAGAATTTGCAGTGTCTAGCGGTCTCAGACACCGGAGCCTGAAAATAGCATGATGGAGCACTAATTCCGGGGCACTTATTGTGAACTGAGACGACCAAAAACAGTAATTGTTCTGAGTCTACGACCTATGTACATGGGATGCAAGATATAAGATACGGATGAATAAAACGTGAGCAGCCTCAACGACAGGCGAAAGAACAAACGAAAGAAGGATAAATGCAGTCTAGAACATTCCTCAGCCAACAGCCTCGAGCTCGCATCGCCAAGCTTGTCTTGGCCTCCAGCATACGGCCCCCATCCCATCTCTTCCAATGTCAACCTTTACCTCTCAGGCGGTCGGGTTGCCGTTGAAAGCCAGGGCGTTGACGGTGCCGCTGGGGACGCCGGACAGCGCGGACTTCTGGGCGGTGCTCTGGATGTAGGCGCACAGGGCCTGGGGCGTTTTCTGGCCCAGCAGGGTGAGCAGGTAGGCACCAAGGCCGGTGATGTGCGGCGTGGCCATGGACGTGCCGGAAATGGTGTTGGTGGCCTGGCCGTTTCCGCCGATCCAGGTGCTGAGGATGTCAGTACCGGGCGCGAAGACGTCGACGACGCTGCCATAGTTGGAGTAGTAGGCAATGGCGTCAGTAGAGTCGGTGGCGCCAATGGTGCAGACAGTCGGCTCCGAGGACGGCGAGTAGTAGGCGGCATTGTCGGCAGAGTTGCCAGCGGCCACGGCCAGGAACACGCCGGCCGAGATGAGCGCGGCGGCCGCGCTGTTGATGGCCGTGCTCTTGCTGCCGCCAAGCGACATGTTGGCGACGGCGCCGTTGGGGCAGTTGCGCTTGGGGGCGTCCTGCGCCACGAAGTTGATGCCGGCAATGACACCGGAGCTGATGGTCAGGACAGAAGGAAGGAGGAGAGAAGGGGAAAACCTACAAGCTTCCAGAACCCGACGAGTCGAGCACCTTGACGGCAAACAGCTTGGTCTTCTTGGCCACGCCGTACGTCTTGCTGCCAATGGTGCCAGACACGTGCGTGCCGTGGCCGTTGCCGTCCGAGTCCTGGCCGTCGCCGGCGTAGTTGGCCAGCCAGGTGGCGCGGCCCTCGAACTCGGGGTGATCCACAAAGATGCCCGTATCAATGACATAGGCGCACGTGTCGGCGCCAGCGCTGTCGTCGTACGTATACGTCGCCGTGCTGTTCGTCTTGTGCGAGATGCGGCTCAGACCCCACGGCGCGCTCGTCTCAGTCACGTAGCGGTCAATGGTCACAATGGCGTCTTGTTCGATGAAGTCGACCTGCCGGTCAGTGGGAGGAAGAACCAAGGAAACCCGAGAAGCGACGTACCTCCGGATTGTTGCGCAGAGCATCAATGCTCTTGGCGTCCAGGCTGCCTGCGAAGCCGCGGAAGCCGGGTGCATTGTAGACGTGGTCAACGCTGGTGTGGCCCGGCGTGGCATTGATAGTGTCCTGAATCGAGGCCGTGGTCACGATGTCCTCCCGCAGCTTGACAATGTACTTGCCCTCGATCAACTGCGTATTGCGGGCGCGCAGCAGCGGTGCCGGCTCATTGCGCTGGACAAGGGCCGGGGCGGCAAAGGCCAGGGGAAGAAGGGAGAGGAGCGAAAGCTTATGCATTGTGGCGTCGAAAAGAGACTGGAGAGGACTGAAGTAGAATGAGGAAGATCGGAGAGGCTGAGACGGAGGATGGTGATGATGGTGGCTCCTCAAACGTCTTGGAGAGAGAGGACGTCTTGCTATTTATCATCGTCGAGCACCGCCGTTCGGCCATCCCCCCGATTGACGCCATCCGCAACCTTCCCGACAAGGCAAGCCAAAGCCGCTTGCTGTTGCACGCCATCCAAGAGCCAGACACTCGTGATGAGATGTTCCTTTGCCAACACGACGTGCACGGTTGCACCGAGGAGGCAGATAAGAGGGATCGCCGT
Organism: Ophiostoma angusticollis; assembly: GCA_019925545.1. Classification (NCBI taxonomy): domain Eukaryota; kingdom Fungi; phylum Ascomycota; class Sordariomycetes; order Ophiostomatales; family Ophiostomataceae; genus Ophiostoma; species Ophiostoma angusticollis. The sequence goes on from JADHKL010000042.1 coordinate 86,156, forward strand.
CGTAGAGAACCACGCGCTATGTCTAAAAATGGAATGAGACAAGACGATCGACAACGTTGTGAGAAGGGCCTGGGCAGGAAGTGGTAGCGGTCGTAAGATGCCTGCAATCTTCCCTCAGTTCCTCCGAGTGTCTTCGTTCACAGCGCATACTCCGTCATGCTTGGAGCGGCCCAGGCTACCGTTCACAGAAGCCCCGCCTAGACAGTCTGTAGCGCTTCTTTGACGTGGCATTTCCTTGTCAGCCGGACAGGCGCTGCGGACTGAATATATTGTCGTTGACGTCTTGTCGTTGAGATGAGGCATTGGCATGAAGTGGCTGTCGGTCTCCTTCCCGATCGGGAAAATATTAATTTGCGGCACGTTGAAGGTTGGCCAACGGTTGGCAATCTACCAGCAACTCGAGAACAAAGGTTGCGGTTGTGCCGCAGCCATGCAACCCAGAAGCCGGCGCATGGAGGTGAGAAAACGCGGCGAGGGGCAAGGGGGTTGGGGGCGGCGGAAACGGAGTGGAGGGAGGTGTGGGTTGTGGCAGCCGGCCGCAGACGGTGTTGGCAATCCCTCTTTGAGGAGAAGCTGTTGGGAGCTGCTGCGGGCAGTTGCCTACTGCCGGGATCTAGAGTTTAATTGTCATGCAACAGGGCAGTCAGTGGTAACGAGATGGGAAGGGATGGGAAAATGGGAATCCTGTCGTCGAACGACACCGAGGATGCCGGCGAATGCTATCTGACCGGCCGTACGGCTCTATCACAAGTCGCCGACGTTTCATCACTGCGCCCCCTCCCCGACAGGCTCGGGACCATCTGGCGGCTGCCATCTCGATATCTCGTCAGCTCGACATCTCGACACGTTCGTATGGTTCAGGATCTTATCTCTTGCCTTGTTGGGTTGTTGGACCTTGGGTGTATGGTGCGAGAACAAGGCGAGGTGTGACTGCGAATGACGATGCATGTTCACGTTCCTGAACAGGGAGCTAGACGGAGTACTCTGTATTAGACGATCGACAGTAGGGAACGGAAGCAGACAAAGGCAGCATGAGTGTCGCTCGGACATTAGGAAAGTCCGACACTGCCTGGGGACTGCTATTCCCCGAATTACACGCTTCGGGCGCTAGGAAGTCCCGATCAGCTCACCAGCTCGATGCCCTTCTCCGTACATGTACTCTCTCGGGCCGTTCTCTTCTCTTTTCCCTCTTTCATTTACTTTATCCTGTCTCCTATTCTTCTCTCTGTTCTCCGCCACTTTCGTTTTCCGCGTCGTCTTGCGACCAACTGACGTTTCGACTGTCAGCCGCCGCGACACAACATGCCCTCAACGACCTGCCGTTTCTGGCAGTCCTCCTTCTGATTCGTCCCTATCCACCTCTCCTGCTACCTACCTTCTTGGCTTTGTTTCTATTTTCCCTTCGCCAGTGTCCTCGTCGTCTCCTCCTTCGCCCCGTCATGTCCTCCTCCCAGCACCGCCAGCAGCGCGTGCTAGCCTGTGTCATGTGCCAGCATCGCAAGGTCAAGTGCAACCGCTCCTTCCCTTGCAACAATTGCACGCGCCTGGGCGCCACCTGCGTGCCTGCCACCCTTAATCCGCGCCGCCGTCGCCGCCGTTTTCCTGAGCACGAACTGCTGGATCGGCTGCGCACTTACGAGCAGCTGCTACGCCAGCACAATGTCGGCTTCGAGTCGCTCTTCCAGACGGATGACCGTGCTGAGGACGAGACCTGCGAGGCCGGAGAGACCGGCGAGGCTGAAGAAGAGGACGGCAGAGACAATAACACACCAGTGTGGCGGAAACCAAGCCTGGAAAGAGACGACCATGTTGATGATGTCCGCCTCGGACTCCAGGCTCGCGAGCACGCAGAAGTCACGGAAGCACACGACGGTAGCGACTCGCCACCGATCATCGATGCTTCGCTCAGGGGAATCGACGCCAAGTATAAAGAGATTGCCAGGGTGGTGACAGAAGGAAGACGCGAACCTGAACGGTCTACCGAGCGGCTGCGGAGGACCTTTTGGAAAGTGGTTCGGAAAGGAGTAAGTCGAGCGGCAGCCGGTGGCAGTGGACAGACAGCAAGGCCTTCCTCCCTAACTCTGTAGTTTTCTGATTTCAACCATGACACCGACGAGGACAGAGCGTCGTCGTCCGACGAGTACGACGACGAGTACGAGGTCAGTCACAACTTCCGCCGCGAGCTCGCGGGACGCAGGCAGACCGGCGTTGGCAGCTTCCTCTTCAGCAGCCCACTCCATGCAGCCGTCAACGTCTCGGCCCTTCATCCCAGCCCCGTGCAGATCTTTCGCCTGTGGCAGACATACCTCGACAACGTCGACCCGCTGCTCAAAGTCACCCACACGCCCAGCCTGCAGAGCCGCATCGTTGAGGCCACGGCCAACCTGTCAGCCGTCCCCCCAATCTTCGAGGCCCTCCTCTTCGGCATCTACTGCATAACCATCTACAGCATGTCCCAGTCCGCCTGCCGCGCTCTCTTCTCTATGTCCAAGAATGATCTGCTGGCCGTTTACCAGCCTGCCTGTGAGCAGGCGCTGGTCAATTGCGGCTTCCTTCGCGTGAACGACCGCGAGTGTCTAGTGGCCTTTTTGCTGTACCTACTCTCACTCGGTTACGTTACCGACAGCCAGTCCCTCTACGCCATGATGGGCGTGGTCATGCGCGTGGCCCAGAGCATGCAGCTATCCACGGACGCCCCCGCCGGTATCAAGGTGACGCCCCTCGAGGCTGAGCTTCGCCGGCGTCTGTGGTGGGCTATCGTGCTGCTTGACTTGCGCATCGGCGAGCTCGTCCACCTCAGCCCGACCATGGTGGACCCGACCTGGAACTGCAAGATGTTGCTCAATGTCAATGACGTCGACCTGCGACCCGAGATGCGAGAGCTGCCGACCGCCGTAGCCCCGGTATCCGAGGCGCTGTTTCCGGCCATGCGCTGCGAGCTGGCCAACGGCCTGCGTCATATGGAGTTCTACCTGGCACTATGCAACCCAGCAATGCGGCATATGGCACACGGCGTGCATCACAGTTCCGGCGGCACGCTGCCTGAGTTTGCCGAACTAGATGCACTCGAGGCCCGCATCCACGAAAAGTACCTGCAGCACTGCGACCCGGCGAACGCGACGCATTTCATGACCATCTGGACTGCCAAGGCATTTCTTGCCAAGTTCCGTCTGGTCAAGTTCTTTGCCAAGTATTCTGCTCCGCAGTCGCCGGCAAATGCGTCACGTTCCGCGTCACATTCCACTTCGCACTCTGCATCGCTTGCGGCGGCAACCGGTCACACATCCTCCTCAGCCGCCGCGACCTCCTTCGAGGCGCTAAGCGAGCGCGCTGTGGAGGACGCGCTGACGGTCTTGGAGAGCGATGCCCAGATCATGACGTCTCCGCTGACACAGGGCTACCGGTGGCTACTGAATATCTACTTTCCACTCCCAGCGTACATCCACCTGACACAGGAACTGGCACGGCACATCGACGGCGAGCGGGCCGCACACATCTGGGACGTCATGTACAGGAGCTACGTTGGGCGCCTTGCCTTGGTTGATAGTGACAACCGGTTCGTGTTCCGGATGTTTTGTAACATCATCCTGCAGGCCTGGGGCACCTTTGAGGCGCGCGTCCTGGCGCAGAAGAGGGACGTGAAAGGCAGCGTGGACGGCAGCGAAACGCAGTCCTTGGCAGAACCTAAGCTGGTGGCGAGGATCCGAGCAGACCTGGCCGCGGAAATGTCGGCGTCAGCAAAGAAGAGGACGGGTGGAGACGACAGTGCTGCTGTAGCTGCCGATGGAATTCAGGCTGGGGCCACGACGGCGATGGACAGTGCAGCGACGGAGCCAGTACCGATGACGCTGTACCCGAACTACTCCACGTCGATGCTGCATGACCTGCCCACGCCCACAATGATCGTGCCTCTCTTCGGCAGTAGCGTAACCCAAGGACACGGCAGCTTCCCGGGCGATGCGCCGCTATACCCAGGTCCGGACATGACCCCCAATAACAACATGGCCGGATGGCCGTCAGTACAGTGGCTCGGGGCCGCGGCCAGCGTGGAAGGAAGTGATTTCGGGGCTCGGTAGTCAGTGAACGACAAGGTAACATCATAATAGACATAGACAAAAAACAATCTTGGCCGGGTAGTTCTTCTGCAGCTGTGCTGGCCTTGTGAGTTGAAGTCACGTGCACATTGAGTGTGTTTTTGTGAAGCTCTCAACAGCCGTGAACTTCATTACACACTTCAAATCACAACTTAGATCGCCGGCAACCATTACCATCCATCTTCACCAACTCACATAACACGAAAAAGAGCAGCACAGCTCTCTCTCTCTCTCTCACTGCCGCATGGCCTCCCTCGGCCTGCCACCCTTGCGCGTGCTGCGGCCCGCGCTCTGGGCCGCTGCCGCCGTCGGGTCCATCTACGTGGGCTGCGCCGCCGTCGAGGTACGCCGCGACGCTGCCACGGTGCGCGAGGCACGCCGGAGGCGGCGCGGGTGGATGCTGGGGGGCGCAACCGACGACCAGCGAGTGACGCTGCAGGAGCTGGAGGGTGTGCGGGCCATGGTGGCGTTGGCTAACGGACGGTCGATCCTGCGGCCATCTTCGTCTTCCTCCTCGTCGTCTGATTCGTCCCCATCGTCTCCGTCGGCCTCCCTCCGGTCTGCCTGGGCTAACCTACCCGAGCCTGGCCGCGTCATGGTCGGCATCCTGACGCCGAACGTGGCCGTCTACGGGCTGGAGCGGCTGGTGCCTGGCACGGCGGCACTCTTCTCGCACGTGCCGGCCAGCGGCGCCGGCTTCACGTTGCTGACGTCGACGGTGGGTCACGTGGGCCTGGCGCATCTGGCGCTCAACATGTACGGCATTTTCCAGTTCCTGCCACCCGTGGCCGCCAGCCCCACGTTTGCCAGCAGCGGCGCACACCTGGGCGCCTTTTACCTGTCCGCCGGCGTGCTGGCGTCGCTGGCCTTTCACCTGGCCGCCGTGTGGCCGCGCCCGCTGGACCGCGTCCTACCCGCGCGCGGCGCCAGCGGCGGCGTCATGGCCGTGGTGGGCGCCTTTGGCATGGCGTATCCGGGCGAGCGCCTGGGCATTGTGTTGCTGCCGCCAGCGCTGAGTCTGCCGGCCTGGCAGTTTCTTCTGGGCGTGGCCGCCTTTGAGACGTACGGCCTGTTTGTCGGCTTCCGACGGCTGCCGCTGGCGCATGCTGCGCACTTGGCCGGCCTGGGCCTCGGCGCGGCCTACGTGTACTTTGACGGGCAGACGCACGTGTGGCGGCCGGTCAAGAGCTGGACCTTTCGGCAGATGCAGCGGCTGGACATGGTGTGAGGCGATGTCGTGACCATTCCCCCCATCTTTGCTGCCCTCATTCTCCCTTGAAGAATTGGGCGGCTTGTCTCGGCCGTCGCAGAACGTCCTCTCGGCCTCGGCACACTCCTGCACCAACCCCTGGCACGTCGATCCCCCATGCGGCGCCGGCCAAGGCTAAATGGAAAACGGCAAATGGCAAATGGCGAATAGCAAAAGGGCAGGGAGTTGATAAGGACGCAAACAAAAGCTTAATCTCACGAAAGGGGAGAGAGCACAGGCCACGATGAATTGCGTATCGACGCCAAGAAAAACGGCTGGCAAACACCCTCCGGAGATCGCGATCCGGACGATCACGCACAATTCAATGTTGACAATAGGGAGCTTTTCAATAGGGAGCCTTTTTTGGTTTCTTATTCTTGTGCTCTGTCTGTTCCAAGGCAACAGCAGAAATGATGTACATATGACCCGTACACGCTGAAATGCAAAAACACTCGCCTTTTTTTGCCCCTTAGCAGAGAGGCGCCGACGCCGAGACACTCCGGCGACTGTCGAGAACCTCGCCAAGCGGCTGGGTTTGATCGGCTTGGGTGAATGTGCAATGGCCGCGACAGCCAGTCTTGTTATCACAGAGAACGACCTTTAAAAGGTCATTGACGTTTAAACATAGGGGTCGGTCTGCCTGCATGGAGCATCGTGATTTTCCGTTTTGATTTCTGGTCGTCAGTTCGTCTATCATTCTCTTCGTCTTTCCCTTCGTCGTGTTCGGTTCCGTACTTTTCTGTCGTTTTCTCAATTTTCCTAGCAGCGGTATCGTTCCACTTCATTCCTTCGTTTCTCGTCGTCTTTCAATGTGGTCGTCTCTTCTCTCCTGGGCCGCATCCGCCGCGTCCCTTGTTGCCCGCCAGGATGTCAGTGGCACGTCACCCATCCGCTCCGACCAAGTACTGTTGATTGGCGGCGGACCCTCTGGGACCATCGCTGCAGCCACGTTCGATGGCAAAGCCTTCAACATTGTGGCCAACAACACCATTGCCGGCACGAGTCCTAGCTGGCTGCTGTACAAGGACCCAGGCCTGGTCTATGCGGTGGACGAGAGCAGCAACCGCACGCGCTTGTTCAACGTAGGTCGATCGTCTGAGTGCCCCTGCCTCCATTGCCCTGCTCCACTGCCCCCCAAGAGTCGTGCTTCTGTTTCTAATTAGACTAGTTCAGCATCGAAACCAACGAGTTCTCGCTGGTCCAGGAGGCCCAGGGCTCGTCCGGCGTCGTGTCGCTGGAGTTTAGCATAGACCGAAGACGCATTGTCGGTGCCGCCTTTGGCCAGGGCCAGATCGACATCTGGGACGTCTCTGCGCCGGACGGCAGCCTGGTGCTGCTCAAGCAGATTGTGTCGAACGACACCCTGGGCCCCAACACCAAGCGGCAAGATGCGCCGCACCCGCACCAAGCACTGCTCGAAAACAGCGGCCGTTACTTTGTGGTCAACGACCTGGGCACGGACACCATTCTGGTCATTGACGCGCTCGAGGACGCCTTTGAGGTCGTCAACCATGTGCGCGTGCCCGACGCCGGCTGCGGTCCGCGCCACGGTGCCTTCTTCCCCGCCACCGGCGCCGACTTTCCCAACGCCTACTTCCTCGTGTGCGAGATGCTCAACATTGTCGAGGTCTTTGCCCTCGACTTCCCCGGCGACAGCAACAACCTGACTTTCACGCACGTGACGTCCATCAGTACCTTCGACCCCAAAAATCCGCCGGCCAACGCGACGACCGCCACGGCCGCCGAGATCGTCATTGCCCCCGACAACGAGAACGTCTACGTCAGCAACCGCAACACCGGCGGCGACACCGACAGCATAGTACACTTCCGCGTGTCCGGCGGCCGCGGGTCCAGCGGCGCCGACATAACCGTCGAGTTTGTCGAGTCCATCTCGTCGGGTGGCAAAGTGCCGCGCATGATCGCGCTGGACGACGATGGCCAAGGCGGCTCGCGCATCTTTGCCGCCAACCAGGACGGCACTGCCGGCCTCGTGGCCATTGCACGCAGCCCTGACGACGGCACGCTGTCGGCCGAGTCTGCCAATACGCCGAGTGTGCGCCTGTCCGTGTTTGGGCCACCGGGCCAAGGCCCGCAGTTTGTGCAGCAGGTGCCGATTGCGATTCCCTTGTAGCAGGTACCCAGGGGACAGAAGGTGTGGAAGCAGGAAAGGGCGCGTGTGTTCAAAGTCCTAGTAGCCGCCCTTTGTTGCAACGAATCAATAGAGATTATGTCGTCTTATGTCTGTTGCGTCTCGGTCCCGCTGTCTCATCCTGTGCCTGTATAAGCCACTCGATAACAGCGGCCACGCTGTCTGCCCGGAATGCCTTGTGCAGGCCAAACAAGCGGTCGAGTGGTTGGGGAGGACAGCACTCGAGGCGATGTAAGTCATCATGGGGACAGCCCGGGCTTGAAGGCTCCTTCGGCTCTGTCACGAGAACGGGATACCATCCTGCGGCGGAGGCGCCTTTGACGTCGTTGTTGACGTCGTCGCCCACGTAGAGTTTGTCCCAGGAGGAGGAGGAGGAAGAGGGGGCAGATGATGATGGCAAAATAGAGTTGCTCCGTCTGGCGAGAGCCTCTGGCAACAGGGTCTCCGCAGCAGCGCGGAAAATGCGGACGTCTGGCTTTTCGTAGCCAACGTCGTAGGACATGCAGTGGAATTCAATGTCGTAGGGAGGGCCAGGACCTTCTTTGCCTTCAATCCCAAGGCGGAGAGGACTGACGCGAAGGCCAAAGGACGACAAAATGCCGGGTACGCGATCGTCCGAGTTGGAGATGACGCCAACCACGACGTGCTCGTAAGTAGCCTGCCGACGCATCGTCTTGCCCTGCAGGCGTCTCAGCAGCTTGGGCAAGTCTGCCGCTGCCGTGTAGCCCTCGCTCGACGCAAAGCGCGCGAGTAGGCTCGGGGCCAGGCCGGGCGGCATATCGACGCCGGGCGGCACCAAAGGCCGGAACGTGCCGTGGACGACCTTTTGTTCCGTTAGGAGACAAGCAAGACGACTATATAGAAGAGAGAAAAGACTCACATTCGTCCACCACGCCGTGGCACCTAGATTGCTGCTGCGGCCGTAGTTGGGGTTGGCCTTGGACTCGGCCTTGAAGGCGGCGCGAAAGGCTTCTCGTAGCTGGTCGTCGCTGAAGCCGGCGAGGCCGAACTGCTGCCGCGCAACGTCACCGTACTGCCGCTCAATCGGCTGCCTTAGGCGGAAGAGCGTGCCAAAGGCGTCGAAACAGAGGAGCAGGTTGCGTTTTGCCATCCTGTTATTCGGACATGCAAGGTGCGTGACTGTTCTGTTCTCAGGGGTCGATTTAGTGGACGTAAATAGCACCTGCCTAAAAAGGCGTCAACGTAATATGGGAGAAATCGCCACAACACCCTAATAAACGTAGGCTCACTCCCGCCGGACTGCAACACCAGCATTCTTCACAATCTTTGTACGAGGTACTCCTCCACTCCTTCTCTGCCTCTGTATCTGCCTCGGCCCGCCCCTCTGAAAGCGGCGCCAGCGACTGTCCCAGCGGTCCAGCAGCGTCTCCGTCCGCCGCTCGCCGTCTGTGGTTGGTACACCGCGCGACAGGAGAAACCTGACAATGTCGTCAGCGCGCGGATACTCGACGGCGGCCGCGGGGTAGCAATCCCAGCGGCGGCCGCGCGGGAGGTGAGCCAGGGAGTCGATGCGCACGGCGTTCTCCAGGGCAGCTAGCAGCAGCGCACTAGGTCCGCCTCCCATGTCTGCGCCCGCGTCGGCGAGACATCGCAGCAACTCAACGGGCCGGCGCGGATTGGCCATGGCGTGCCGCGCCAGAGAGTGTTGGCCGGCGCGCAGGTTAGGGTCGGCACCGGCCTTGTGCAGGAGCAGGCGTGTGAGCACGACATTGCAGGGCTCGGAATGCTGGCAGTGGTCGTAGCGCAGCGCGGCGACGTCGTGGTGCTTGTCTCCGGCATCCTCATACTGACTCCCGCTGCTGTGTGCACTCTGGCTCAGCCGTCGCCGTGGTCCATGGACCTGCACGAGCGACATGACGGCGTCCCACGTAGCCATGGCAAGGTGCCTGTGGCGGGCGTGAAGGACATCGCCCACAACTGCCATCATGTCTGGGCGGAGGGTGGCGCCGTGCGCGAGGAAGCAGGACACGACCGGCACGGGACACCAGCGCGGCACTCGTCCTGCAGTTTCGAGGATCTTGTGGAGGATGGGCCAGAAGGTGGCCGGCAGGTGATTGGGAGCCCTGTCGGTGGTAGACACATCGTCCACCAGGCGCTCGTCTGGTGCGTTGGCCGGAACGCCATGGTTCAGCAGGAAGCGGATGGCCGTCAGCGGCTCATCGCCGCCGAGGGCGGTGGCCAACAGCGCCTCGCCCCAGCGGTGCGGCTCGGCACCAGCCTCGAAGGCGCGCTTGAGCGTGTCGGCGTTTCCGACGCGGCAGCCCCAGCGGAGGGACGAGCAACCATGGAGGCAGTTTGCTTGGGCTCCGTCTCTCTGGTAGAGATGGTGCACCAAGAGGCTGTAGAAAAACTGGGAGGTGCGCATCCAATGGACCACTGACATCTGGTCCAGCTCGTCGGCGATGGCCAAGAGAGCCTTGTTGGGAAGACGAGTCAGGAAGGGGGGCAGGTTGTCGGAGTCGTTGGACGACGAACAAGACGGCGGCGACAGCCACGCGGCGGGAACAAGCTGATGATCCGCCATGGCCGGAGTCCAAGGACAGCACGGCGCAGAGGTGGCAGAAGGCCGTGACAGGACGCTCTACCTTTTTATACTGTTTACGAAGCGGACGTCTGCAAGCGGGCGGTGACTGCCAACAAGGACACCGACAAAGACAAGGGCAGAGACGATTGCGAACAGCCATGCCCCCATGCAGCCTCCCTTACAATGGCTGGACAGTGACTTGACCAACTCATCTCACTAGGATGCCGCCTTGTTGTCCACTTGCTAGACGATTGGCTGCTAGCCGTTTGCAATGCATGACAGCTGCATGCAGCCGTGCGTGCTGTGGGATCGGTGGGGGTTGGTCTGGGGAAGAACAGGGCTACAAGGGAACTGTCGACATCCACTACTACCTAATCCGTGCATTGTCCCTTCACAGTACGGAGCTCGTACAGGACAAGAAAGAGAAAAGAAGGAGAAAAAGGTGAAAAAAAGGAGGAAAAGGGAAAAGAAAGGACAAGCAGAAAGACGTAAAGTGAGAACTTGAGAACAATGAAAACATCAGAATGTTTCGTTGAGACTCGGCGATCGGAGCAGCTGCGATCCTGAACCAGGCAATCAAGCAAACGGCCAGCTACACGCTACACGCTCACTCTTAGTGATCTTGACAATCGCCACAGGCTGCGCATCGATGAGGTAGAGTGTTTCAATGATCGAAAGCAACTTCTCCTTAAACCAACTCATCAACCCGACGCGCCTCGGAAGCTCCCTTTGAACAGTCCGAACAGCAGGGTCCTCTTTCGTCGTGCTCTGTCACAGCCCGTCTCCGCCGTGGTTAATGCAACAGGTGTTTGGCGGAACACAAAGCTGTCCCTTATGTTCTGTATTCTTCCTCCTCCGTCCTCTTCCTCCCGCCTCTGTTGTGAATCAGCCTAATTGGTGCGCGACACTTGCTTTGTCGGCACTCAATTGGCAAAGGAGCATTTCGTTGGTCTGTGCGTTGCAGGCGACTCCACCTCCCCCCTGGGCAACGGGTTCTTTTATCGGCCACTGTTGGTGTTGTGCAGAGCGCTAGGCCTGCCGCATACGGAGTACAGGCACCGCATGTCACCAATACGAGGGGCCATTATTCTGTTGTCTTGACTCGGTTCTCACCCTCTTCCCTCGTTCTGTTGATTTCCGACCTCCAACGCCTTTCTAAGCGGCCGTTGTCTTGGGATCGCGCTCTCTCGTTTTCTCGCTCTGCTCTCTCGTTCTCTCGCTCTCTCACTCTCTGTCGCTTTCTCCGCTTTCTCCGACGCTCGTTTCTCTCCCTCTGGACCTCTTCGCCTTCGACACCTGTTCTCTTCGCTCCCGACCTCGTTTCTCTCGCCTCGTCCACCCTTCACGCTCTCGACGTCTCTTGTTCGTCACTGGCATCGTTATTCGCCGCGACCGACCTGACTGCGACGCCATCCGTTGCCCGGCTTGCCCTCAGAACGAGGCTGCCTCCCTTCTCTCGTATCGCTTCCGCTCCCCGGCACCATGGGCTTTGGCGACTTCTCCAGCCTGTGCCGCACGGCGCCGCTGCCGCTGTGTGCGTCGGTCGGCCCCATCACATCTGTCTCGTTTGGCGTTGGCATCGAACCCGACTGTTACGCTCGCAACATTGAGCTGGCCAACACCATCATCTTCCAAGGTGCTGCCAGCGCCATGCACATTGTGGCCCTTGTCATGACCGTTATCATGATCTTTCACGTCCGCGGAAAGTTCACGGCAGTTGGTACGTTCTCTCTCTCTCTCTCTCTCTCCCTCCCTACTCCCCGCTAACCCCGCCAGGCCGCAAGGAAATCACCACCTTCTTTTACATCTACATGCTCCTGACCTTCTTCTCGCTCGTCGTCGACGCCGGCGTTGTCCCCCCCGGCTCTGGCCCCTACCCATACTTTGTCGCCATTCAGTCCGGCCTCGCCTCCGCCCTCATCACCTCGCTCTTCATCAATGGCTTTGTCGGCTTCCAGCTGTACGAGGACGGCACGCCGCTGTCGCTCTGGATGCTGCGCCTGTGCTCCGCCGCCGCCTTTATCATCTCTTTCCTCGTGTCGCTCGCCACCTTCAAGTCGTGGGCCGGCCTCGGCCCTACCAACACCATCGGCCTGTTCATTGTTCTCTACCTGCTCAACGGAGTCCAGTTGCTCGTGTACATTGTGCTGCAGATTATCTTGGTCGTACGCACCCTGCAGGACCATTGGCCCCTGGGCGATATTTCCTTTGGCGTCTTCTTTTTCGTTGCCGGCCAAGTCCTACTGTACGCCTTCAGCTCGCGCATCTGCGTGTCCATCAGCCACTATCTGGACGGCCTGTTCTTTGCTACCACCTGCAATCTGCTGGCAGTCATGATGGTATACAAGGTAGGTCTCTTCTCTCTCTCTCTCTCTCTCTCTCTCTCCTGTAGTATCCTTTCTAACCTTTCAGTACTGGGACTCAATCACCCGAGAAGACCTCGAGTTCTCCGTCGGCACCCGTATGAACAACTGGGAGGTTAAGGAACTTTTGCCAGAAGAGGAACGCCGCGCTACCGTCTACACCGAGGACCCGTACGGCCAGTCCAGCGCGTATGACCACCCATACTCACCCACCGGCAGCCGTTTCGCAAAGTACTAGGCGACGTGGGAGCCTTCCGAAAAAAGTCATTCTGGCTGAAGCCATAGCTTTATCTGCATCGTGTTACTTTCTCTCGTCATTTTCTCATGTCCTGTTTCAGCCTCTGCAGAGGAGGTGTCTGGAACGTGCCGCATTCAAAGCGTGGGTTACTGGCGTTAGGGTGGTGGGCTGGATGGGGGAGTCCTCTATTTATGATGTTTCTTTTTTCTTTTTTCTTTTTCCTTTTTCATCTTTGATAGCGGGTTATCAGGTCCGTGGACTCTGGAGGAACAGCATCACTGCCTTGGTGTATTTCTGCCTTTTCGACCTCTAGATAGATAGAGCACGGCCATTTCTAGCCATAATACAAATGTGCTTTACGACTCGTCGCTCGCTATAGCGAGCCTTGGGAAATCCTCGACGTGTTAATCCTCCGTTGCCAAATCGTGGTGTCAGCTTGCATTGGTGCTGCGATATCGCCATCCCATCGCTGCTCTTTCGTAAAGTACCTCCTAATTCGAAGTACTTTTTTCAAAGAAATATAGGTAAGCTGTGAACGGACGCTTTGTTCAGTGCTGGTTAGTTAGCCTTTCTTGTGCATTATAATGCGACAGTGGCGCCCCCTGACAGTTGATAGGCCAGCCCGTGCCTTTGCTAGTTTGGGGCGACTATCCAGCCTTTCGTCGCTCCTTCCTCATCGTCGTCTTTTGGCTCTTGCCCTTTTATTATCCTCTGCTCAGTCGCTCCTTCCAACAATTCAGTATTGCTTTGTCCCCACCTCTTTTCTGTCTTTCGCTTCTCCCTTTCTTCTCTGTCTCTTCTCTATTTCTCTCATCTTCCTCTCTTCTCATCGTCCACATACACGACCAATCCGCTCGTGTTCCATCCACTGTCGTCTTCTTTCATCACCACCCCCCGGGCCGAAGCTTCGGCGGTGTCGCCCATCGACCTCACTGGCTGCCTTCACAATCTCCGTCATCTTCTCTCCTAGCAATCTGTATTGGTCGGACGGCTGCAAGTGCGGACGGCAGACCTACCCCTGTCTAGCTATCCGATCATCGGGACGGGGAGGTCTCGGCTTCGGCTACTGGCAGCTCAGCTCAGGACGCCTCCTGCCGAGCAGTGTCTCATCCAGGTAAGACTGTCTCGTCCATGTACAAGTGGGGAGAAATTCGCAGCAACATTGCTTTCTGCAAAACCATTTTGCCTGTCCTATAAAAAACTTTCACCCTTACGCTTATTTTACAGCAGTCCTCTAGATACCACGTACGCCGAACCGCTAACCCCATCTAGGCACTTCCATGGCGGACTTGATACAACTCGCTGTTTGCTGAGCATAAAAATCGCTGTTTTCCTCCTTTTGGTCATTTGATCTGGCACACCTTCTTTTGTTCTTTCTACTTTCGTCTCCTTTGTCTGGTGAGATGGCTCAAGGGTTTGAAGGGCCAGAAGGGCCAAAAGGGCCAGAAGGGCCAGAAGGGCCAGAAGGGCCAGAAGGGCCAGAAGGGCCAGAAGGGCCAGAAGGGCCGAAAGGGCCAGAAGGGCCAGAAGGGCCAGAAGGGTCAGAAGGGCCAGAAGGGCCAGAAGGGTCAGAAGGGCTAGAAGGAATTGAAGAGCCTCAACAACCTGAAGAGCCCGAAGGACTTGAAGGGGAAGTTCTCGATGGCGTTCCGCTACCACTGGTGGTCAGTGACGAGGACATGGACTGGGACACAGTCGAGGCAAATTGGCTGCGCCATACTGCCGAGGCGCGCGACAGAGAGGACAACGCCATGTTTGGAGAGTACGAGGAAGAAGCCTCTTTCATCAACGGCGAGCTCGACGACGCCGTCGTGGAGCACAACCGGCTTATCGAGGCTGTCATGCAAGCCCGCATCGCCGTTGACGAAAAGCGTGCCGACCTGCAGTGGCTGCTCGAAGATTTTCGGAGAAAGAGCAAGGACATCGAAGAGCAACGCGCCGCCAACGACCAGCGTGTCCGTGACTGGATTACCAAGGGCAGGAAAGCGCAGCAATCTTCCGACGTGAGTGGCACATACATCTTCCTCTTCTAGCTAGGAAGATGAACTCGTTCGAGTGATAAATTACAACGCTGACATGCTCCTACCCACAAAAAAGGACGGCGTTGCTGGTTATATCTCAGTGGTCAACGCAGATGGCATCGAGGTTGGGACGGTGGATCGTATTGTACCGGAAATCCCTCCCATCCAAGCCCTGCTTGATCAGCCTATTCTGCGGCCTGTCGTTATCCGCTTGGCGCGAAAGTTCACCCAAACTCATCTAGACAGCGTCTACGATGCCCAGGACCAGAGGAAGACGAAATGGCGGAGCTTTGTTATCCAAGCCACAGGAGACATCCAGAAGCGGGCCTGTCATACCTGCGCCAGAGGCCAAGGGCCCTTTTCCACCTGTGCCATTATCGGTGGTCCCGACTTTCCACGCTGTGGAAACTGCGAATGGAATAGACAGGGCTGCAATGGGGCTTCTGCGGAGACGGACCAAAACGTGCAAGTCCGTCAACAACGTACTGCCCATTCTGGCAACAAATACTCTGCGCCCCGGCCTGCCTCAAACAATGTGAACAGCGGCAGCCGACAACAGCTCTCGCGCGCGGGAGACAGAGCCGGAGGCAGTACGGGAGGCAGTACGGGAGGCATCAGCGGCTCAACATCGGATGCACAACAGATTGGAGGTAGCCAATCGCCTGATTCGGCTCAACCCGACCCGTATCTAATCAGAGAGCTCTCGCCGACAGCACAGGCGCAAGAAATCACACAGGCAAGCCTCAGCTTGAAAGACGATGGCGTGATCTTTTTGGAACCCCAAATCATGCGCGGTGTTCCTGTGCGAAAGATTATGCCCGACCATCCCTACTGGGACTCGAGATGGAAGCCAATCGAAGGCTCGCTCAGGGCAAAGCTTGAGGACTGGATGGAGAAGCAGGCCACGCTCAAGACCTATGTTGAGTCAAATCCAAATCCGCCGGAAAAGGATCGCACCGCACAGTTTCAGGCCGGTCGGCAAGTCAACAGGGGCAAAACCACACTGGCATACCTGGCCGCTTGCGAGTTCCACCCGTACCAGCTCGTCGCCAAGACGTTCATTACCCCATCCCTCGTACACTACGACACGCTCTTCCGCATGGTCGCGACCCTAGACGAGCTTAGCAAGTTCTATCTGGATGTAACGCCTTTGCAATGGCTACGCCAGCGCCTTCACGAAATTTACAGCGACAAGCCAACCGAATTCAAGCTCGACCGTGTCATTGCAAAGCTGTACCACGACCCGAAGCTTACATACCTGCGCTCGAAACACGGATTCGGCAACATTGGCCGGCCGCTGGTAGCGAACATAAAGTCCCGTGTTGCAGTGGGCGGCAAGACCCGGCTGAATGATGACAGCAACGACATTGCTAGCCCAGCAAAGAGGAGAAGGACGGGGGACTGCGTGTCGGTTGCTAAGAAAAAGGACCTTACGGACTACGGAACACGCAACTCCGTGACAGCTCAGCATGGCAAGTTTGGACACGCAGCAGACGGGCGGGCAGGTAAGGAAACGACGCGGAAGGCAAAGCACAGGTTCCAGTCCGAAGACGCAATGCAGCCGGACGAGCATGCTTCATCGGCGCGGACGCGGCGGCATTTATCGAGACCCCGCGAACGGACGGCTTCAACGAACCCCGGTTCCACAACGACTGCGACAGGCACAGATGGGGGCGCGACGGGCACCGATGATCTCGAGTATTCTGGCTACACATCGACGGACTCGTTAACCAGCGACAAGGTGGTCAAAAAGGACTGGCGGGTGCACCAGGTGAGGACCAAGGACCTGACGTCTAACCCGGGAACGACGCAGTATTGGCACTGGGTAGACGAGCGCTATGCGCAAAAGAAGGTTGGGGCAGGCGGGGGCATCGACGAATTCGAGCCCATGTTCGAACACCAGGTGCTCAAGGAGACCGAGCCCGTCACAGGATGGGGCGTGTTTAAGGAACCGATCAACTTCCACCTGCGGCTGCGCGAACTCACGCATGTCACGTATGCTCCAGACTCGCAAAAGGTTGTCATTAGCACGCGCTCAGTTCAAGGCGTCGAAGATCGCGGGAACGTTTTGGCTCAGTTCAAGCGAGAGCGGACGAAACGCAGGTTTCTTTGTTTCCTTCGGAAAAAAGGCATCGAACTGCGACGCACTGCTGGGTGAGCTACATTTTTTTGCTTTTATTGCAGGTTTTATGTCTGGCTGACAGATGTTGCACAGCGACCTGATTGAGACCGAGTGGGACAGCATGCAGTCGGACGTGATGCAGGGCAGCGAAGAATCCGACTGATTTACGGCAAGTCCTACCTGCTAGACACGGCGCTTTTGGCACGATATTTCGCAATGTTACTATTTAAAAAATCATGTTGGTTTTGGTAATTGCTTTGGCTGAGGCATCAACTGTCCTTGTGCCTATAACGGCAGAGGACTGCACTTGGTCAACTTTCTGAAAATTTCGTGGAGGATCTCATTCGTTTTCTTTTGTCTCTTCTCATATTTTGTCTTGCCTGTGGAATTGAGCAAGCCAGATAGGTTTCGAACAGGCGATGTATTATTATCTTTGGCGATTCTGCTGAGAAACCGAGAATGAATGCCAAACTACTCCGTACTCCGTACGCCGATCACATCAGATATGATGCCCAGCACTCAGCGTTGGATGTCTGATACTGGGCTATCAGGAACGACCAGTGCTCAATGTCTTTTGTCTTATCAGTTGTTGTGACGCAAGAGGTGAGAAACAAGAAACAGATCATTCGTCTCTTCCTTTGCACGCTCCTTACGGGGTTGGTAAACAGTTGGGTAGTCTCCTGATTACGTAATGTCTAAGGGAAAACTCGAACATCGTTGGAAAGCCGGGGACTCGTAACCTCCCCCAAGAAAATCGGAACGCATCGACGAGTCGGAATTTTCGACAGCGATTTTGTCTACCATCTTCCCAGCCGCCCTCTCTACACAAATACTCTCGAAACTATCGAAAAAGGGCCCGCACTCTAGGGACGACCCTCCTCTCGGGAAAGTCCCGACGTGAACCGAAAAGTGACGAGAAGGGCTGAACAGAGGGCAGAACAGCGAGCAGAACAGCGAGCAGAACAGCGACCGTCTACAACGTGTCCTTCGACTCCGTCTTTCCTTTTACTTGTTATCTACCTCTCCCGGCGCCCTTCTTCCTCCGCAATGCTCTACGAACTGGTCGGCATTGTAGGTTTCCCGACTCCCTTTTCCCTAAAGAGACGACAGGCAGTAACATCCTCCCCCTTCTTCTAGGCCCGTCCCGGCAACCTAGGCGAAGTCAGAGAGTAAGCCAGATATCCTTTCTTTTCTGCGTGTGCCGATCTCGATTGGTTTTTGTGTCCTTCTTGAGCTGTGGCGGCTAACCACCGAAAACAGCATCGTCCTCTCCTGCGGGCAGATGGTGCTGCGCAGCGGCGGCGTCGTGCGCTCGATTGCCAACTGGGGCGTATTCTCGCTGCCACGACCCATCTCGCGGCATCAGGCGCGCAACCTTCGCGGCCACTACTTTGTGGTGCGCTTCGACGCCAACGCGGCCACGCAAAACGAGGTGCGGCGCACGCTGGCGCTGGATCCGCGCATGCTGCGGTCGTCGTTTGTGCGGCTCGGCGACGGCAAACTGGCGACCAGCGCCAAGTTTGGCGACGTGGAATGGTCGAAAGGGATGTAGGGATAATAGATGGAAAGAACGTTAAAGAAAAAAGGAAAAGAAGAAAGTAGGAGACGACCGCCGATACCCACGGGGATTTGTACGACCACCTAGACAGGCAGCTCAAGGGCTTTGTATATAAAGAGCAGCAGGGAAATCACATATGACTAGCATTTTGGGACAACAGCACGCACAGAAAACAAATGGTAATAACTATTGGGTCTTTAATCATTCTATTTCTTGTCGTGTGTCAAATACGCCGCCAGTTCCTCCTAGTCCAGAGGGCGTGATCAGCATTCCGTAAAGCGGCCAGAGGACGGAATAGCACGACAACGCAGGGAAAAGGAAGACGGGAAAAAAGGAAAGAATACAGCAGTCATCGCGTCTTGTTGGTGGAGTTTACCCTCGTGGTATGTGGTGTGCGGTATGCAAAAGCCAGAGCGCCTTCCCCTCTAGGTCTGCACTCGCGCTTCTCGGTCCTCGGATTTTCAGACGTCCGTCTCCATCGTGTCTCTCTTGTCAGAGGCCGTATGGCCCTTCTGCCGGCACCAGGCGACGAAATCGTCAATGACACTGGGCCAGGCGCCATCCTCCCTCCAAAACGACAGCGTCTCGTCCTCCATAGCTTTGAGAGCAAATTCGAGGGTCTGGTTCCACATGTCGCGGTTGACGGAGCGCGTCCACTTCTCGCGTAAAAAGGCGATCCAGAGCTCCGTCCAGTCGCGCGAGGCTGTCCGCCAGGGCCGACCCGGCGACGCAAAAATCACACGCCAGAACTCAATGGCATTGTCAAGGCTCATGGAGCGTTGGTCAACCTCCTTGCCAGCATCAAAGGTGTAGCGATAGACGCGCTTGAAGTAGGCAGGGTCGCGGGAGAACTGGCGCAACTGGCTCGAGACGTACGCTGTCTGCTCTGCTATTGTGGCATATCCACTGGAAGGGAGGAATAGATGGTCAGCATAGGGGAGAAAACAATACTGGCAGCAGGGAAGAAAGAACGCACAGTCTCTTCCAACCGTCAACAAAGCCCTTGCGCGTGATCTCGCCAATGCTGGGCGCCTGCACCAACTCGAGAGCGACGAAGACAGATCCGCTTTCTGGATTCAACCCCAGCGAGGTCAAGTACGACATCGTGGACTCGACGCCCAGCGCATCTTTGGCATCTTCCGACGGATCTGGTTGGAGAGTGATAGTTGTGTTAGTTGTGTGACACGAAAGGCACCAGGGCTTGCGGCAGCTGTGCAGGACAGGACGCACTTCTTAACGTGTCGAACAGCTTGTCGAGTTTCGGCTCCGCAGTATTGCTGACCGTCGCGGCAGCGCTGAGTTGATTGAAATACCTGGATAGGGTGCATGTTAGCAGACATTGTCCCGCAGTAGCTGCAAGTAGACGTGCGGTGTGAAACAGAGAAATGATAGATGACAAAGGGAAGAAAAAGGAAAGAGGAAAGAAAACGGGAATGAGAATAGAAAGAAAAGAGAATGAAAGCAAATAGAACGAATATCGAGGAACACGGCGTACCCTCCAGACGTCTTTCCCCGCGTTATCCTCGATGCCTTTTTCCGAATACTCAATGACGAACTGCTCCCGCTCACTGGTATGCCCTGGTCGCTGCGCACATCTTGTGCGCCGTCCTTCGACCACGTGGTCCAGGGCGAGGCATCTCCTGGTGATGGTGGCTTGTAGGGGTGGCTTTTGAAAACGTCTTGGTTGTAGACGTCGTCCTCGCTATGCGAGTCCGTGTCTGTACCCTGGTCCTTTCTTCTCCCGTGCTTGTCGGACGAGATCCGGAAAATTCGCTTGACGTCGAACACCATAGCTGTGGGAATCAGGGAGTGTGTGATGTGTGAGTGTTGGGGAAGGTGAAAGGGGAACAAAAAAAGGGTATGGGCAAGGGCGAGCGAGGAGAAAAGAATAGGACTGGCCCAGCCCAGTGACCCCGATGATGCAACAAAAAAGCGTAATGGTCTCTCGGTCTCATGCGCCCCCGGGTTCCATGGTTTCTCCAATGGTTGTCGTTGAATATGCTGGTTGTGGATGGTTGTTTCTGGCAAGATCGACCTCGGAAGAGCCGGTGACCAAACGTTGCAATGCCTCCTTAACTGGATGTCGGTCGATCTCCCGAGAACAATGCGCTTCTGGAGATGTGGATGTGCGCCGTGTTTCCAAAAGAGACTGCTTGAGGCGACTCTCACAATTTCTTTTGCTCTTCCTTGGTCGGCCTGGCCACAAGACAGATCGACAACAAAGACGAACAGACTGACGAGCACATGTAAGAGCGTCTCGAAGAGGACCAGCCGGACGGTGTAATAGATTTGTAGATGGAGACGGAAGCGAGGGGCGAGACAGGGGCGGTCGTAGGAGGTTTCGAAACAGATCGCAGATGTGCACACACAGCACACCACGGACCGAAAGACTTGGTGATGGTGGGAAGAGCCAATGTGACGAGGAGGGGGGGCGAGGAGAGGGGAGGAGGACGGTATCGCGAAGGACGGAAAAGGAGGATATGGGAGAGAGAGAGAAAAGCCAAGCCACAAGCTGATAGAAGACAGAAGCAGAAGACAACAGACAAGTAAAGAAAGCCGAAAATGCCAGAAAATGCCCCCAGAAAAGAATGGGACTAGAACAGTTTGAAGATAAAGAGAAAAGGCAAAGAGGCAAATGGGGGGGTGGTGACAGGAAATGGCTTACAAGTCGGCCGCTAAATCTAGCTTATAGTTGGAGCTTTTCAGTGCCTGTAGATTTACCCGAGAGTGCCGTCAGCGGAATGCGTCTCATGTAGGAAGCCAAGCTGCAAGACAAGAACAACGGGGAGGAGCGATAGACAGGACGAGGGATGGGGGCCCAAGACGGAGGGAGAAGACAAAGGGCGTGAGAGACAACTGATGTTGTGCACCTGCAGCTGGCCGGGGATGATGCTGGAGGCACTGTGGGCGCTAGAGACGCCGCCGCAAGGGCGCTGTGGCCTAGTGCTCCGCAGCCTCCGGCGACAAATAGAGGGCCACAAAAAGCAGTCGGGAAACGCTTCGATGGCTGATCCGCCTCAAAACGGCCCGAATAGCGATATGCAACCATACCCATCCGCGCGGCGGCGGCACCCTGTCGGTTGCTTGCTTGCTGGCCGCTTCGGCGGCGGAGAGAGAAAGGGACAAGCGCACGCATCTGGAAGCTGAAAAGGCTGCTTTGCTCGGTTGGCGGTAGGCGCTCTTTGAGGCTCGTCTTGGTCGTACCGTCGCTCCGTTCTCTTTCTCGTCTCTCCTCGTTTTCTTCCATTCTCACTCATCCTTTTCCCTCGCTTCGCTTCTTCGATCGTTCCGCCGTTCCCCAACACCCGGGTCTGGTCGGCTGTTTCCGTCTCGGCTCTCTTCCCAAGACATTTTTGTTTCGAGCCCCGTTTCTCAGCGTCTCCTTTGTCTTGTCGTCCAACGGTCACGTTGTCTTTCTCAGCGTCTCCTTTGTCTTGTCGTCCAACGGTCACGTTGTCTCGGGCTGAAGTCGTTGGGCCATCGCGACTCTGTTTGTCTCTTCTGTCTCTTCTGTCTCGTCTCTCGTCCCTTTTTCGTCTGCTCACGCCTCTCGGTCTCGCCTCTTGTCTCGCAAAATACAGTCAAAAACCCACCTTGGTTGCTGCACGCTCCGATGCTCCTGTCGCGTTCATGAATTGCACAACCAACATGCGCTGCTGCATTGCCGTCAGAGCCATTGCGAGGGATTCTTGTCGGCCACACTTGTGTAAACAACGGTAAGATTTCGGTCACGGAGGGATGGGGGACGGTGGGACGTTGGGCTCGGCCAAGGGCAGACGGCAGGACGTCACAACGAGGGATAACCACAGGCCTATCGCCTCGCTGGTGGTCGTCCTGTTCTTGCTTGCGTGTATATCTCGTCTGAGCACGCCCGACTCGCTTCCTCGACGACTACACAAGCGCGGACGGAGGGCGACGATGACCACCGTTACCAGGCTCGTAGACGTTGGTTCGGACTGGATGTTTCGAGCTACCAGCCAACACCCTGGCGGTTGCTTTCGAGCTCCAAGGGCCGCGTAGTGACGATGTGCGTCCTTGGGTGCGATGGTTGGGGGTTGTGCGTTATGCGCTGGCTCTCTGTTGCGCAGAGCTGGTGCTGCCGACCAGTGATCCAAGGGTTGCAAAGGTGCGTGTGAATCTTTCGCTTCGCCTCGCTGTTCCCGGGGTTGCGGGAGGGGTGACAAATGAGGAGAACGAGGTGCGGGACGGCGAGGACGAGGAACAAGTGAGCGAAGTGGGCTGGACTTAGGTGGTGTCTCCACCACGTGACACCATCATGGCTGCGGTTAGCTGCGGCCAAGAGCCAAGAAACACACCCAAGGTGATGGAAACAACACCCAAGGTGATGGATGGCAGGATGATCACCATAAAGGAGAGAATAAAAGACTGTATTGTGACAAGGAACAGAGGAACGGCAGACGCTAGATGTTGATGGAGACAGCATACAGCAAACGATGCGGTACGAGCTATTACAGCGCGGCAGACAAGTAAAAACAATGGGAATCAACGAATGCGACAACCAACCGACACGACGCCCTTGCCGCCACTACTCCCCCAGTGGCATGCCATCCAGCTCGTCCAGCAGCCGGCGCCAGTTGTCGGCCAGCATCTCGGCGTACTTGACGCGCTCCTGTGCCCAGTCCTGGCTCCAGCGCGACACGTGGAACTGCGTGCTCTGAAAGTAGACGAGCTCGTCGCGCAAGCACTCCTTGACAAACACGGACCGGTTATGCTGTGCCACGATCGACGCCTTGTCTGCGATGATGGCCTCGACCACCTTGTCGACCTCGCCCGGCTTGACCACGCCCAAGGGTTTGGCTCGCAGCGTCGCCAGCTTGGTCTCGTTTTTCTGGATACGCCGCTCCAGCGCCGGGATGTTGTCGCGGTCCAGGCGCTCGCGCCGTTCAAACAGGTCGCGCAGGCTGACCAGGGCGTCGCGCTGCCGCTTCAAGTCGTCTAGCACACCCGCTTCCCAGGCGCGCGCCTCGTCCTCCAGCAGCGTCTGTCCCGTGCGCAGGTGCTTGCTCAAGGCCACCAGGCCGTCGTTGAGCAAAGGCACCAGGTTCGTGTCCGTGGCGTACGTGTCGGCGCTGACCTCTGTAAGCGACTGCAACGCCAAGGCCATACGCGCGTGGTCGTTTGCCACACCCTCGCCGCGCTTCACCAGCCGGTCCATGATATTGCACGTTGTGATGTACAGGTCCGCTGATCGCCGGACGCCAGACCGCGTCCGTTTGAACAGATCCTCCAGCTGCGGCGACAGCGACTCCTCGAGTCCGGGTGGCAGCGGTCGGCCGGTGAACTCGTCCTGCACGGAAATCATGGCCTGCTTGCGCCAGACAGACAGTTCCTGACGAGGTTAGGAAGAGAAGGGAAGGTAAGAGCAGGAGAGAAGATGAAGAAAGAAGAAAACAGAAAACAGAAAACAGAAAAAAAAGAAGTAGAAACTCACCGTCGGAACTGTCAAGAACATGACCACGAGTTGCTCTGAACTGAGCACAGGATGCCTCACCAGAGAGTTGAGGAACCGTGCCAGGCCACGCCTGCGCTTCTCGATAAAGGCACCGTCGTTCGACAGATGGTTGCCGTTGACTGGGACGTGTCAGTGGGGGAAACTAGAAAAGACTCCGTGCATCCAACAAAAACCTACCCGCAACTCGCTTCGGCGGTAGCAGCGGCAGCACCCGGAAGGGATACCGCTTGTGCAGGCACTCGAGCAGCCACACAAAGTCGCTGTACCGCCGGACCACCTTGCTTCCGCGCCGCGCGCTGGCCACCTCGTAGTTGTGGTGCTGAAACATGAACACGCCCTCCTTCTCAGGCATCAGCGACACCAACACTGTCTCTTCAATGGCACTGCCTGTGCGGCCAGTGCTGCCGCCAAAGGTCCGCGGTGCCGGCCGCGGGTGTGAGCCACCGTTGATACCGCCGAGACCGCTGCCGAGATCGTCGCCACCGACGAGTCCGTGGTCGCCGAACCCATCACTCCCAGCGACAGGGCCGCCAAGAACCGCCCCATTGAAAGCGTCCCAAGAAGGATCGGTATTGCGCGGCGCTTCCGTGCTCGCCTGCAACGCGTCGGCCCTTTCATCTTCACCACCGCCGTTGGCTACCGTGCTTTGTGGTGTTGTGGTGGACTTGGTCGTGGTTCGCTGTGGCAGCGTACTATCGCTCGTCGGAGTCGTTGGCCGCGCTCCATTTGTGTCGTGCTGTACGCTTTCCGTAGCAGAGACCTCGTCCGGCTTCGCCGGTCCACCGGGTCCGCCCTCCGGATGGTTATGGTGACTGTGGAGGTCGGGTGCACCCCAGGGATCTTCGGATGCAAAGTCCATTGGCGGCAAGGGATGTGTCACGGCTGCAGGAGCGAAAGGAGGTGGAGGTGCCTGGGCGGAAGCTGCCGCACGCGTGGGACTCTTCTTGGCGGACTTGGCCGGCGAGACGTCGGGGGTCGGTTGCACAGGTGCCAGCAACCC
Source organism: Ophiostoma angusticollis (assembly GCA_019925545.1). NCBI lineage: Eukaryota > Fungi > Ascomycota > Sordariomycetes > Ophiostomatales > Ophiostomataceae > Ophiostoma > Ophiostoma angusticollis. Next base: position 110,968 of record JADHKL010000042.1, read on the forward strand.
AGGAAGCGATGGACAAGGAAGATCTGGTTTGTTTGTCGTTGCGCAAGAAGACGCGCAGGTTGGTTAGCCAAGAGATTGCTTTGTACACAGCTGCAGACCCACTGAACACAGCGCATCTCGCTGATTCGCCCGAAGCCAGTAGCCAACGATAAGAAACACGATCCCAAAAGGGAAACGAGAGAGAACAGGAAAAGAAGGGAAAAAAAGAGGTCAAGAGAAAAAAAAAACACTCACTCCGTCGGCGCTCGTCTACGCCATCCAGGCTCGGCACCTCGCCCTCCTGCGCCAGGCCGATCAACGCCAGCAGCACGTTGAACTCGTTGCGTCCCAGGGCCAAGTCTCCTTTGTTGGTGGTGGTGATGGTGCCATCGCCCGCCGGCGCAATAATGCTCATGATGGCCGCCTGGCTGTCGGCGTCCAGTCGCGAGGCCGCCAGCGTGCGCGACAGCCCGCGGAACGTCACCACGACGCCTTTGGCCCCGCCGGCCGCCTCGGCCGCCTCGTCAAAGGCCGCCAGATACGCATCTGGCACGTCGGCGGATAGTAGCAGGTGACGCAGAAGCTCCGCGCGGCTCTTCTTCTTGCGCGGCCCCGGCAGATCCCAGGGCGATGCGGCGCCATCGGCCCGGTCCAGGCCGTCCTCGGAGTTGTCGTTGAAAAGGCTGTCTGAATTGGTGCGGCTAAGGCCGCCCTCGTCGTCGAAGAGGCCGTGGCGCGAGCGAGCAAACGAGGATGTCATCGAGGGATTGCCTCCACCGTCGTCCGGCGGCGAGGTGCCGAAGAGAGACATGGCAGCAGAGGAGCAACGGCAGAGCGATGGCGAGGGAAGGGGAAGTCGTCGAGGCGCGAGGAATCACCGATGAGCATCGGGATTGGCCGTGGAGCTGCCAGGGAAACGACAGGTACGATGAGAGCGGTGCTCTTGCAAGAATGCGCTGCAATAGCGGTGAAACGATGCCAGGATGCAAACCCTCCGTTAGGCTACCTCGCAACGTCGAGATGGATCGAAGTGTCGCAGGAAGCAGGAGAGCGCTAAGCACCCTGGTCCAGGGTAGCTCCTTGCTGAGTGTTCAGGGACCAACCGACCAATCAGAGCGCTCGTACCAATCCAGGAGCAAACGAAGAACGGAGAATAAAACAAAGTACGGAGTACAGTGAGACATGATCACAACTACAAAGTCGTTACGGGCTATCTAAGCGGTATCGTACACCAAATGCTATTCACAGCAGACACAACCAACTAGAACAGCAAGCTATCCGGCCGCCTCTTTTGCTCCTCCGCCTTGTTGTCGGTCGTCCGTACCGCCGCACTACCTCTGTGCGTCGCCGGCACCTTGAAGAACAAGCTGGGCGACTCGCCAGGCTGCAGCAGGTGGCTCAGGTAGCCGCGGTGTGCCGGGTCTCGGTAGTACTCAATGTCCCACCGGCTGGTCGGGTCTGGCAGCCGCCGCAGGTGCGGTGCCGCGCGTAGGCGCGCCAGCTGCGTTTCGACGTGCTCGACGCCCGTCGGCAGCGGCGTCGCCGTCACCTCGCTCTTGCCCTCAACCAGCCACTTGATCGACTGTTTGGTGAAGTAGCGTGTCGTAATCTTGCCGCCCGCCGCTTCGATGGCGTCAATGGCGCTGACCGACGCCCGCGACACCAGTAGGTCCACCGGCGTACGCAGCGCCTCCTTTCCACGGCCCAGGATCTTGACGCCGTCCTTGATAGTGCCAATGAGCCCGCACTGCACGAGTTCCCGCGGCGTAATCTGTTTTGTGGCGTCGAGGCGGCCGGCGTCGATAAACTCCTGCAAACGGTTGAGGTTGACTTCTGACATGACATCGGCGCGACTGCTGGTTAGCAAAAGAAGAAGACAGGAACGAAAAGAGAAAGAAACACAGGGTGTCGTACTGGTTAATGAAACCCTTGGTGCCCCATGTCCGAATCAGCGGCGTCTGACCGCCTTGGAACCACGGCTTGACCTTGCCATGCTGCTTCTGGCCCTTGTGGCCACGACCCGACGTCTTGCCCTTGCCCGACGACGGACCACGTCCCACGCGGATGCGCTTCTGGTGTGCGCCAGGGTTGTCGCGCAGGTGCGCAAGAATGCCAGCGCTGCGCGTCTGGATGGTCAAGGCGGCGAAGAGGGAGACCAGAGGTGTCCAGGAGCACGACGTTCCTGGTGCTGCCGCCACGGGCGGACGCAGCGCCGCGATCGAAGCCGTGGCCCCCGGCCGTGCTAACCGCCGACCCATGGATGCCTGGCAGCAGGCGGCCACGCCAGACAGGGCCGTTCGTGGTGCCATCAGTCGGTCGGAGAGATTTGTGCTGTGTCTTGGCTCTTTGAGAACAGCCAGGTTTCGCTTCTCCTCGCTATTTTGGCTGGGAAATTTTCTATGCCTGCGATGGCCGGATTGGCGCTTCTCATTGGCTCAGCAAGGATTCAATGTCACGTGACACTGTTTCAATCTCTATCCTCGCTGCAAATGTATCTTACCACCTCACTCACATCGCCCTCGGGATATTAACAGGTGAAGTAATTCATGCTTCTTTGTTCCTTTTAATGACAACGTGCTTGATCTTCATATTGCACCATTGGCTCACGCTTGTTAGCCGACGGCACCTGTTTCGGTTCCGATTAGCGAAAGGTCCTTGACATTCTGGTGCAATCGACAGAACAGAGTGACTTTGGTTCAGCGGAAAGACGAGAAGTAAGTTGGCAAAGAGATCGTAGCTTATTTAAGGGTTGTTTGTTTGCGTTTGTCTTCGGTGAGAAAAGTTCAAGATAATACGGAGTAGCAACTGCGTAGATGCCGCAATTCATAGATCGGAAATTAGTTAACACGAAGAAAACAGCAGAGGAAACCCCCTTTTGAAAAAACAAAAACAAAGAATAGAAGGGAAGGTTATACAAATACAGAAGGAAAAGAGAAGTACAGGAGGAAAAAAGAAAGGGGAAATAAAAAGAGAAACGACACAGTAGAGGATATGGAGAATATTCAAACAAAGCAACTGGAAAGAATCCTGCCAACAACGGTATACAACAACCGAGGCGGCTCTTTCCAGGAGCTTATTTGCTCCTTCTCATCTCTCCTCTTCATCCGCAGCTGACGTGCTCACGCCGTATCGAGCAGCGGTTATTAGCAATCTGGGTAAATATGGCTGTCCAAACAAGCATCTCCAGTTCACAACTTCCCGCAAAGACAAGGTTGAGGCTCGCAGCGGGCGATCGGAATAACGGACTATTTTTGAAAAGAGCCGTTGGAAGACGGAGGAAAATAAGAGAAAGGGACGTTCCCATGCTGTGAGCAGCTCATTTCAAATTATACTCTTAGGCAAGACGAAAGAGGGGAAGCAGCTTGAGCAGAGCCATGTCTTTTACGTTCTTTTAAGCAGAGACGCTTCTTGTCCTTTCCAGTGCTCATCTTGGATTTGGAAGCCTCGGAGATTTTCCAGTGTCAAGGCTTCGCCAAGTCAGGTTTCGCCGAGTTCCTCAAAACACAAACTCTAAGAAACCGCCAGACTGTCCTCCACGAAGATGCCTCGCTGGAGAGCAACAGCAACAAGCCTCGCGGCGGCGACGGCTATGGCCTGGCTGGCAGCCGTGGCCCAAGGCGCCAGACATGACGGCATCTCCTTGGAGCCACCCCAGCTGCCGGAAGTCACTAATATCACCTTCACCGGCGACGGCTGCCCGCCCGGCTCGGCTGACGCCGGATGGGGCACGGCTAGCTGGACCGACTGGACAATCAGCGTGCGCGGCTTCAGCGTGGAGGTGTCCAATGGCACACAAGACAAGGGTATCGCGGCGACGGAGACCTGTCTGATGCACGCCGACTTCTCGGCCGCGTCACCGGGCTGGCAACTGGGTCTACAGGCCGTGTTAATCCGCGGCTTTGTCTCGCTAAGCAGCGGCAGTTCCCTGTCCGCCTCGGCGGCTGTCTCCTGGGGGGAGCATGTGTCAAATGTGAGAAGCTGTACAACAAAGACAAATTCTACTTTACAAAACAGGAAAAACCCCAAAAAATCAACATACACTGACCTTGTAGTCCTCGCAGAAAACCGTCTCCTTGACCAACAGCCAGCCCACTGACGAGGCAAGCGCCGTCGGGGCCACCATTGACTTCACCACCGGCAGCAGCGGCGGTCCCGTTTCCTGGTCCGCCTGCTCGCCTCTGGGCCAGGGTCAACCGCTCGGCAGCCTTGACCTGACGCTGCGTATCAGTGTGCAGCAAAGCAACAAGCCTGGCAGCTATGCCTCCTTTAGCGGGCTGACGGACAACGGCCGCGGTGAGATCCTGGAAACGCCGGAAGTCGTCCAGCAGCTGCAGTGGGTCTGGCAACAGTGTAAGCCGGCGGAGGCGGCCGCGACAACGGCAACGACGGCGACAACTACCGCAACTGGTCTCGAGGCCGGGTCGACCACCATCTTCCCCAAGCCCAAGACGACAACGACGACTTCTGCGGCGGCGAACGAGACGGTGCCGGTGACGACGGCGGCTCCTTCGAACTGGACCACCACGGCAGACGCTGGCTCCTCGACGCCCAAGCCACCTTTTGCCAACTCGACGACCACAGCAACGACTACACCGACGACAACGACAGGAGTGCTGTTGTCGACCGCGGCCACCGGCTGGACGGCCACCGGCTGGACGACATTGACGAAAAACGCGACCAGCACAGGCACGCGGAGCTCTTCCTTCACGTTTTTTGGCAACAGCACAACGACGACAGCGACGACAACGACCCAGGTAGCAGGCACGGGAATTGTAGGATACTAATAGCCAGTACCCGGAAGGAGTCGTCGTTGTTGTATCGTATTCGCTTGGATCGTCAGAGGATGAGAAAACAGATTGTGTCCGTGGGCCGTGAAACAGATCTATTGCCGGAAAAACAAAAACGCAACTTTTGTCTCCTTGAAATAAAGTAATACAGGTTTAATCACATCATCACGCCAACGCTCCGTCATTGTCATCGTCGCTGTCGCTGCCGTAGTCGACCAGCGCACCCGCCGGTTTTGTCTCCTTGGCTGTCTTGACCACCAGGCCGTTGGACCGCTCGCGCTGCCGCTGCAGGGCCGCGAGCGTGGCGCTTGAGAGAATGCCATTCCCGCTAGCTTCTAGCTCTTCGCGTGCTGACGTCGGTTGCTCTAAAAGCTGCTGCTGTAGTTGCTGTTCATCCTCCTCCTGCTGCTGCTGCTGCTGTCGCGCATACCACACCTTGTCGGGCGCCTCGTAGCCGGCCAGGCCGAATGCGCCCTCGATACGCCGGCGCTTGGCGGCGGCCGGATCGCGGCCCTCCAGCTCGGCCACGTAGTCGGCGGGCAGTACGGCACGGATGGCAGCAGCGGCCTGCTCCTCGACGCGGCGCGCCTCGCGGGCTTGGGCCATGGGGTTGGGGTCGACGGTGGCCCAGCGCACGTTGAGGACCTCGTCGTGGTCGAGCGACTGGTGGGCCATGGCCTCCTTGGCGAACTGTGCGTTGGCCTCGTTGGTGTACGTGATAAAGGCGACGCCGCGCGTGTTGAGCACGCGGACGCGCTCGACCTGCCCCCATTCGGCAAAGTGGCGCGCCACCACCTCCTCAATGTCGTCGCTGACGTGGATACGTCCCACGTAGACGGTGCGGTTCGGCCGCAGGAAGCTGCCCACGCCACCCATGTCGTCGCGATAGTCGCTGAACTTGTCGCGCCCGAAGCAGTCCACGTTGGGATTGAACATGTCCGTCACCGTCGGCAGCCGGTGCAGATACGGGCAGTCGCTGCCCTTGGGGCAAAGGCCGCGGGCAAACTGGGAGCGTTAGCTGGTTTCCCTGAAAGCATAAACCGTTCAGCAACAACGACAAACGTACAAAGAGACAAAAGTATGCGCCCGCCACGTTGTCCGCCTGCGTGTAGCCTGCGTCGCGCACCACATTGCACCGGCCCTTGGCATGCGACTGGCTGGCCGCGCCAGACTCCCGGTCGCCGCCGCTCCATTTGTTGTACCAGATACTGAGTGAGAGAGAGTTGTTAGCAGGATTGCAGAGGATTTGCCCCATTCCTTCTGAACGATGAAACATACTTGAACGTCACGCCGGTCTGTGGTGGTGGCTCCGTCTTGAAAGTTGCCGGATCGACCTGCGGCCGTGCTGGCCTCCTCTTCTTGCGTATGATCTTGCGCACAATCTTCTTGCTAGTGGGCGCCAAGGCACCGACTGCCGTTTCGGTGTTGCTACTTGTTGTCATGGTGGTGGTGGTGGTCGTGGCCGCTGTCGGTGACGATGGCTCTGGTGAGTGTGATTGTGTTGCAGTCGGCGCCGCTTGTTCTTGTGCGACGTCTGCCATCATTAATGTTTCAAGGTATCAAAGCCGAGAGGTGTTCACACTCATGTCCCGCGACGGCCGTCGTCGATATCTTTCGTCGTTGTCGTCGTTGTTCTGGTTTTTGTTCTGTCGTTGCGCGTTAACTATTTTGCCACGCGACACCGCCATAAATCTTATCGCTTTATCCAGACATCACGTGATATCTATGCAGTCCGAGTTGCAGTCCTCGAGTTCTTGACCACCAGCTCGTTTGTCTTTCTTTTCTTTATTCCCGATAATGCTTAGGTACGGTGCTGTATTTTTCTTTTCCTTGTTTCTTTTGTTTTCAAGCGTACCTACTTTATCATCTTGTTTCTGATCTTCGGGCCGTCACCCCATCCTCTCTTCGCACGCTCTGGCGAAGCCTGAAAGGAGCCCAAAGTCCAAAGCAAACAAGAAAGCTTGTGATAGCCACAGGTGCCGAGGACGTCCGTTGACTCCATGTCTTTTTCTTTCTTCTCTCCACAGAATGCGGGGGACAGTGCAACGGGATCTGCGGAGGGAAAGAGAGGATCCCGAGTCCGGTGCTGGGATAAAAGCTACGGGGAATGGAACGGTTCTTAAAGCAATCTAGGTAGGTAGGCAAAAAGTACGGAGTACAAAAACAAGGAGTGTGCATTTTCACATGGCAGTGTGGAGCTAGCAAACTTGGAGGATGCTTTCTCTCAGGACTCAAAGTACTTTGAAAAAGAACGGCCCATGTTAAGGTACACTGTGAAGCTGCTCTAGGAGCGCATCCAAACCAATACCCTACTCTGCCGTTTGTGAACAGCTTTGCGAGCTCGGCTGTCACCGGGTCTACTCCAAGATCTGATCTGACCCAGTACCGTTCGCAGAGCGGCCATAGAGGCAGATAGACAATGAGGGAACCTCCTGTTGATTGGCTCACCTCTGCTCATAGGTAAACAACACACAGCCAGTTCGATACCTTTTGTGAACAAAAGTTCTTTTTAATAATCTAGTCTTTCATGACCGCACGGCATAATTGACTCCTAGCAATGGATGCGGAAAGCAAACGAAACGCCAAAACCAAAATGGTTGAGTCACCCAACGACTCTACATTCCAGCAGGTTGATAGACAACCGAAGACAATGAAAATCTAAGAGACAGGAAAAGTGTACGAGAAGGGAACGAGAAGAGAATGACAAAAACCACTCGGGCTCCAATTATGCCAGCCGCGCTGCTGTGTCTGGCCGTGATTGTGGCTGTGTCGATGTCGCGACAAACTTGTAAAGGCGTGCCGGCCACCGCACCGCCGACTCGTCCACATACTTTGTGACAAAGTTGGCCGTCAGGAACGTGACCGGCGCAATGATCAGGTGCGGCGCCAGGAACGACAGCTCCAGGCCCATGGGGCCGATCTTGGGCAGCGGGAGGCGGTTGGCCCATGGCTCCATCATCTTTATGTGATCCTCTAGCGGACGCACCCAGCCAACCATATAGTAGATGCGGTCACCTAGAGATGCCAGCAGGGGACCATGCACGAGGTAGAGCGAGTAGGATATGCGGCCGAGGTACTGGCAGAATCCCGACTCGAAAAACTGCCGCAGCCACCAGATGCGTGGGACTGTGGCCACAATCAGGGTGGCCGCAAAGAACAGGTAGAACCACTTGGGGTCGTAGACCGCCTGCGGCTTCAGGAACGACAGGTAGTACCACCCCGGGTTGGCCCGCAGATTCATGATGTCGTCGGTGTGCGAAGGACAGCCCGCCAGCCACATGCCGAGGATAAACAGCATGTAGCTGAGTTTCGTCTTGTGTGGCTCAAGCCGCCGGAGGAAGCGAGGGAAGTCGACATCGTTGCGCTGCGCCATAAGGTCGAGATCGCACAAATAGACACCCGCCGTGAAGAGCGCGCCGTAGTAGCCGTCCACAATGAGCAGGAAATAGATCATCAAGCTGAGATAGCACAAGTGTCGCCGAAACGCGTCCGCCCGGAACACGGCCAGGACGGTCAAGAAGACAATGATGGACCCGCGCATCTCCAGTGGAATGGACCACAGATGTGTGTTGAAAGAGACCCAGATAGAGCCTTCCTTGAAGAGGAAGCTGAAGTTCTTCAGCTCCACGTACCAGTTCCACCATTCGTCGCCGAGCGTGGCCTGCTGGTCACAGTTGGACACCCAGTAGCCAAGAACGTGCCACGATGTGACGTAGACGAAAGTCGTGATGATGATGGGGATGTACAGGCGAAACCAGCGCCGAAAGACGGATGAGGCCAGGCTGTCGAGCAGCCGGATGTGATCGCCGGCGTGCATGAGTGATAGCGCCTTGGCCGACAACACGTAGCCCGAGATCACGTAGAAGACGGCCACGGCAATGTGGCCGCCGGTGAAGAAATTGCGCACAAAAGGCAGCGTGGCAAAAAAGTAGCGGCCCTTGTAGCCGAACCCGTTCTCAAAGATCTCGTTCTCGCCGCCGGTGCTGGACGCATGCGCCCACAGCTCGTTGTGGTGGATGTACACCAGGAAGGCCATGAACCCGCGCAGTCCGTCGAGGTAGGCCGTCGGTCGCAGCTTGCGGCTGCCGCCGCTGTCGGGACCGCTGACACTGCCATTTGCGCTGCCGTCGCCCGAGCTGCCACTGCCGTTGCTACTGAGCCATGACAACCACCGCAATGGCCACCGCCAGAGTCGTCTGTGGCCAAGCCTTGATTTTTCGCCGGTTGTCCACGTTGGCAGCTCATGGTTGTCGCCTGTCGTGCCGGCCTCAAGAAGGCCGTTTCCGAGATCTGATGGCATCGTGGAAGCAGTTTGGGTGGACGACCGCGCAGGGTTATCGAAAGGTGGCCTGAAGGTAGTCGGGACGAGGTAATGGGGCCGGGAGATAGGAGACGCCGTGCGAGCGCGGAGAAAAAGCTGGTGATGGTGCGAGCGAACACCAAACAGAAGCAATGTACCGCGGCGGGATGGAAAGGGGTGGGAGAGATGGAGAGGCGGAGTAAGTTTGGATAGCGAGTGTGTGAGCGCCTTGCGATTTGTCACGAAGGGCTGATGGAGGATGACGGCAGCTGAAGGTGAGGGTGAGTAAAACAAGGAGAGCTTATTCGGGATCAGAATCAGCTTTGGTCCGTCGCAGTCCGCTTGTTGTCGTTCGAAGCTGTCGCCTTGCTCTCGACTGACCGCCCTTCGTTTTTCCTTCCAAGACGGCCCGGCCGCGCTGGAACCAAGTGATCTCGTTCAGCCACAGCTGCTTGCGCCGTTGGATGGCCGAGTAAGCCGCATGTGATGAGGGAGCACAGCTCAAGGGGATGGTTGGGATGCGGGATGAGAGAGGCGCACTGGTCGAAACAACGCTCGGTTGTTGGGGGAAGAAAAGAAAGAGAGAGCTCGAAGGGTGTAATATAAGCAGTGCGATGTTGCACGAAGGGGACGGGAAGGAGAGGCGGTCGGTCGTGGTGGCGATGATTTCTGAGGTTCGGACTGGGATCGACTTAAATTCACATGCGGGGAGAAAAAAGCACAGGTCCCCACAGAGAATGGGAAAGGTATGGCAGCAAAACCACTGCTCAGTGGATGCGCGCTACCTGGGTTATTATCTCATTAACGCCAACGGGCGGTGTTCAGGCAGCATGCCAGAACTCGATAGGGGGAAATACAGGGGGACTTAGTGGACGGGGCATAGGGGATTCACGGAGTACGAGTAGTGGATCTAGGGGTGTGTACATATCAATACCCACCCTGACCAACTGAAGCAAGCCCAGTCAGCTGCAAACAAGGAACTCTCGTTACTCGTATCATGAGTCTGCAGGTATCTTAGCAATTGAGCAAAAGTAATGCATGAGATCACGGCCATATACATGTACACTTTGGGATACTTGGGCTTCGCCTTCCAGGACCAGAGACGCTTTGGTGCTCCGCCCCAGCTGGTGCTGAGGCAGTAGTGCTGAGGCGGTGGTGCTGAGGCAGAGGTAGATAATGTAACACGGCATAAGGCGCAGTAATACTCCGTAAGACTGTGCTGGTCTCGAGCAAGGGGCAGGAGTCGAACGCCCTGTTTAAGAGGCCTGTGGGGCAAAGGAAATAAGAGGCACAAGGGAGATGCGGATGGGGTTTTGCCTTGTGAACCGCTAACGACCAATGCCAGACGTTGGACGCCAGGGCCTCGTGGGATTGGGGCCTGGCCATTGGCCAATGGGGAGTAAGTAGCAGACCTATGACGCTGTTGGCACAGTCAAATAAAGGAGGTTGAGGGACAATGTATTTTTTCCAATTCGGCGCAAAAACAAGGAGAGCAACAGAAAAGAAAGCCTTACGGCGAGGAGACTGCTGAAGGATTCACCAAAAATAGGAAAGACACGGCTTGCCAGACCAAGGCATCAGGCCGCTTACCACCCACCCTGGTTACTTGGTCCTGGGCCCACTGCAGTGCAGCGCTGTCCACTGAACGTTATGCGCCATTGAAAGGGCCGACAGAGCCATTGCCTAAGAAGATCCTTCTCCGAGGACAGTCACATTCCAGTGACAGCGGCGCCGCAAGCGTCGTAAATAAACAGACAGAACAACTGAGACAGTCTCAAGCCAGTAGGAAATGACTCTGCGCAAAGAAAAGACGGGAAGCATGCGGAAGAGTCGACCAGTAAGAAGTCATGTTTTGTATTGAACCCAGGTGCTGGGGACACAGGTTTATTAAGCAAGTTAAATCTACTCCGTATTACTCAGTATATTTCAGGGGAAAAGGAGGACTTGGTCTTGGCGACATGGTTCCCGGATTCTGTGGTTGCTGATTGGACCCGTCGGCGGATCTGCTGGACGATTTTCTTTGCATGGTAAAAGTGACCTAGACCTGGCAGTGCGTCATGTGGCTTTCCTGGTACCAGGCACAAGAGCGTGGAAGTGATCGCCTCCCTTCCGTCAGCGACTACATGTACGGCGGGTCGTTCCAGCTGTTTGTCTTACGACACCTCTGCGGCATCCCCCGACTCTGGTGAACAGAGCTTGCGGAATAATGCAGTCGTGAATCACCTCAATATTGCTCTTAGCTGACTGTCGCAGCAGAGTTTAAGTCTAGTGACTGCTCAAATGGGAAGGTCAACATGCGGTTAGGACGCTTCGGCAATCAGTGCCACGATCTCGTAAGGCCGCTTCAGTGAGCGCCACGCCGCCCTGGTACCTTACAGAGCATCTCAAATCGCTGGTTAAGGGCCGTGAGTCTATTCTTGACCGCCGAGGCCTATGGTACATGTACTGCCGCTATCCACCGCCCAAGTATCCTGCAATCAGCGCCTCTCGGACGTGTTTTGTATCTTTTGGCGCTAATATACGAGAAGAGCCTTTCTTTGCTGTGTCCTTATTCACCCCCAGGCCTCCCTTTTTGTTCTCCCTCTTAGTCGTGCGGACGCCCGTTGTTGGTGGGGAGCTTCGGTCACGGAGGACCTGCCTAGCACGTCTTCCCTGGACAAGGATTAAATCCCGTAGCTGCTGCAGCCACAACACCTAGAACCCTCCCTAATCGCACCCCCCCCTTTCCCCCCCAATACCCAATTTTTCTTCCGTATTTCTGGTTCGTCCCACCACCCGGGGCAGCCATCTTTACTTTCCTCGTTGCTCTCCATTTCTTCTCTGTCCTATCTCTTTTTTCTCTTCTCATCCCCAAACTCTGCATTCCACGCAGTGCTTGCTCCGTTCTTGGCTCATTTCCCTGTTGCGGTGTTCTCTCATCTTTACTTACTCCGTGCACTCTCTTATCTTTCTTTTCTTCTCTTCTCGACTACTCTCCCTTTCCTCCCTTTGCAGCATCACCAAAAGGTCTACGCTCGTTTATCTTCGACCTCTCGCTCGCCATTCCCCTCCTCGATCCCCCAGTCTCTCTTCCAACGACCAATTCTCTCTGCCATCTTTGAGTACACACCTTTACGTTCTTCCACCCTCCCGCGGGCAGATATGTCGGAAGGCTCGTCGTCACGGTCATCCTCCATTCTGGAGAAGATGACTCCTCCCGGGTCACCAAGAACACCCGCCTCGGCCTTCGCGTCCACCACAGCATCCATCTGGAGCCGCATGCCCAGCGTACCTCCATGGATTCCTGACTCTGCAAGGCAAAAGCTGCAGACCGGCCACGTTGCCGCGAGCCAATTCTACAACAGGGCAGCGCCCGTTGTCACGCAATACTACTACACAGCCATCGCTGCTATTCCCGTCGGCATACCAGCGCGCCTGCGGAGGCTCGCCAACGTCTACGCCTTGGTCGTGTGCCTGCTGCTTCTCTTCGTCCACCTCAGCTGGAAGTCGGATGGACCGGCCGGCAAGCAGAGGCTCCTGCCCCATAGCGGCGCCACCGTGCATAGCGACTTTCCCCATAAGATCTGGCAGACGTGGAAGGTGAACCCTCTGGACTACGAGGAGCGCGACCGCTTGACAGCATACTCTTGGCTCCAGCGCAACCCCGACTACCGGTATGAAGTGCTGACCGACGGCAATGAGATGCACTATGTCGAGTACCACTTTGGCCCCGAGGGCTTCAACCGGCCCGACATTGTCGACTTCTACCGCAACGTGCGTGCCACGATTGTGCGCGCCGACCTGCTGCGCTACATGATCATGTACGCCGATGGCGGCGTGTACGCGGACATTGACGTCGAGGCCATCAAGCCAATGTCCAAGTTCATCCCGGAGCGGTACAACAAGCGGGACATCGACATGGTTATTGGTGTCGAGATCGACGAGCCGGACTGGAAGGACCATCCGATTCTGGGCCAGAAGTCGCGCTCGTTCTGCCAGTGGACGTTCATGTCCAAGCCGCAGAACCCCATCATGATGCACCTGATCGAGCAGATCATGGCGTGGCTGCACGGCGTGGCCGACAAGCAGAAGGTGTCCATCTCCGAGGTGGTGCTCGACTTTGACGAAATCATCACCGGCACGGGACCGTCCGCCTTTACAAATGCCATTTTGAAGCACATCAACCGCGGGCGCACCGGTGCCAACGTGGTGACGTGGGACTACTTCCACGACATGAGCGAGTCAAAGCTGATTGGCGGGGTACTCGTGCTGACTGTCGAAGCCTTTGCTGCGGGCCAGGGCCACTCGGACTCGGGCAACCACGATGCGCGTGCAGCGCTGGTCCGCCACCACTACCACGCGTCGAACTGGCCGAGCCGGCATCCGCGCTACAAGCACCCAGTGTACGGCGAGGTGGAGAAGTGCAACTGGGAGGACGACTGCGTCAAGAAGTGGGACGCGAACGTGGCGGAGTTCAAGACGCTTCCGGAGGAGGAGCAGCGGCGACTTATTGAAGAGCACGAACGCGAGGTGAAGGAGATGGAGGAGAAGGCGGAAGAAGAGCGCTTAGAGCTGCTGCGCAAAGAAGAGGCAGAGCGCCTACGGAAGGAGAAGGAGGACGAGCGGCGCAAAACGGAGGAAACAGCGGCCGAAGCCAAGGAGGCCGAGGCAGCGGCGGCAGAGGAAGCGGCAGAAGCAGCGGCACCAGCCTAGTCCGACGTTCATCCTTTCTCGCGCGCGCTTCTCTCGCTCTCTTCTCCCTCCCCCTCTCTCCATCTTGCTCCTTCTCACATCCTCTCTCCCTCTCGCTCTTGCTCTCTCGCCTCCCCCTTTCTCTTCCCTTCTTCCCCCCCTCCCCGCCGCGACACAAGAGCTCAGATCACGACTCTCTAATACCTTGCCGCTTTTGAAAAGCGTACGTTCTAATTGGTTATCGAAAGAACATGGACGGGCACGACAAGACAAGCAACAGCATACGGATTTTTCTTTTTTTTCGTCTTCCTGCGGTGGTTTCTGTGTTTTGCTTCCCCATCATCACGGCGCTTTGTGAGACTCTAGGCCTTTTCTCGGCTTGCACGATCCATTCTTTCTCTGGAGAGTTGGGATTTGATTCTTTCGGATACTAATTTACGGTCCCAAGAGGACTGGCGTGTTTTTCATCGCTTCTCTGCTTTTGTTTCGTTTGTTCGTTTGGGGCATCAACTTGGAGTTTCTGGAGATAGATCTCGTGTCTTTTGTCATTTTGTTTTCGAATCTACCAGTTTTGACGCTTCGTTACCTTTCATGAAAGCTGTAATTGTGATGAGGAAACGGCAGCAAGACCCCCACAGAAGGTTGTCAAGCGCTTCTTACTGCCTGGCCTTTGGGAACGAAACGAAGAGACGGGGCTGTTGTTCTCAAGAACCGAGAATGAATTATGAATTTGACTGGTGATATCTGACAAACCCTCGCCACCAGATGTCCGACTCCTCCGATCACTGCGTCTAGCAAGTGAACTGTGCCGTGTTAGCGGTAAGAAGAACGAACCAGGACATGGGAGAGCACGACATACCACTGCAGGGCCGGGAATGGTGTACGAATTGAAGTTGTTGTAGATCTAGAATGTCAGTTCTTCTCTTTCTTCTTCGCTCTCTATCTTCTTGTCCCCATCTTCTCTTCGTGTCTTCAACTCACATTGGCAGAATAGCCTGGATCCGAGGCCTTGACGCAGCCTGGGAACCGGCAGGTAGCCGTGGCCTCCTTGCTGCCACCGCCGGCGACCCGGATCTGGGCGCAGCTGATGTAGAACTGGAACGTGTCAGTTCGTGCCGTGGGAAGGCAGCGTGCAACAAAACAAGACGCACCTGGGGCGTGCCGCCGGGGTTGTGGATGCCGAGAGACTGGATGCGCAGCAGGTACTCGCCGTTGGGAATGCACTTGGGGATGTTGGCCGTGTAGGCGACTGTCGGTCAGTGGGGGGAGAGGATTTGAGAAAGAAGAGAATGGGACGAGGAGAACGCACGCCGCATCGGCCAAGACGCTTGGCCACCCGAGAACGACGGGCCCCAATCCTGGATCTTGAACCATGGGCCGCTGCCGTCGTAGTCGTGCGCCGTTGTGGGTGCCTTGGACATGTACCTATAGGGTTAGAGAGAGAAGAGAGAAGAGAGAAGAGAAATGTCAAGACATACACCGAAACTGGGCCTTGATGGTACACGGCCGTGTCGTAATTGAAGGTAAATGGCGCGCCCGCCTGGATGTCCACAGTCGTTGTGTTGGTGCCCGTCTCGCCGCCGGCGTTGCAGCGCATGTCGTTTGACGCCAGGCTGGTCACCGGTGAGTTGTAGTTGACGTTCTGCCGGATGTGCTCGTAGCGCCCGTACTTTTGCGCGCCTACCGACAGCTGGATGGCAATGTAGTGTGCCGATGCCTGGCGCGCGGCCAGCGCAGCAGTTACAACGGCACCGAGGAGCTTCATGGTGAGGGGGAAGGGTGAGGGGGGAGGGTGAAGAGATTTGGAGCTGTCTTCGCTGGGAGGAGAGTTGTCGTCGAAAGATGTCGAGGAGAGTTGATGTTGTCGAGATACGATGAGAGTGGTCGAGCCAGGATCCCGAGCGAGGACTCCTTCATATACCTGGCATCACATGGACGCGAAGGCCGTCCCGGCCTGCAATATCACCTTGCATTCGTTCTTTTGTTGTTCTTCTCCTTCCTCTTTCCTTCATCGACCGCGGACCGGCAGCTTCCAGGCAAAGCGAGACGTGCCACTCTTTCCGCTGCCTCCGCCATCGTACCCCATATTACCCACGATAGATTGCTTGACATTCAATATCCTGTCTGCCATGGGGAGGCACATTATCCGCTGGAAGCCTGGTTTGGGGTCGGACGGCAAATGCCGGGGTAAAGCAGAGAAGGAAAAAGAACAATACAATTCATTTGTATCCCTGGACGTGACCATTTCAAATGAACAAGCCAAGAAACCTGCTCATGCGGCACTTGTCCTCCTCCTCGTTCTCCCCCCGCGCCTTCACTTTGCAACACTCTCCAGACGCCGCATCCGCACCTGCCCGCGCCATCCACACGCCGACCCGCAAATGCGCGCCAGCGGTGCCTCGATGGGCATCTCCACTAGGCTCGTGTGCAGTAAACTTGACTCCTTCCTGGTCGTTCTCTCTTACACGGGCGAAGAAAAAGGCATTCAAGGCTGGTAACGGCAGCCGACCATGGCGTAAAGCGCACTGAAGCGAAATCTCATTTCTCACAAACTCTTCATCACGATGATATAGTCAAACAAAAAGGGGTAATGAAAAGGGTAACACGATAGAAAAGCAACGCCATCCGAGCCTCTCCTTTCGCCATATGCTCCTACGAAAGACAAAAAAGACAGGATCAGAAAGATACCAACGGCAAAGAAACTCTCAGAAAGCTTCGAGAAGCACTCATCACGCCTTGCCGACCCAGCCAGCATTGACGAAAAAGTCAAAGATGCGCGCGCCTTTTTGCGAGTCGAGCCGGCAGATCTCCTTGGCCTGCTTCTTGCGCAGTGCGCCGTTGCCCTTGATCGCCTCCTTGAGGATCTGCTCCTTGATCATTAGGTACGGCTTCGGCTGCAGCCGCACAATCTGGCACAGCTCCACCTCTTCCGGCGTAAGCAGCTGCAGGTCCGGCGCGTTGTCCTGCGTCAGCTGCAGCGGCGGCAGCCCGTAGATCGGCACCACCAATGTCTGCCTCTCCTTCTTGACGCCGTTGACGCCGTTGATGCCGCCGTGCGCCCCATGCACGCCGTTCAAGCCGTTCACACCGTTGACGCTATGCGGCGTGCTGGTCCCGTTGGTCCCGGCCATCACGCCGTTGGCCACCCCGTTGACCGTTCCGTTGACCGGCTTGTGGTCCGTATCGCCATCGACATCGCCATTCATACTCGCACCAGCAATAGCAGCCGTGCCGCCCGCCGCCGCTTCGGCAATGGCTGCCGAACCGTTGGGCAGTGGTCCGTTCATGGGTAGGTCGGGGGCTAGTAGTAGCGCGGTGCCGCTCGGCGGCTCGGGCGCCTGCTGGTTCTTGGTGTTGCGCTGCACGGTCGCTAGGCGCTCGCGATCCATAGAGCCGAGCGGGATGGCCTTTTGGATGCGGGCGGCCTTTTCCTGCTCGTACTTCATGCCGCTCTCGAGGTCGCCGATGCGCAGGCCGCGCCACTCCTGCAACTGTGCAATGGCTTGCCGCAGGAACAGCTCATGCACGAGGCCGTCGCAGAAGTCGCGGAAGTCGTCGTGGTTCATCATGCGCGCAAACGGCTTGGCCTTGTTGAGTAGCTCGCGCTCCTCCTTTGTGCGCCTCTTGTCCAGCTTGTTGTTCTCGCGGTAATCGAGCAGGTTGTGCTCGAAGATGACCTTTTTGCGCTCCACGCGCTGCGTCAACCGGCAGTTATAGATTTCCATAACCGTCAGCTTGAGTTCCATCTCTGGATCCAGCTCGCCGGTGCGCGGGTTGATGCCGTCGCCCGGGTCGAACTGCATCAGCTGCACCGCCTCCTCTGCCTCGTTGGCGTACTCCGTCTCAAACTCCAGCCGTCCCGGCATGTAGCCCTGGATCTCGTGGCACGACGGCACCGACGCGGTTGGCTTTGTCTTGGGCTGCAGTGCTGGCGCGCTCTTAGCCGCCTCGCGCCGCTCCTCAATCCGCCGCTTCTTGCGTGCCTGGAACTCTTCACGCGGGATCTGGTTGGCCAGCTCCATGTCCTGTGGGCTGCAGCGCTCTGGCAGCGGGAACTGTGACGACTCGACGTACGTCTTGAGGTAATGGTCGCGCACCTCGTCCTTGTGCCGGTAGCCGCCAATGTGGTCGGCAATATCCGACCACGAGCCCAGGCCGTAGATCTCCGCCCCCTCGATCAGCAGTAGCTCCTCGTCCGCGCCCCATTCCTCATCAAATATCGGGAACGAATTCTGTTCGATCACGCGATACGGGTGGGTGGCTGGCTGGTGCGCATTGCTCGACTTGCCGCTCGAGAAGCAGAGCACGCACAGGTCGTACTCGTTGCACGCCGGATGTGCGCATCGTATGCGGACCTGCACGCTTCAGTTAGCAACAAGAAACAACGTCTGTAAACAAACGCCAATCCACAGCCGCACTGGCCAACACGTACGGTTGAGGTGATGTCTGCGCTGCACACGTCACAGACGTATTTGACGCCGCCTTCGCCGCCCCGGGCCGCGGTTTTCTTGCGAATGACACCCATGGCGTCGTCGTCAGCCGGATCGCTTCCAGTGCCAGAGAAACGATAGTTCCGGAGCAACGCCGGGCCGGACAAGTCGTTGGCGCCGGAGCGATGGAAGAGGAGAAAGGCCGGCTTAGGAGTGAGTGAGGGGGGAGAAGGAAAAGAAGAAAAAAAGAAAGAAATGAATGGCGCACTACGTCGCAAGTAGCATCGTTTGAAATCACACGCCCGCGTCGTCCATGTGCGACGTGTGTCTTGATGAAACTCCGTGGAATAGCCACTCGTCGTTGATGAAATCGAAGTTGCTGTCGCCGTCGATGGTCTCGTCTACTTTGTCGTCAAGTGGCGGCTTAATGGTGGCGCTGTGGATCTGCGGCTAGAGGAGATCCGTTGCTTATGTAATATAGCGTGGAAACTTCATTGGTGGAATCATCAATTCGACCAAGCCAAAACACATGTGCCCAAACACATCGACCAAGTCTCCAAAAAACAGTTCACCGAATCGGTCGTTCGCTCGCATGGCATATTGCTGTCGAGCCTGACATCCAGGTCAAGAAATTTGTTGTCGTGCTGCTTTCCAACAAGGCGCCCAAACCACTGAATTGGCCTGCAATGACAGAGTCTCTGGCACTCCCCAACGTCGCGCACGACAGGCTCGATAGCAACTTTGTTATTCTCCCTTGCCTGTAAGCTCTCTCTGTCAATCTGCCTCAATCTGCGACGCACTACAACAGCGCCAGGTGTATTGCAGCACGGAAGTGCCTATTGCAGCCGCGGAGGTCAAGGCCATCGTGGAAGCCGCTGTAAAGTCGCGCGAGGAAGCCAGCGTGGAACACGACGCGCTCGTAAAGGAGACTTAAGAAGCTGCAGAAACACTCGCAGAGTATGTTAACTTGCACGTGTTTTACATAGTCGGTTGGGTTATGACTTGCTTCGCTATTTAGACATATTAGAGACTGGCACACACCCGCCCGTAGCACTAATGGTCTCCTGTGACTCCGTCCAACGCTTCACCTGACGGACCGCTTGTTTACGCCCCCCTCGTCGTCCCCCCACCGTCATGTTCGCCCGATGCACTCACTTCCTCGACGTTGAAGCCACTGCTGGTACCACTGCTTGCCTCGCCTCCGTTGTTAGGTAGGGGCACGCCCCGCATACTACTGGCCCGACTGACATCGGCGCTGCTGGGATCCTCGCGGTGCAGACCCAGGTCCTTGTTGGCATCGGGGTCTTCGCGGTTGTCGCCCTTCCAGTCGGCAGGCCGCATCTGGGGCACTTCGTCCGTGCTGCTGGCCTTGCCCTGCTGCTCTTCTTGCCGTGCCGTCTTCTCTTGCAGGTCTTCCTCGTCCACCCCATCCTCCTCGTTCGGAACGGCGCGCCACACGACGGCAATGCGCTCGGCAGCGCGGCTGCCCTTTTGACTGCTGCCCTTGATGCCATCGAGCTTGTCCCAGTCGATGGCGAAGACGCCAGTGTCACTGGGATGGCCACCCTGCTCAGGTCCGTTGCCCTCGAAAAAGATGTTGAACCAGACATGCGCGACGGCGGTAACCATGGTCAGGCCCATGCTGGCAGTCGTCTTGTTGCGACGCTCTATGGTGATGTTGACGTCGCTGTTGGGAACGCGAATGGGCAGCTGCGGCTTGAAGATGACGGCTTGGCCACCGGGCTCGTCGTGCGACGCGTAGTTGAAGGGCTGCTTCTTTGGCGATGCCGTGCCCGCGTTAGCTGCCACGTCGGTGCCCAATGCTGGCGTACCCGACTCGGTGTGGCCCTGCGGCTGATCGACGTCGGGGCCGGGGCCGGTCTTGCTGGTATAGATGAGATCGGGGTGTTTGCTGCTTGTGTTGCCATCGCCGCTGGCGTCGGTCTTGGACGGCCTCTGGTTGGCCGTTGGGCCACCTCTGCTTTCGCTGACGTTTTCCGGCTGTTTTCGACTTGTGCTGCTGCTACGACCGCCGCTCTCCTCGCCATCGCCGTCGCCGTCCCCGTCGCCTCGTAAATTGGCTCGGCTCCGGCTCGCATCGCGGCTGCGGCTGGGGCTGAAGCTGCCAGCCATGTCGGACACCAGGTCTACTAATCCACCGCCACCCGGCGCGTCGCCTTGCACCACGAAGCGCTCGCTGCTCTGGAAGGTGTGAAACACACGGATCTTCTTGCCCTCGTCCACGTAGCCCTCAACGGCCAGTTTGACGCCGTGCCGCAGGCCCCAGACGTGGATCTCCGTGATGTCGACGGCGCGGTCCCGGTAGTGCGGCTTGCCGTGGCGCGTCCACCGATCCACGTAGCCGATCCAGCGCAGCTGTGAGGGGATGGTGATGCCGCTGCCAAACTTGGGCCGCATGCGCCGCTCGGTGAACCGGTCGAGCGCCTGCTGAGGCGTCCAGCCGCACTCGGCAATCAGGTAGCTGCAGGCCATGGTGCCAGAGCGGCCCTTGCCGGCCTTGCAGTGGACGACGACGACGCGGTCGTTCTTATCCAACTGTCTGTCGGGCCCGTCAGGCCTGTCGACCTCTCCACCGCGCAGCCATTGTTTCATGCTGGCGAGGATCAAGGGCACGAGGCCGAACGGCGGTGGGTGGTGGTCGGGCCAGGGATAGTGGCGGATGCGTTTGTACACGGCCTCGTCCGGGTAGCCGGTGCCCTCGGCACGGAACTCCCAGATGGCCCAGTTGTTGCCGTGCTTGCTGTCGAGAAAGGCGACGAGGCGGTCCAGCGGGTTGCGGTAGGCGAGCTGGGGGTAGGTCTGGGAGGGGCCAGATCTGGTAAAGAAGAGTCAGCGGTGCAGGGCAGTCAGTACAGCAGTCACAGGGGCTGGCCGCCTCACGTAGCAATGATGTTGGAGGTCACATAGCAAAGGTCGAGGCCGGTTTCTGCATGTTGGGCTCGTGGCCCGGCCACAATCTGGCGGATGAAATTTGCCATTCCGGCGACGGGAGCAGTCAGGGCCAGGGAACGGATGTAGGGCTGGAGGGTAAGTAAATACTTGGTTGATGTCCAAACAGACAGTGCGCCGCCTGGGGCGCAATGCGTTGGATGCCAGGGCTGTTAGCAGACGACGTCATCTGCAGGTCTGCACAGCACTAATAGGGAAGCTGTAGTGGGGTACTAGGCGGCTCAGGGGCTATGGAAACTCCGCACAGAACCAATACGATTAAACACTAATAACCCTGAAGGCCAGCACTATGAAAGTAAACGACAAGAGGCTGGCTGGCCTCATCCTCCAAACTCCCAAGCGGGCTATAGTCTTGTATGGAAGGCAGATGACAGGACACGCAGGAAGTAAAAGACAGCAAGAGAAGAATTGCAAAAAGCAGATAAAAAGTACAAACAAAGCCCAGCGATACAGGAGCAAAACACGTCTACCGTGGCGCAGCATTCTCGGCCACCCGTCCAGAGATGCAGCAACCAATGCCAGCATAGCAATCTTTCGCAATAAAACACACTTTCTCGTCTTGTCGCCGAGACATTCCTTCCCAGGCGGGTGTTCCATCGTGCCCGCGCATCACTTCCTCCCCTCCGATGCCCTCGTACTCGAGGGTTCTCGGATGCATGAGCCGTATCGTTTGCATCATGAGATCTTCAGTTAGTCGCTCGCTCGGTGGGTGATTCGGTTGTTAGGCCCGCCACAAATTCGGAGGCGGACGCCCTATCCTTGGCAATCTGGACACAGACCGGTCCGACACGACAACCGAGTTGCTGGCGAAGCTCCGGCGAAGCTCTCGACAAAGTATTTACTGTGTCTTGCGCGGCGCCGGCGCTGCACCGCCAACGTAGCGCTGCAGGTCTGTGGCAGCGTACGCCTGACGCACACCGGCCTTGACGCTGTCCCAGACCTGGCGCACGGTGGGGTTGAAGCCCTGGGCACCGGTGAGGTTGTCGATGCGGGCCTCGAGCTGGCCAAAGACGTTCTGCACATGCGAGCTCTGGGCGAAGCGAGCGCGCAAAAAGGCCGTGTAGATGGCGATGAGAATCCACGAGCCCTTGGCGAAGGTGATGGCGGATAGGGATAGGCGCAGCCAGAGCACTATCTCGAGCAGGGCGACGACGGACATGGACGAGTCGTAGTACTGCTTGACAAACTTGCCGATTGACTCGGCCACGGGGTGGCTGGCGTAGGTGGGCTTGCTGCCAGCTGCGGCGCCGGCATCGGCAGACACCTGCCTAGGCGGCGATAGCGTGGGGATCAGGTTGGTGCGCGTGTAGGTGGCGACATGGAAGACGGAGTAGATGGCGTAGGGAAGGAGGGCGAGAATGTACTGGGGCGAGTACAGCCAGACGAGGGCAAGGACTGGCAAGTGGCGGGGATGGTCAGAAAGGAGCAGGGCAGGGCCAAGGGCAAAAATGAGGTCTTACGCAGATACTGAACATTCTCATCGGCCAGCAGGCCGACGGCACCCGCGGCGCCAGTCGGTACCCGGCCACCCTTCGCGCGGGCCTTGAACGTCTTGTAGACAACGATGCCGTAGGTAGCAGCAGCGGCGATGAAGGCAAGGCGGTAGGAGAAACGGGGGGCAAAGCTGTAGTAGTTGAAGCGGATCCAGGACAGCGTGTACCGGAAAGTAGCAAGGATGAGCGTCAGGTGGCTGTACGGAAAGTCAGCAGAGGCAGTATTATCGGCAACGCGTCAAGGACTGTTGCTCGTCAAGATCACGAGGCTGCGAAACAGCGCGGCGACGTACCCAACAAACCAGCCGACTAGACAAGATAGCGTTAGCATGATCGCGAGAGGGCGAGAGGGCAAGAACGCGACAAGGTAAGGAGGTAATAACAGGAAGCACCGCCAACCTACATTGCAGCGTTTTTGCGAGCACCCACAGGCGCTCGGTAAGAGGCAAAGTGGCAGCTGGAGGAGGAGCCATGGCGACAGCGGGGAGGGTAAAGGCGGGTGACTGGGCAGCCTCTGGTTGCAGTGTGCTTTAGATTCGAGGTGTACGGATGCTGGCCACAGATGCGTTTGGTGTTGCAGTGTCGACGTGGAGAGTTGGCGATAATACTTTGGACGTGGCTAAGTTGTGGTTACGCAAGAGCAAGAGAAGGGCGGAGAAGGAGAGATTGGCTGAAAATGGAGCGTCGCTTCTGAGAGGCACAAGCAGAAAAAGGACCACACAAGCTGAGCTCCACAGTAGTGGCCTGTGCGTCATCGTCGTCACTCAGCAGCCAGGGCCTTTTTCTCTATTTTTTTTTTTTAGGCAGGTGCAGTTCAGCCTGCGCCTGGGACTGCAATGAAATACGTAGGTAGGTATGATCCTGACACGTATGCTTAAGCATGGATGGACTGTAGACATATGGAGAAAAAAAACAGAAAATGCAAAAGACAACATAACATGTACACCGAAGCCTTACCAATCACTCGAAAAAACATGAGCCAGCCAACCCCTCGCTGGCGCCTTGACCGTATACGTCATCAGTTCAACGCCATCAGCGGCAGCACCTTCCTGTTCGTTCCATTGCCGTAGGTTGAACTGATCAGCAATCAACTATCGCCGTCGATAGCCGTTTCAAGAAGGACGCTCAAGTTCTGCCGTAGCAACTACGCTATTTCCGCAAGGGGCAAAGCAAAAGCACACGGAGAACGGCCCGCTCTTCGGCCGAATCCAGCCGTGAACCCCGGCGTCCGGGCAGAACGTCACTCGGACTTCCCCACAAACAGACGGTGGCAACGGCAAAAGTACGCTAGGTATCAAAGTATATAAGCCGAGGCCAGACCCCGTCACGGCACAGCAGTCGGTCATCAACAAACGATAGCAAACAGAACACCACTCAACCGCAACCATCACACTTCACCATGACGTTCATCCGCGTTGCCCACACCATCCCGGCGAACCCGCCCAACGCGACGCCGGTGCTGTCAGAGGCGCAGCTTTTTGCCGGGTTTCAGCGCAAGATCCGCAAGCCGTGGGAGTTTGTGCCGGCGATCGAGAAGGCCGAGGTGCTTTCGGATAAGGACGGTGTGGTCAAGCGCCGCGCAACGTTCCGGCCGCCGGCGGACGGTGCCGCAGCGGAGACGCCGAACGTGGTAGTGGAGTTGTGCACGGAGCTGCCGCCGCACCGGGTGGACTTTGAGCTGGACAACGGCAGCCTGATCCAAAACATCATCAGCAGTGGGTCGAGCGGCAAGCCAGAGGACCTGTACGTGACGTACACGTTCCAGTGGAAGCACGAGGGCCTGGAGCCGGGCAGCGCAGCGTACAAGGAGCTGGAGGCGCAGCACAAGAAGGTGAGTTCTTTTTCGGTGCAGGTGTGCTCATCGACGGAACCATAGCTGACGGAAACTAGACGGCGCAGCTGGCGATCGAGTCGAGCGTGGCGACGACGCGGAAGCTGGTCAGCAAAGGCGAGATCCAGTAGAGGAGCATATTGATTTGAAAGAATAAGAACACTGTCGTTTCTTTACGATGTCTAGTTGTATGTGATGTTGTGACGAAGCCGGCGTTTCTTTGGTGCGTCCTGTCCCGACAGGTACTACCATCAACGGCAACGGCAGCTTCCGTATGCTCACGAGTCAGATAAGCATGAGGTCTGCAGCAGATGTAGGGCAAACCATGTTGAGTGTGAGGCACAGACAAGATGAAGTATTCCGGGACATATTCACGCGGTCAGGTCAAAGTCATGTTGAGCTAGCGACCCTGTTCTCGATCAAGTCTCTCTCGCCGACAGTCAAGCCTGCCAGACGCCGCCTCGTCCTCGTAGAACTCCTTTGTTTTAAACCATGGCCATGTTTCCTTCCACCAGGAGCTCGACGCACTGTAAGGCCATAGAAAAGGTCCGGAGACGATACAAGCTTCAAGCGAGGACTGTATTGGCTCTGCATGGTAGACACCTAGAACACACCCGGCGTAAAGTCCACGGCAATGATCTTCTCCACGTTGGGCCGCACCGTCTGCACCAGGGCCGCATGGGCCGGCTCCTGGAGCATGTAGTAGTCGCGGTCGGCGGCGGAGGTAAATTCAAAAACAAAGCCGTGCGTGAAGCCGTCTTGCAGCGGCTCGACCGAGTTGTCTTTGCCGCCGCGAACCGACACCACGTACGGCTGCTGCGTCTTGGGGTGGATGCACCGCTGCTGCAGACTGAGAATGCCCTGGCAGGCCTGGGGGGAGGTTAGACGTGAAGAGAGAGGCGGGTCTGATGAAAGGAACGCACCGACTTGACCACCTCGGGGTCGGCCGAGGCCTTGAAGTGGAAGAGGACAAGATGCGTGATGGTCATGGCTGTGGTTGGATCTGTCTGTGTCGGCTGTACGTTTGTTGTTGTGTTTTTGTTTCTGGCTGGGCTTCTGTGGTGACGATCAGTCGAGCATCGAGAGACTTATACCTCTCTTTCGGACTCCATCCCCCCCATCCGAATCCTGCACCGGCGTCGTACCGGAGAGCCGGCCTGTGCCACGCCCGGCGCGGACATGGAGATCAGTTGTGTGCTACCCTCAGTTTCGAGGGACAGCAGCCAAGCCTTAAGAAACAGCTCTCGATTGGCTAGTGCTTTTGCAGCAAATTCGCTGTGTAGCCTTGCCAGCAGAGATGCAACGCAGAGAGCAGGAAAATGCCCGCACAACCTGACGTCTTCTGCGGCCAGACCAATTAATACAGCTCTTTCACAGTTGTCCCCGTCATGACGTACTTGTCTCACTCTTAGTGGGTGTTGCATTGCCTAGCAGCTGCTTACAACTGCTAGGCGCTTTGTGCTCTGGAGCTTCGATCCAGGCTATCCCAATTCGGTAGTAACGGAAACTTCGGGATCGCCTCGTCGAAGCACACCTCCCTAAGCGTAGTTGCCTTTGGTGCTCTCCGCTCATAAGGTTGGACAACGCGGCTTTGGCAGGCTTCATATTGTAAATAAGACTCGTTCTCTTCTGCTCAATTCCGTCTCTCGCTCCGCCTCTCTTCCCCGCGCATCTCGAGCGCATCGCCCCTCAACACGGAATACGATCTCACGACCACTCCACACCGCCATCTGACTGCATGTTCCACCTGGCCCGTCTTACGCCTCTGCCAGCGTTCCATGCACAAGCGGACCACACGGAACGCCAGGATTCCGAGTGCTCTCCAACGGACTAACCCCTGTCGGGTGCTTGCCTTGCGCAGCATGCGAGCGCCATGGCCGCTCCCCAGGCAGCAATAATGGGTGGCCAGACATCCATAAAGAACCGCAGCGACGGGCTCGGCGACCCAGACGTTCTCCTTGCTGCCCTCAGGCCAGGCCAAGACAGCAGCCTGCCAGACCGAAGCGGCACGCCGGCGTCGTTTGTTGTTGCCGGCACGGAATCTCAGGCGGCACCAACGTCCGACGACCCAGGTACGGATTCTTGTTCTACAGCTGTCCCCTCCGTTTGCTTCGTGCATCCTTCCTTGTCCCTGTGCATGCCGTCTTACCTGGCCTGCAGTCTCAATGGCTGCAGGTTGATGGCCTCGCCAACCTTGTCTGCATCGCACTTATACCGCTGTGTCGCACGAGCGTTGGCAATCCCCCCGGCCATGTCTCACACCGTTCGCGTCTTACGTCGTTGAACCCGTCTGTTAACCTCCCATAACCAGACCAAATCGACCCTTTGTCGGCCGTCCCCCCTCACGCCTCAGCCACATCGGCGACGCCACCCCCGATCCAGGCTCGGAAACCCGCAAACGTGCCGCCTGGCTCGTCCGTGGCCACGTCCAGAGAATCGGATCATCATCGTCCGGCGCTGAGCAGTGCGAGCCTGGCCCCGTCGCCCGCCGTATCGCCGTTCTCAACGTCCATTGACCCGCTATCTCGAGTGCGTTGTTTCTACCCGCCCCCAGCTTGAAGGCTCGTCGCTAATTTGTCTGTTACTCTTAGCACATCCTCTCCAGGACAAACACGGACCTGGCAAAGCCAAAACTGCGGCAGGCTATCCAGACCCCAGACAGTCCCAACGCAGATGCCGCCATTCCCAGCCCCGATTTCCCCACCCGACACACCTTCCCACTCGCCGATGCAGGCAAGGAGAAAAAGTGTGCTGCTCTTGCTCTGCTCTTCTGTTCCACCGCTTGCTTTTACTAACACCCCGTTTCAGAAAGGGCTTCCTCGGTCGGCTGAGCATGAGGTCAAGCAGGAAGAAGGAGGATGACAGCGACTATGCCTCCGAACTCGGTGAGCCACGCACTGACGGCTCCAATGCCCTTGTCTTCTCCTCCACCGTCAACTCTGCCGGCTTTATTCCCCACCACAAGGAGCCCCCACGCTACATTCGCGTCAAGTCGCACAACACCAAAGTCAAAGAGTTTGACCGCATGTTCCTGGCCCAGGAACTCGTCGGCACACGCCCCCCCAACGTTCAGGCCGACAAGCCCACGCCCGTGGTCACCGTGTCCACGGCGAGCCAAGGCCGAATCAAGGCCGCAACTGGCGGCGCCGTTTGGACCACCGAATTCAGCAAAGATGGCAAATATCTTGCTGCCGGTGGCCAAGACCATGTCGTGCGCATCTGGCAGGTGATCTCATCCGCCGAGGACCGGAGAGCTCAGGAAGAGGAGGAGGCGCGAAACGGCGTTGGGGCCGGCGCCGGTAGCGGTGCCGAGCGACTGAGTGCGCCCGTCTTCCTCGAGAAGCCCGCACAAGAGTTCCTCGGCCACACCGGCGCCATTCTCGACCTCAGCTGGAGCAAAAACAACTTTTTGCTTTCCACGTCCATGGACAAGACTGTCCGCCTGTGGCACATCAGTCGGCCGGAATGTCTCTGCACATTCAAGCACAAGGAGCTGGTCAGCAAGGTCGCCTTCCACCCCAAGGATGACCGCTTTTTCCTGGCCGGCTGCCTCGACGCCACCCTGCGTCTCTGGAGCATCCCCGATAAAACCGTCGCCTACTCGGCCCAGCTGCCTGATATGATCACGGCAGTTGCCTTCTCGGCGGACGGTAAGATGGCCCTCGCCGGTCTGCTCAACGGGTTCTGCTACCTCCTGGAAACCGACGGCCTCAAGGCGCTCACACACATTCATGTCCGCTCATCTCGTGGGCGCAATGCCAAAGGGAGCAAGATCACCGGCATTGTCTCCATGATGCTGACACACTCGGGTGGTCGCCACTCAGAGCAAATGGTCCTCGTCACGTCCACAGACGCCCGCGTCCGCGTCTATAACCTGCAGAACAAGACCCTGGAGCGCAAACTCAAGGGCCACGAACATGCGAGCAGCCAGATCATGGCCAGCTTTAGCGACGATGGGAAATACGCCATCTGCGGCAGCGAGTCTCGCAAAGTTTTCATCTGGCGACTGAACACCACCGACGTAACCAAGAACAAGCACCCCTGCGAGACCTTTGACGCACACAGCGACATGGTAACGACGGCCGTCTTCGCCCCTACAAGAACACGACAGCTCCTCGGCGCGTCGGGCGATCCAATCTACGATCTGTGCAACCCACCACCAATCACGCTCATGTCTCTCGAGGAGACCCTGGCCTCGCAAAACGACGACGCGTCATCACAGACAACCCAGACCGGACCCAATGCGCCGCCACCGCGGGCTCGGCCCGAAGAATCGCCTGGCTACATTGCCCGGAGTACGCACTATGACGGCAACATCATTGTCACGAGCGACGACACGGGCGTGATCAAGGTTTTCCGCCAGGATTGCGCCGCTAACAAACGGAAGCACGAGAGCTGGGAGACGGGATCCAGCTTGAGCCGCAAGCTCGGCGGCGCCGGTCTACTGGGGCGAAGCGGCAGCATCATCACGCGCACCAGTGCCAGCAGCGCGGCGCAGTCTCGCCGAGGCTCGGTCTCCCAGCCGCCACTGCACCTTGCCGGTGCCTCAGCGACGGCGCCGCAGCTCGGCGGACATCCGGACCTTATCAACACTTGGCGGCACGGCATCGAAGGGACCGGTGTGGTCGGCTTGCCGCCACGAAGCGAGCGTTCCATCTCGCCCAACAAGGCGTCGCGAACATCTATCAGCTTGTCGAGCGGCCTGGCGAGCGACGCGCGAAAACAGCCGTATGCAGTGGCCACCAGCTCGCCCCTGTCGACTCACTTTTCCGCCAACACAAACCGAGGCCTGCCACTGAGTCCGACGTCTTCGAACACGCTAGCAGGCGCACGGCAAGGTGAACGACAGGCATCTTCCGCGGCAAAGCCAAATCAGCAAGTACCAAACGTGATATTGACACCGAGCTCAAAGGCAGTGCCAGCGGCGATGCAGCGAGACGACCAAGGTAGTTTTCAGACGTCGGCGAGATCCGAAGACAGCAAGACGGACAAAGAAGGCGCTGCTGGTGCCGGTCAGTCGTCAGGAGTCCCTGCTGGGGCTGGGCCACGGCCGGATGCTGGTAGTGGCGGCGGCGGGAGCTACGGATTTTTCGACCTGAGCAAGTGGAAAGGGCTGTCGAGTCTACGTCCCTCATTCGCCGGAGGCAGCAGCAGCGGCAGCGGTTCGATTGCTCACGGGCATGCAGCCAAAGCCACAAGCACTGCCGATTTGACGCCTTCTTCTCCGACCGCACACCACGGCAGCAAGGCCGACAGGGCGGGCAAGACGGAGAAGGATAGCGACAAGGGCGACAAAGGCGAACGGCAGGGCGAGACGTCCAGGCCTTCCACTGGCCGCCGGCGATCGCTGGGCGTGAACAATCTGCCCAAGTCGCCACTGTCCGCCGCAAACAACAACGACCCAACAGCGGGAAGTGCAGTGAAGCTGCAGGTGCAAGACGGCGACGCAGATCGGCCGCGACAAGCGTCCGGCGGACTGCTGTCGTACTTGACGTCGGCAATACCAGGGACTGCAGACAACAGCGTCGGAGGCGGCAGCGGAGGCGGCGACAGCGCACATGAGCCTGACAACCAACACTTGCATCCATGGTCAGGAACACGTAGCCCGTACGGGCGGTCCGGGTCGATCATGAGCCAGCTAAGCTCGGAGCTGACGAGCTCGGACGGCGGTTCTGAGGGTGAGGACGGCGAGGACGGTGACGAGATGCGCTGCACAAAGTGCGGCGGACGGGACTTCAAGGCGCGCCGGGTGGCGGGCGTGCAGCGACTGCAGTGCAGCAGGTGCGGCAAGGTGGTGGACGCGGGCAAAAGGGGCGTCTAAGTCGATCTACGGGAGTACACGCCATACAAGCGGGGATGGAGTTTGAGGCTACCTATCTTGGGGAACACATTGGGGTTAGATGCTGGGACTGGGCACGGACAGTGGGAGGTACGTTCCATTGCATTGTTGTCGCGAAATGCTGGGGTTATCTATTGCTTTTTGGATTGACTGCAAGAAAGATTTTGGTAGATTTGTCTAGGAACATGTAAAGATTGTGAAATCAAAGATAGTAGTGCCTCGCTATGGATGCCTCATGAAGTGTGAGATGTATGTCGGCCAAGAAATGAAGGACTTGGACGACCGGGCTGCCGTTGACGCCACTTTGTCGTTTTTTTTCTCCTCTCTCCTCTCTCTCCTCTCTCGTCTCTCTCCTCTCCTTCTTCCTCTCACTCCGCTGCTAACCGCGCGGCCTCGCCCAGCCGCGTGGCTGCCGCTGTCAGTGCGCGCGGGTCGGCGCCGCGGATCAGGTTCTGCACGTTCTTGGCTGCCGGGTCGGCCTCCTCGGACGCAGCGGTGGCGCCGGCCTTGCGCGGCGCAATGTTGATAGAGGCGCGCTCGCCGTTGCCAAAGAAGAGGAACGAGGGCATGGCGGTGACGCTGTACTTCTTGGCCACCTCGGGCACGTCGTCGACGTTGACCTTTGCAAAAGCAAGGTGCTCTGGCAGCGCGTGCTCGGCGGCCAGCTTGGCATAGAGCGGGGCGATGGCCTTGCAGGGCGCACACCAGTCGGCATGAAAGTCGACCAGCACAAAAGTGTTCTTGGCCAGCAGGCTCTCAAAGTCGGCGGCGCTGGCGACGTGCTCGACGGTCATGGTTGGGGGTGTGGGGGGAAGGTCTTGGGGTGTCTTTTTTTCCTGGTGACTCGGTTCGGGTCTGCTCGTGATTGAAAAAGTCGTCGTTGATGTTGTCGCTGTCCGAGGTCTCTTCATCAATATATACTCCGTAAGCGTCCAAGATTTGTCAGGCGAGTGTCCAGAAGCTGCCAAAGCAAAGCCCGACACCTCGCGGCGCTCGCGCCCGTGACGCGATGGCGTCACTGGCTCGCCGCCCCATTGGCCCGCCCGACTGCCGCTGCTGAACAATCGGATGCGGCAAGACAGCACCCGACAGCACCTGCCTGCAATGGCACAACGGCCACTAAAACCGACACCAAAGATACGTGCTCTTCACTGCAGCTACCTAAGCGGGTAGGTCGTCGGTTCCTGATCTCATCATCGCCACCAACAATGGATGACTTCACAGCACCGCACGGGGCACGCGTGACCCATGAGGCTCCACGAAAATGAGGCGGCTGCTAGCCGGCTTGTCGAGTCGCCCATACGCGCCTCGCTCCAGGCAGCCACGGGCGTTTGCTCGTCTGCTCGTCTGCTCGCAAAGCCGCCGCCTCGCGGTGTGCGGTGAGACCGACTTGGCCGACGGTGTGGGCGTGTTTCTCCTTGGTCCAGCCAGCGCCTAGAGGAGGTCCAAGCGGACCAGCAGGCCGGTGCTCTTGCACATGTCCTGGGCTTGCCCGGCGCTTAACAAGCTCACTGCCGAGTCCACTCCTCTCTTCCTGGCTGTTTTCTCTGGTTTTTCCGGCACTGATTGCCTGCTGCATGGCAACCGCGACCAGGTTCTGCGGCCGGCTTCGCACTGCCAGATGCGGCGATCGTCTTCCAGGGGCCAGATCTGGGGTCCCTGTCGATTGTCAAAGAGATGCAAGCCCGTGAACCTGCGTCAACTACTCCGTACAGACGACGGCCTCACCGACTGGAGAGCGGCGGTTCGGGTTTTCAGGGCGTTGCAAAAGGCTCCAGCTCGAAGGACGATGTCAAGGAACTGCACGAGCACATACATGGGATGGCACGCACTCTTGTCTGGCTGTGTAACCAGTCCCATGGCTGCTCGTCTCGCAATCTCGACACTTGCAACTCAGAACCCTTCCTTCGTTTCTCGCCTTCTTCCCCCTCTCTTTCCACTGCCAAAGTTGGCCATACTGTCCGCACGGCGGCCTCCGACAAGGCGAGGCTGCTCGGCCTGACAGTTCTGCCGCCTCGAACTCGGAACATGCGCATTGTTCCAATATACACCCTTATTTCCTCTGCCATAGGCAGGGAAGGATCGGCAGGGAAAGCATGGTCACTTTTCACGACTTTTCACGAAGCGCCCGAGTCTTCCCCCCTTCGTTACTCGACCAAGGCACGTCCCACTGCTGGGTGGACGACGCCGGCCGACGCGAAGCTCAAGGCTGTCCAGCCTTCATGACTCGCGGACGGCGCCAACATGAGGCTGAAATCTTCAAGAAAGGGGCTTGGCCCAAAGACCAGGAGATCCCTTTTCTATTTCCAAACCTGGCAACCGAAACTGGACGTTCGGATGTCCATCCCAGCCAGTGGTGGCCGTCTGGCACTCCGGTCGTTGTCTTGCAAGCGGGGCGTCCTCTCCTCTGGATGCGGCGCCCGGGTGGCTTCTCAAACAGGTCTTGACCAAGTGTGCTGTCCCTTTCGTTAGCACCACTGGCCGGCGTGTCGGAGTTTGTAAGGCCACTCTTCTACCCTGACACGGGGTGCTCGGAACTTTGCATGTCGCTGCGCCAATGATCAAGAGCAAGACATCGTCTCGGCTCTGATTCAGGTCGGCCCGGTCGAGGGCAGGTCGGAGCTGCCTTGACCACTCAGGCGCTCCTCTCATTCCCCCCTCCCCCTACTTGAAGCATTTGCCTCGCAGAACCAGGCGTCTAGCAGATGCATTGGTCGAGAGAGACACAGGCATTCAAACGAGAGCATGGTGGCCGACCTGGCCTGCCCACACCTTACGCGTTGTGGTGATCGTGAGGTCCTGAGGGTCGAAACACGAGAAGCCCAACCCCTCTCCCCCTTTCCTTCTTTGCCTTTTTCTACCCCAGGTCTGCTAACGGCCAACCTCAAACAACGGACTGAGAGGAGTTTTCTCAAGATGGCTAGCCTTGGACGTGAGTCCGAGGGCGACTGTCTGTTCTTGGGTCTGTATATAAGGCGCCATGGACGAGTTCACGTTCAGCTTTGTTCTGCGCAAGCATCCGAGGATCTCTTATTTTTGCTACGATCTTCACTTCTCACCTCTATTTTCTCTCTCCCTCTGCTCTCCTCTTCATCATGACCAGCAAACGCACGTCCCTTCAGTTCGGAGTCGAGCTCGAGCTGCTGCTCGGTGGCCGCGAAAAGACGTTTTCGTCGTGGAAGACGCTGGCCGAGGACGTCAGCAAGCGCCTGCTCAAGGCCGGCATTCGCAACCACGTCAACTACGGCAAACCCAAGGCCGAGACGTACCGCGAGTGGTCCATTGTGCAGGAGGTGACCATCCCAAGCCAGCCGGCTGCCAATCGCTTCGGCATTGAGCTGGTGTCGCCCGTCTACCCTGCCATTTGCTCGTGGGCTGCCGACCTGGCCGCCATCTACTCTACCGTGCACGCCGCCTACGTTGTGGTGCCGTCACCGCACTGCAGCACCCACGTGCACATCTCCACCACGCCGGGACCGCTATCCGCCATGGACACCGTGCTGCTTGCCGAGGCCGTGCTCTACTACGAGCACGCTTTGGATGCGCTGATGCCGCCGACACGCCGCGGCTCGACGGCCTACTGGTGCCGCTCCAACCGTGAGAGCCACATGTTCAAGCAGGCGGCGGGCGGCTCCGGGGGGGTAGGCGGCGACAGTAGCAGCCTGTCGACATGCCTCGATGTGGTGCGCTACGGCTACGACATGGCCACCTTCTCGGCTGCCGAGGCCATCAACCTGCTGCCAGCCGACTGTGCCTACGGTCGCGCCCACGGCAAGACGCGCAGCTTTGTGCACGGCAAGGTCTTTAAGTGGAACTTTGGCGGCCTGCAGGAGGTCAAGACCGGGGCCCGGGCCGGGTCCAAGGCCTGGGCCTACTCGGGCACGGTCGAGTTCCGCCAGCCGCCCGGCAGCGTCGGGACCGCCGAGGCCTGCACATGGGTGACGCTGGCGCTGGCGTTTGTCGCCGGCGTGCTGGCGGGCGACGGCAGCCTCGGGCCGCAGCATCACCACCACGGTGCGACGCTGGCGGAGCTGTGGCAGACGCTGCAGACCGGCGCGGCGGAGCTCGGGTGGGACGGGTTGGGCACGGTGGGCGATCTGTTTCAGGGCGGTGCGCACAGACGCGGCGAGTAGTTGGACGGGGGCCGTCTGCGGCTGGCTGTAGTTGTCTTTGCGTCTTTCTCTTGAATGCTTGAATTCTTTTCATGATCAACTCATAGGTCCACTGCCTCCACTACGCTCCATGTGTGGCCGTCGACCGTGACCGTCTCGTCTTGACCCAGCTTCCCTGCCCGCTCCACGGCTTCCTTGCAGGGAAGGACCCCCTCACCGTGCCGAAACACCTGCTGCCAGCTGCCCGTTGTACTGGTGCCCTCGGTCTCGGCCCACTGCCAGCGCTCGACGGTTACGCCGGCCGGGCCCGCAGCCGTGCGGACGATGCCCTGGCAGAACTGGCCGAGGACGATGACGACGCCGCGGTATTCATAGCGACTGCTACCGCTCCCGCTGGCGGCCTCATCGTTGACAATCTCCAGCAGCCGCAGCACGACGCATCGCGGCCGGCGTTCGTGCCGCGACGGCGCCGCGCAGGCCGTTCGGGGTTGGACGTCACGCCACACTTCCTCGTAGGGGGCCACGCGACCGGTGGCCGGGTTGGCCATGGAGCCCGTCTCCAGCATGGTGCCGTCAGCCTGCGTGACGCAGAGCCCCTCGTCGACCACGGCGTCGGCGTCGTTGTGGCGGCTGTCGACCCAATGCCGCCAGACGCCGCGCGTACAGGAGGTAGGAGAAGACGAGGGCGTCTCCGCAACGGGCCGTGATAAGGATGTCCCAGCAAAGGCCCAGTCGAGGACAGGCGGGGCGGACGATGATGCAGACGGAGACGACAGTGCGAGATCGCCGCTCTGCTGCTCCCCACCAGTGCTGATGCGCACGTCGACAAAGCGCCGCTGCGGCGAGGTCAGCACCAGGGTGGAGGTGGGCTCGCTGGGCGGCGCGGGCGGCCAGGCAATCGACAGGCGCAGAGAGATGCTGGCCATTTTTTCGCTGGCCCCGGGGCAGGTCGCATGGTTGACGGACCGCGGCGAGCCTGAGGCATCTTCAGTGGGATAGGGCCAGGATGGAGGCGTGATGACTAATCATCTGCTCCCTAGCCGGACATCCGACTTACACCCGACCGCCAACGCGCAGGCGACCTGACCGCCTCCAAGAAGCTTTGCGGGTGTGGCGTTCGTCTCCCACCGACAAGGCGCCATTGCCTGCGATCGACTACCGCATCGACCGCCTTCCGAGCTGGCAGCCGTTGTTTGATGCGATCAGGTTGCGTTTGGCGTGCCCACGGCTTCCCGGATATCTGCAGCACAAACGTCAGACCCTCCGGGAGGTACGGCGTCTGGTCGGTCAGTTGGCGGGAGCATCCGCACTCTGACATCGGCATGATGCACTTGGTTCCGGGAACAAGCCGTTTCTTGGCGGCGACCCGACGAGGAAACGGTCTTGTGCGGCCTCACGATCCCACAAAAATATGACGTAATCTCGCTTGACTCGCCGGATGCCGGATGCCGGCCGCCTTGTCGGGTAGATCGTAGGTCTCTCGCGCCTCAAGATCCCGTCTGGCGATGACACGAACGAAAAATGGGCTTTTATGACTCTGGCAGACGGTAGCGACAAGGATGACTTATGTTTGCGTTAGCTTGTTTAAGCTGGACAGAGAACGGCCATCTTGGATGGTGTCTTACGCAAATAGCCGTTTCAGAATCGTTACCAAACATGCACTCCACGCTCCTCAGCAAGCCGCCCGCAGCACGCAATCTGCCGTGGTGGTGTCTGCGGCGGCGTGTCGTACGGAATACAGGGACAGGTCGTCGCTTAGGTACCCGTACCTATCCGGATGCTGGAGACGGCCTAAGGGTGGAAGCTTCGAGTCGTCTTTAACAAAGCGGGGTTCAGCAGCTACTCTGGCCATTCACTCTCGGAGTCTCCGTACTGGCCAACACTCAAATACCGTTTGTCACTCGGGATTTCTCACATTAGAATCTATCTGTTTGCTCGCCCTAAGAAACAACTCTGGCCACAACTTTATTCAGCCTTGGTCCAACGGCAAGGCTGAGTCGAACTGTCGAACACTCTTGGTGTCACCCCCGAAACCAGTGACGGCCCAACGTCCTCTCTCTTTTCCTATTGCCATGTTCGCTCTCGTAGCATAGGCAAAGACAGATCGCCTTACGATAGCAGTCTCTCACGTCAAAAAGCATCGCAATGACCATGTCTGGCAACGCTCTAGCCCTTAAGGAGGAGGGTAACCGCCGCTTCCAGCGTGGCGAATATGCGGCCGCCGAAGCATTGTACTCGGAAGCGTGAGTAACGGCCATTAGCCCCTTTTCTGTCTACCTACTAACCTTTCAGCATCCTGGCCGATCCCAAGAACCCGGCCTTTTACACCAACCGGGCGCTCGCGCGCCTCAAGCTCGAGATGTGGCACAGCGTGGCCGAGGACTGCCGCGTGTGCCTGGACCTGGCGCCCGACAACATGAAGGCCAACTTCTACCTGGCCCAGGCCGCCGTGCAGCTGCGCAACTACGACGACGCGCTGGCCCACTGCCGGCGCGCGCAGGAGCTGTGCATCGTCACCGAAGACAAGTCCATTGTCAACATCACCAACCTGCTGCTGCAGTGCCGCAAGGAGCGCTGGGAGGACCGCGAGCGCCGCCGCCAGCGCGCGACCGCGCCGCTGGAGAAGGAGGTGGTGGCCCTGCTGGAGCGGGAGCGCGATGCGGCACTGGCGGCCGTCGCGGCGGCAACGACGGAGTCTGCGTGGGAGCAGGACGAGGTCCGCGCCGAATGGGACGCCAAGATTGCTCAGGCACGCGACACGTTTGAGCGGGCGCGCAGCAACGACGAGAAGCAGCGCAAGGTGCCAGAGTGGGCCATTGACGACATTACGTTTGGCATCATGGTGGACCCGGTGATTGTGCGTCTTTCTCTCTCCCTTCCTTTCTCTCTTTATCTCTCTCTCTCTCTCTCTCTCTCCCCTTCTCTCTACTAACTCTCTAGACGAAAACCGGCAAGTCGTACGAGCGCGCGTCCATCCTCCAACACCTGTGGCGGCAAAAGACGGACCCGCTGACGCGCGAGCCGCTGACGCCGGCAGACCTGCGGCCAAACCGTGGCCTCAAGGAAGCCTGCGAGGAGTTTCTGGACAACAACGGGTGGGCCG
Organism: Ophiostoma angusticollis; assembly: GCA_019925545.1. Taxonomy (NCBI): domain Eukaryota; kingdom Fungi; phylum Ascomycota; class Sordariomycetes; order Ophiostomatales; family Ophiostomataceae; genus Ophiostoma; species Ophiostoma angusticollis. The sequence goes on from JADHKL010000042.1 coordinate 148,483, forward strand.
TCGACTGGTAGGACTGTGGGTGGTCAGTGTGGGGAGTCGAGAAGAGACTCTTTCCTCGTCTTGCACGCCTCGTTTCTTTCCTCGTCTTGTACGCCTCGTTTTTCTACTGCTTTCGCATCCTGTCTCCCCCCAGTCTGGCATCTCACGATTTCACGCAATAATTTCTCGGTGGCTTTGGGTCTTTGTGCATTTCATGGCGTTGTGGGAGGATGGGTATATATTTTGCCAGCAAAGATGGAAGATATTTTGGAACTTTTTGGAAACGTTTTAAAGTGTGCCATGCCTGGCCTCGCTTGAAAGATTCATGGACCGGGACACCGAAACAGGTCGAACAAGGAAATCGACAAACCAGCAAAACCAAAAGAAAGAAATCAACGCCCGCCTCCTACGAGCCCCTCCCCCCTCCCTCTTACGCAGCAATGTTCGTTACCATCGACACCGGCTGCTGCGTCTTGCGCCCAAACATCTTGCGCATCCGGCCCATCATGCTCTCGCGGCGCTCGGGACGTCCCGACTGACGCGGCTCCTGCTGTCCCTGCTGCTCTGCCGGCGATGGCTCGTCTCCATTGCTGGACGCGACGGCTTCTTCGCTGGCCCTGGCGCTTTGCGGAGGCGACGAGACGGCAGGGTGTCCCGCGCGTTGTGCAGCCTCCAAGAAGTCGGCGCTCGCGCGGTGTTCCACTGCCGGTGTCTCTGATGTGTCTGGGCCCTCTGGGGCAGCTTGTGTGTCTGGCGTTGGCGTCAATGTTCTCTTTGCTGCTTCGCCATGTGCTGGCGGTGGCGACGTCGGCGGCAGCAGAGACGCTCTGTCCGCATCGGCTGTGATGGCATCGGCTGCGGCGTCTCCAAGTCCGTGGCCTCCTGCTGGTGCACCTTTTGCTTCGACGGCTGCGGCAACGGCTGTCGCCGGCGGTGCGTCCTCCTGTGCCACATAGTGGTGGTGCTCTGGCAGCAGGTGGCCGTGGCCGTGATGGTCGTTTCCGTGATGGTCGTGGTCGGCCGCGGGCAGCTCTTTCGGTCCATCCTTTGCCTTTTCTTTTTCGTTCAGCTGCTGCTGCTGCTGCCTCTTTTCCTTTTGCAGAGCCACACGGTGCCGGCACGTTTTGCCCGCCTTGTTGGTCCCGCTGACGTCGCGGCCCATCTCCCGCAGCACCTCACGCACCAGCTGCTCAAAGGCCAGCTCGACGTTGGTCCCCGTCCGCGCACTGGTCTCGACAAACGGCACCGGCAGCTGCAAGGCCTGGGCCAGGGCGGCACCGTCGACCGTGGCCACCTGGCGCGTCGCAGGCTTTTTGGCAGCCCGCTTGGCGGTCGTCTTGGCAGCAGCAGCAGCCGTCTTGACCGCCGCGTCGACGGTCGTCTCCTGGACATCCTCGGGCGCAGTCAATCCTGTGACGTTGGCATTCTTTTCCAGGCGGCCCATCTGCAACCACTTTTGGATGTCGTCGTTTTTGCTGGCCGCCGCGTCGTTGTCGTCGTCATCGTCGACGCTTGCCTGCTCCTCGTCGCCCTTGCTAGCCGACGCCGACGCCTCGCCGTTGCCGCCGCCCATCTTCGCCTTGGTCTGTCTCCGTTTCTTCTCCTGTCGCTCGAGCCGCTCCATCAGCTCCTCGTACATGATGCTCTCGCGGAAGAGAGGGCTCCGGAGGATCTCCATGTCGACCTCGTCGCCGTCGCTGTCTCCTCCTGTCCGGTTTCTTTCTCTCTTCCGTTTTTGCTGCTCTTCAGCCTCGTCTGCGCCTCTCTTTTCCCCGCAGTCGCTCTTGTTGCCCACCATGCCCACCACAATCTCGCCCGACCCCGTCGTGCCCGTCTCGTTGCCGCCGCCGCCGAACCAGCCGCTGGTGCGGTTCCGCGTCGCGCTGGCGTGCGGCGCCGCCCGCCGGTGGTGGTGGTGGTGGTTCTTGCGCGTGCACACGGGGATCTCCGCGTGCAGCCCCGTCACACTATCGAAGCTGCCGCGGTCCGTCACGTCGTACACGAGCAGCACCGCGTCGTAGTCCGCCTTGGCATGCACCTGGCTGCGCACGCGCGCGCTCTGCAGGCCCGGGTAGTTGATCACCTCCACCAGATACGTGTTGTGCTCGCGCGCGCAGGCGCTGCACAGCGTGGCCGACGACCCGTCGGACGACGTGACCAGCGTCGTGCTGTCGTCTAGAGACGTGGCGTCGGCGGCCGCCTTGGGCGCAGTCGGGCTATTCGGCAGAGGTGCCACAGTGGCCACGGCCTGCTTCGTGGATTGGATGCTGCCACCATCGTCTTCTTGGCCGTCGGTGGCTTCCTCGCCCGCTGTCTCCGGCTCGCAGTCGCCGACGGCGTGGATCGGCGGCAGCGTGAAAAAGCGACGGCTGTTGAGTGTGAGCGCCGGGTTGTACGGCGGTGGGTAGGTCATGGTTGTGAACTTGGCGCGGTCAGCAAAGAGGGAGCAGCTTGTGTTTGGAGTGCTGCGGACCTTGGCTTACCCTCGACTCCAGGCAGTTCTTTCCCACGCCTGGCGACCCCAGCATGAGGATGCGGATGGTGGGATTGGGCGTGTACTTGCCCATGGTGGTGGTGAGACGGTCTTGACGGGAGGAAGGTGTGTGGTCTCGAGGACAGGTGTGTGGTCTCGCCTGAGTGAAAAAGGCTTGTTTTGCGAGAACCAGGTAAGAGGGGAAGGGGGGATAGTAAAGGAGATCACGGTGGGACAGTGGAAGGAGAGAGGAGAGAGGGGGGAAAGAAGAGATGAAGAACCAGAAGGAAACGGTGTCGTACTGCTCTCGGGGCGTCAGGACGGTCTGATCCGGACTGGGAGACAGCCGACATATCTCAAATCTGCCGCGGCGGGACGAATGGCCGGGAGAAGCCAAGCATGGGGGATCAGAGGGGCAAGAGACGACACCGGTATAGGGAAGGATCTATCTATATTTGAAAAACGTTCCAGAACCTGTTCCAGTCCCGGGGGGGACGGGAGTGGGGTGCAGCCGGTCAAGGCTTGCCGAGATCAGACGATGCAAGAGAGACAGAAAGAGGACAAGGGGAGAGACATGGAGTCGGTGTCAGCAGCGGACGATGTGCGACCGCCGAGTTTCTCGAAGAAACAAAACACAGTGGAGATGGGCCGGTGTTCAACCAGATGTCTGACCTGGTGGCGAAGAGAGCAGAGGCGATCTGGTCTGTCTTACGTTGGTGCAAGTGACAGGGAGGGGTGAAGAAAGGGAAGAGAGAAACGGATTTCTCGCCGTCAGACTCATTTCGCGGCATGAACGAGTCTGTCGATCAGAACAAGAAACGCGGCGTTGCCTTTGGATGGAAAACAACAAGAGGCCTGTTTCGTATGCCAGGCCCTGCATTCTGTCACAGGCTAAATGGCCACGGCGAATCGGACGATGGCTGACACGCGCTGACAGGGCGAGCTGCGAGAAGCTGTGAGGAGACTCGCCAGAGCATCTCTCACCTTGTCCTGCAGTCGACGTCGTGTCGTAGATTGCCCCGAGATTGGAAAAGCTGGGGTAAATTGCCGATTCGCTAGACGCCCTTCCAGGCGAGCAAGAAGGTTCAGTGGCGGAGTCGTGCAGGACGGGAGCAGCAGATAGACGCTGCTCTTGCCCGTCTCCTCCCACCAACTGCCGAGATGCTTGTCCGTCGACTCGCTTCTGCTCCGTACACACCACCACCATTCTGCGTCATCTCATCTCATCCCATCTGCCGACAACGCCACAAACTGCGCGCGGATAAACGCTCGACATTGAGATCTACATGCCAAAGAATAAAACACAACGGCTATGTACATACCATGGGAAACTTGGGGAGATGCAAATGCAAATGCAAGATAAAAAAAACATGTCTACCGTTACAAAATGTCCGCTGTCCCGTGGGGGCTGGTTGATCAGATAAACGCCCCGTCGCCGCCCCGCGATCCACTGTACCGCCGGCCGCTTGGCGCCGGCTGTGGTGGCGGTGGCGGTGGTTCTTGTTGTTCATGTGTGCCCTCGCTGCTGCCGTCGCTTGTCTGCCGTGGCGGCGTTGTGATCCCGCGGCCGTACCGGGTCGTCGTGCCGGCGAATGTGCCACCAGTAGCGGTCGTGCCAACGCCTGCACCCGATGGGCCGCCGGTGTAATATGGATCTGGGTCGTAGGCATAGCCCGCCGGAATGCCTGCCGGCGGCAAGCCCGCCACCTTCTCCACCTCGGCGTCCACGTCGTCCTCGTCCTCCACCTCCTCCTCCTCGTACGTCTGCAGCGACGGTGCCCGCCGCGTGTCGCCCTTGACCAGGCCCAGCCGCTCCTCCTCTGTCGACCCCTTGACCTGTGGCGCCGAGTACCCGCGCGACGACACCACCGGCCGCCGGAGCGTCGACGACGACGCCGACGACTGCGAGCTCGGCCGTCCGTCGTCAATGTCTGCTCCTGCTGCTCCTGCTGCTCCTGCTGCAGCCGGATCCTGGTGTCGCCGGAACAACACGTTCTGGAAGGAGAACTGCCGCTTGGCCCCGCGCGGCGGCGTGCCACCGGCCACCACGTCGCCACCAGCACCGATGCCGGACTGTTCGCCGCCGTAGCCTCTGTAGCCGCCGTAGTCATCGTAGCCGCCTGCGCCTGCGCCTGCGCCGACGTACTCTGTCTTGCCCACCGGCAAGCCGTAGCCGGGCGCGCCGCCAAAAAAGCTGTTGTCCCCCTGCTGCTGCTGCTGCTGCGTCGGCACCGAAATCTCCGTCAGCTGCACTGGGTGCATGGGGCTCTGCAGTTTCTGCATCTTTTGCGATTGTATTTGTACCGGCTGCTGCTGCTCGAGACCGCCGTCGTCCTGGTTGTGCGTCGGCAGCAGCACGCTGTGAGTACCGCGCCCGCGCCCGACTCCGCGGATGGTGCCGGCAATGCTGGCCAGGAAGTTGGGTGTCGCCGGCGGGTCCAGCGCCGCCAGCTCCTCCTCCGTGGGAATGCGCGACCAGCCGAGCGGTGGGTGTTGTGGCTGGTGACGCGGCGGCGTCGGCGCAGGTGGCATGTCGGGTACGGTCGAGCTGCCGGGTGTAATGGGACGACCGGCGGCGCCCGCAGCACCGGCCACGGTGGAGGAGCGCGAGCGCAAGCTGTGGCTTCCGACCGTCGTGCGGCGGCGGCGGATTCCGTCCCACTCGTACTGAGGCGGCCCGCCGTCCTCACTGACGGCCTCGAGACGCTCGCGCATCTTCTCCTCGTGCATGCGCTTGAGCTCGGCGACCTCCATGTTCTGGCGGGCTTGGGACAGGCGACGCACAATGGCGGCGGCACCGCGGATGGCGTCGGCCTTGGGCTCCGTCTCGGGCTGCTCCTGCTCGGCAATGGTCTGGATCTGGTCAAGGTCGCCGGTGAAGACGGCGGCGTCCGGCACGTCCTTGGCGCTCTTGGACAGCTGCAGCAGGACGACGCCGCTGCAGATGGTCAGGAAGCCATTGACGACGGTGACGATGGAGGTGACAGTGCCCTTGAAGCCCTGGAAGAGCACGGCCGAGGTGATGATGGTGGTGCTGGTGAAGTAGACGTAGTAGGTGGGCGTCACCATGGCGGCGTTGAACAGGTTGAGCGCCTTGTTGAGGTAGATGATCTCGGTCAATAGCGTGCCGATGACAAACACCAGCAGCACGTAGAGGAACCACTGGTTGAACTGCGGTTTGCCGCCGGCCTGCGCCACAATGGCCGAGCCGAGGCCCTGTGTGGCCACCACGCTCAGGCCGCCAACCCAGCTGCAGATGCTGAGGTAAACCAGCATGTTGCGCTTGCCCCAGCGCGGGCCGGCCCAAAAAGCGGTGGCCGCGGAGCCGATCAGGATAACGCCGGCATAGCTGAGGAAACCGGGCGTGACGACAAAGTGCTGCATCTCCTGGATGTTGGCCACGGACGACTCCTGCGGAGCGTTCATCACAATGACCACGGAGCCGACAATGCACAGGAAGCAGGCCACCTTGCCCACCATACTGAGGCGCTCCTTGAGGAAGATGGCGGACAGGACGGTCGTGATCACCACGGACAGCGCGCCCAGCGGTGTCACCAAGATGGCGTCGGTAAATGCGTAGGCCACAAAGTTGCAAATCTCGCCCACAATCATCAGCGTCATGCCCGACCACCAGAAGACATTCTTGAGGTAGCCGTAGCCCTCGCCGGCCACCTCGTTGTATTTCTCGTTGGCCTTGAGCAGCCCGACCTTTTTCAGTACAAATGACGTGCCGATAAACGCCCCTGAACTGATGGCGAGCGAGATGCCCACGATCTTGTAGAAGCCGGGGCGCTCATTTTTGGAGGAGTCGGATGTGGATGTGGACGTAGACGTGGCATTGTCGCTCGACGTGGTATTGTCGGCTCGGAGATACAGCTCATGCGCCGCGGCGAGGACTTGGGCGGCAGCGTCCATGGTCGTCGGGGAGCGTCGGACTCAGCAGACGACGAGTTGTCGCTGCGAGAGGGGAGGGTGAGATGAGAGGAGAAGGAAGAGCGCCGTCGTCTGTCAGATTCGGTGTCGTGTCGTTTGCCGGCGGCGGGAGCGAAGTGGGCGTTGAGACGGAAGGACAAGGCCGTCGGACAGTCGCCGTCATGGATCGAAGCGAGGACAACAACGTTTGGTCAGCGGTCCGAAGGAGCGGAGGAAGCTCGGAATGGATGAGAGTCTTCGGAGGCAGTGCAGAGCGTTCGCGCCGGACGGGTGAAAGACGGGTTGACGAGAGATGAATCAGATCGTTGAGAAATGCGGTTGACAGGGTAGAAGGGTACGGAGTACGGAGTACAGAGTACGGTTGAGAAAATGAGATAGACAAAAAGTCACAGCGCTGCCTGCCACAGAAGCTGTGTGAAGAATGGCTGGGCACGCTGACGGCAGAGTCGATCGTAGCAAGTAAAAAACAGGGGGGGTGACGTGCGCGGCGCAAGGAGGCGAAAGGAGGTGTGAGGAGGCTCGATCCTGAGACAGAAGTCGTGGGAGGCTGTTTGGCGATCGGCGCTGACGAGGCCAATTGGGGGAGGGCAGGGGGAGGAGCAGGAGGAAGAAGAAGAAACAAGAGCAAAACAGCGGGAAAAAAAAGGTGTTGGTGGTTGCTGCGATGAGGTATACGGGGTCAATTAAGAAAACAGAAGAGGTGAGGGGGACGACGGGGACGACGACGGCGATTGAAGTGGCTGTGCCACAACGTCTTCAGCCGTACGAGAGAAGACGGAGAAACGTATCAAGGTGGAACACCCCTGGCGAATCACCAAGCCACATCAAGAGTGGCGCCCAACAGCGGGGCGGCGCCGCGTGGTTGGTTCGCACGGGTTGCCGCAGGACGGACACGGTGTATACACTGTCTACGCACTGTCCTTGTGTCAACGCTTCCGGCCAGACCAGCCGCAAACCGTCCTGGCTAGAGAGCGCTATGGACGGGGTAGGATATAAATAGATGGGCGTTGGGAGAGGAAAACTACGGAGAAGCGGGTGAGTCCTGTTCTCTGAAAGAACTTACCTGCGCTCATCGTTTTGATAGTCACCATTGTATCATGGCGATCGAGGAGGATGCGTGTCGAAAAAAGACGAGAAAAAGGAGAATTTTAATAAACCATCTGAACGCCTTTCTGAATACTCGTCTTCCCTCTACATCTCGGTCGTCGACAAATCTGTATGTTAGTTGAGCTGCCGTCTGTCCTGTTGCTCGACCTTATGACTCGCGACTAGTCCTCCTGTTCCGAGTCTGCACGATGGTGATGGCTTTCATGGCCCAATGGCGTTGTCTTCAACTGGAGCAACAGCGCGGCAACTTCTTCGACGCTCTTGCGTGACTTCAGCGGCTATCTTCTTCAGAGCCGTGCGGCTCAACCCGGACCCGGCAGCACCTCGTCTCCTAGTCCAGTCAAGGAAAGAGCAACGTACTTGCCACCCAAAGTGGCCAGGATGGCATGGCTGTGCGCAATTATTGGCAAATATCCACCACGTCTCGCAACCTATCTCACAGACCTGCGGGACGGCCAGTTTGTCGGGCAGCTATTAAACTAGCGCACTTTCTCAACACTGATAGCCTCCTCTTTGATGCTGCCCTCGCTTCACCGACTCTCTCTGGAGTTCAGCAGCTGCGCTCGAGTTGATGTTCCCGGGGCGATTGTGTGAAGCGGCCGCCCGAAGATTATTTTGGTCGAGCCTACGTGAATGCTTCGCCGACCATGGAAGAGAATGACGTCTTTCTCTCTCAATGGTTCAACCCTGCTGCCGGCAAAATGTCGTTTTCCCGGAACTACTTGGCATGGCGTGCGTGGGATCGCAGAACTGATAATGTGCGCACGGGTCGGTTGGATGGCGGGGGCAAGGCTACCCCCTCACGGAGCCAGAACAGGCTGGCGACGCCATCGTTGATAGCTGTGCCCCCTTGGCCTTCTGCGGAAGCGGCGTAATAGAGCCTGCGATATCTGCCCATCTCTCTCGTCTCGCTCCTTCTTCGTGCGTCGACGGCCGGCTTTCAGATCTCTTCTCTCGCCATTGACCTCGTAGCATCCCCCTCGTCCCCTACCCAAAGGCCCAATCATGCACTTTGCAACCCCTGCTCTTATCCTTGCCCTGGCCGCCCACGCCAGAGCGGCCATTGCTCCCCGCGCCTCGTCGCCCACCACCACCAGCCCCGCCGCCTGGGTGACGGTCGACTCCGCCGGAAATGTCGCCACCGTCACGCCCTCGGGCACCCTCTCGGCGCCGCCCAGCGCCCTGACCAGTCCAAGCGCTTTTGTCCTCACCCTGCAGGGCCAGTCCCGGACCACCACCACGGCCGCGCCGCCCGTCGCAACCGCCTCCGGGCCAGGCACGGCTGGCGCCTTCTTGGTGTGTGACCGCACCACGCACGGCACGGCTTCGTCGCCTTTTTGCCAGCCTAAGGCAGGCACCCAGCTGGTGCCAGGCAAGACATATTATCGTGCGTCTCTTTGCGTTCTCCTTTCCTGCCTTCTGTTTGAGTCCTCCTTTCCTGCCTTCTGTCTGACCATGCCCCCAGTCACTTGGGACCCCACGGCTTTCCCCGGCCAGACGCTCGAGCTCGAGGCCGAGTTCGCTAGCAGCAGCGGTGGCGATGGCATGGGCTTTGCTTCCGGCACGCTCGATGCCGCCAGCGGCTTTTATGCCTGGACCGTCGAGGCCGGCTTTGTCGCCAAGCATGGCGGCAGCAGTACCAGCGCGGTCAACGTCACATTGTACCTCGCCTTCAACGGCTCGTCCGCCTCGACCGACACACGCATCCAGGGACCCAGCGTACTGGTCACGAATACGCCCGTCACCGTCGGGAACAGCAAGCACCGTGTCACTGCCGTGGCCGTGGCCGTGCCCGTCGTCGTCAGCGTGGCCCTTCTCATAACCGCGCTGTTCTGCGTCTGGTCCTATCGCCACCACGGCCGCGTCCCGCTGCTGGGCGCCCTCGTCGGCAAGCGCTTCTCGTCAGCTTCCTTCTCCGCCAAGGGTTACGACACGCGCCAGAGCTACGTGCAGCGTACCACGGGCGGCTTCGATGCCAAAGGCACCGATGCAGCGAGCTCGAGCCCGGGCGGCGGACGCAGCGCAAACGTCTTCCGAGAAGAGCTCAGGCGGCAGGAGCAGGAGGCAGCTGGTCGGGGGATCTAAGCAACGGGAGTGACTTTTCATTTGTGCTCTGTTTTCCCTGTGTCTTTACCGTTTCGTTTCTCGTTATAGTCCCGTCTCCCGAAGTCTGGATGTCTCTAATAGTTTTGGCTCGGACATCTCGCATCGATCGCGACCAATGTCGCAACTCCATACGCGTCCGTCACAGCTTGTAACCAATCGACTCTTTCATTCTGTCCCACCCTCTGCCTTGCTTTGTCTATTTTCTAGCTTCTCGCACCTTCTGGCACATTCTCGCTGACACGTATTTGTGGGGGAACGAATTGCCTCTTCCAAAATTTATAAGAACCACTAAGAGGCCACATTGACATTTCCATCCTTTATGGGAGAGAACAACTTTTGCACGCACCATGAAAAGCGACTGCTCAGAACGCCATGGTGCTCCGTCTGCTACCGCCAGCGACATAAACGCGCGCTGGGCCGTGCTGATCGCCGAGTACGAGGCCTTCCGCGACGCGCTGCGTGCCCATGTGCGCCAGCCACACTGGCCGGGTGTTGGGCCGTACATTGCCATGCTGCAGACGGAGGCGGCGGCGGCGGCGGCGGCGGCGTGCAAGGCGCTGAGCGCTAGTGAGCACGCCGACGCGTCGTTGGAGACGCTTGACCAGTTCCTTCGCCACGCCGAGTCCAACCTGGCTGCTAAAGAGGCCATGTGGCGCGTCATCAAGACCTGCCGCGGCGTGGTCGGTCTGGAGCGCCGGTTTCCACGGGCCGACGAGTCCTCCACGACGTCTGCCAGCAGCAAGAAGAAAGAACGCTACAACCGCATCAGCGGCACCAGCGGCAGCCGCTCCGATGGCGTGTTTGTCAACGCCGTGGCCGACGACGGCCGCACCTGGCTGCGCGTCGTCACGACGACGACGGCCCAGCTGCTGGTGGACCTGGCCGAGACCGGCTGGGAGTGGGGGGACGGCAACGACGAAGATCAAGGCGGGGATGAAGAGGACAGCCTCGACGATCTTTGCGGCGTTCCGCTAGTGGCCATGACACTCGACCTTGTCGCCGCTGCCTGCATCAACCGCTACAAGGGCGCCTACCCTGGCATCTGCCTGCTGCTGACGCGCATCCACGAACAGGACGGCGAGAAATGCAACGATGATCGTGCCAGCATGGAAGTCGCCCGCTTTATGCGCCGGTTCCGGCACGGTATGGCTCTACGATTGGCGGCGTTGCCACCCGACATCGACGGCAACCGCCTGTCCGTGAGAATCTACACAGCCGGCCAGGGCCCTACCGCAGAGGCTCTGGCAGCCGCTACAGCTCTCGACAAGGCGACCCTCCAGCGGCTCATGCCTGGCAACGTCGCCGACCGCCTCACACCCACGCTCAACATCGACACCTCCATCCTGATTGCGCTCGCGTCCGACATGACACACTCCGCCGTGCCTGTGCGCGACTGGCACCCGGTGCAGCGCGTGGAGGAGATCCGACGCGAAGCCCAGCAGCCGGGCGGTGTGCTGCAGACACTCTGCGATGCCATGGCTGGCCGTCGGCTGGTATGTACGCGCGAGGCCGCCCGCGCGTTCCGCGATATGGTGCGCGACATGGCCCAGGAGAGCGAGCAGCGCCGGGCCGCCTTGCTCGTCGCGCAGAGCGGCGATGACGGCAGCGGTGGTCAGGAAGGAGCGGCAGGCAGCGGCGAGGACAGGCTGCGTGTTGTCCGGGACTACCGCGCACTGTCGAGCTACCCCGGCGTCATCCCGGACGACCTGATGCTACCCATTGCCATCGTTGACGAGGACTGGGACCGGGTGCGCATCCAGAAGGCTGCTTCTGTGCATACGGAACCGCACACTCTCCCCCCCGTCGCGCAAAAGGTCGCTGACGACATGAGAGACGCGCCGGTACCGACGCTGTCCGTCTTCTTCTACGGGTGGGCATCGGGCCACACAACCATCACGACCAACCTGGCCGCGCGCAACCGCATTGCCCGCCTCCTCGAGCGGCACCGCACGTCCAGCTACGAGGAGGGGCCGTGCGTCTGGGTGTCGCGCACGGCACGCAGCCTGAACGGGACAAATCCGCGGGGGGAAGGCGACGATGAAGCTGGCAAGACCATATGAGAAGTTTGTACTACGAGCAGCCTATGGCCATCTACTGTTCTGCCAAAGACTGATCTGGGAAGATGGCCTCTGGATCAGCGAGGAACTGCCAGTCCTACTCCCGTGGCGTGTGGAGGTGGCAAACCGTCTCTCTGCTTAGCTGGCAGAACAGCGTGCGGCGTTTGAGCTGCTGGTGACGCTGGAATTCGTACTTGATCTTGGCCTCGCGGGAACAGGAACAAGGCCGGTGTCAGGACGACAGGAAGGCAGCTGTCAAAACGTGGACGTTTCGATCGGCACCATCCCGCATCGTCAGCATCTCCATGTCAGTGCTTTTGTCGAGCATCTCACGATCAGTATTCAGCCGCACCGACGATGCTGGAGAGCTGGTAGTCACGGCCGACAAGACAAACGATCGAAATCGAAACGGGCCACGGAGCATCACGATGCAGGAGTTGTTTCGCGCGCCCAGCCAGGCGATCGAAGGAGAGAAGCCACAACAGGTCGACACAATCACTTGTCCTGCGTCCCGGTTCTCTGCCCTTGTGGGTGAGACGCATCAAGTGCAGAGCATCAGAGCAGGTTGATGAGCAGACTCGAACCGGCGATGATCATGCTGCTGACAAGAGGACGGCAGAACGAAGAAGCCAAGGGATGGTGTGGCGTGGATCTGGCGCCATGCTGCCCGGAAAGACAGTCGGAGCGGACGACTGTTATCGGGGCCATGCTCCAGGCGAGAAGAGCCATGGGAGACTGGGGAGAGCGCCGAAGGTGTTTGATGGACAGATTGAGTGGAACCTTTTGCTTCGTACACCATGCGAGATGGAGGAAAAGGATGCAAGGGGCAAGATAGACGATACAGAAGATGCAATAATAATCTTGCGTTTTGTTCTGCATGGACGGAACATTGTGTCCCGTGTCGAGTTGCATAGGTGCCACGGAGTACTTGTGATGAATGAAAGCCAGAAGCGGCGAACAACGAGAAGCGGCGGAAGAGCTATCGAGTCAAGCCCACTGTGACCGCCAATGGCTGCCAAAATCCGGGGAATTACAGGCTGAATTCAGCCCGCGAACCTGCTAAGAATAGAGGGAAAGCGGACAAACAACCGACAAAACCGGGAAAGACAATCATCGCCATTGCTCCGACCAGGAACTCGGCTGCCTCTCTCCTCGGAAGCCATTTTTCTCTTTCTCATGTTCTTTTTAGAGATCGGCCCTCGCTTTTCCAATCCCAGGGGGGAGGTGGGTGCACTGCCTCAGTGTCGTTTCAGCCGCTCCTCGAGGAACATTATTTTTGGGGTTCTTCTACATGTACAGATCGCAGTATCTGACCACCTCCCGAGGTCTGGGACTCGCACATGGCAAGCCAGCGGCCAGGAGGCTCCGGGTCCGCAGGCTGATCAGACGAGAAGACCAGGTCGAACAGTGAAGGTCTGTTTACAGCACTTTTTGGTCAGTGCCTGCGTCTCGGTTTTTCATGCGTTGGTCTTCTGGAAAAGTATGCTCATAGCACATCTCGCTACCGAATGAGGGGAGAGAGAGAGAGAGAGAGAGAGAGAGAGAGAGAGAGAGAGAGAGAGAGAGAGAGAGAGAGAGAGAGAGAGAGAGAAAGAGAGTGTGTATTCAGTGCTGTCAATGCGAAGAGAAGCGACACTATCTCCCTTTCGCCATCGCTTCCTCTCCCTCGCTTCTACCCCTGCCGTCATGCCCTCTTCGACAAGAGGAACCCCAGTCTGTGTGCATCATGCGGTCCGTCGTGGTTCTCCTCTTCCCCCGGTCGGACCAGGAACGCTCCTTATCGTGGTCACCGTGATTGTCTCCTTTGCCAACGTCAAACGTTTTGGCAGGGGTCTCGTTTTATGATCTGCTTTTGAGAGAGCCGGCCCAGAACGTGTCTCTGCAGACGACTGTGGACCGTGGCCATGCCGAGGGTCCGCTTGGACGGCGGATCCAGGAAAGCAAGAAGCGATGCAGACGACGCAAACTCGATAAAGGCAGACCCCGGTTCGTCATGCTGTCCCCGACACTGTCGTCATGGGGGGGAGAGAGAGTTCTCCTACTCCTCATTAATACCATCGCGGCACCCGTTCAGGCATTGTGTTCCGCGTTTCTTTTCCTTCCTTTCTTCTTCTTTTTCTCGACTGTTGAGGGACGTCTTTCGGTCCGCGAGTCGTTCATTCCTTTCATTCTCACTCCTTTCTTATCCTCGTCTGCGGGACAGCGACGATATTTCTCTTCTTGACTCTCCTTCAATTTTCTTTATTTTCTTTCTCTTGCTTTTCTCTTACACGTAATCGCCACCATGTCCGACACAGCACCAGTATCACCAGCTCCAGCAATAGCAACAGACATGGAGTCTGTACAAACAAACGACGGGCCAAAAGATTTGGAAGCGGCGATCGAGCGGCCCAAGGAGTCTCCAAGCTCGCCGCGGTCAAAAGCAGCTGGTCCCACATCGACCGCCCTGTCGGCTTTTCCGCCGCGGCCAAGGGGCCAGTCGTCGCCGTCGCCGCCGTCGTCGCCGTCGTCGCCAGCGTTGACAGTTCAGATGGACGATGGCAAAGAAGCAGACGCAGTCGCAGTACGAGTAGCGGTGCCAGTATTGGTAGCAGTACCAGCAGCAGCACCAGCAGTACCAGCAGTACCGGCACCAGAATCAGCACCAGAATTGGCAGCAGAATCATCACCAGAATCAGCACCAGCACCAGCACCAGCACCAGCACCAGCACCAGCACCCGGACCAGCACCCGCAGCAACACCCGCAGCAACACCCGCACCACAAACAGCACCGGCTGACGCTCCCCTCCCGCCGGCGCCAGTCAAAGGCCCGACCAAAGAGCGCCCGCCGCCGCTGCGAACGGTGCCGCTGACGGGGACCGGCGGCTTTGGCATTGCGCCCAACGACCGCAGCCGGCCCGGCACCAGCGGCACCAGCGCCTACTATTACGGCAGCCGCCGTCTTAGCATGGCGTCGACCACGACAGCGGGCAGCAGCGGCAGCACGGGCAAGACGGTGCGGCGGCCGCTCAAGTTCGGGCAACACACGACGCTGCGGCGCACGGGCTTGCTGACGGTGGCGACGTCGACGGCGCGCGTCGAGCTGGTGCCGCAGCCGAGCGACGACGACGCCGACCCGCTCAACTGGCCGCGCTGGAAGAAGGAGCTGGCCTATGGTGTGCTGCTGCTGGTGGCCGCCGTGGCCGGCGTGCTCAAGACGGCGCTGCTGCCACTGCACGCCCAGCTGGCCACCAGCTACGCCGTGTCCTACACGGCAGCCGCCGCGCTGACCGGCGTTCCGTTGCTGGCGGGTGCCGCCACCGGCATGGCCGCGCTGACGGTCGCGCGCCTCTGGGGCCGTCGGCCTGTGTATCTGGTGGCGGCCACCGCCACGCTGGTCGGCTCGCTGTGGGCGGTGCGCGTACAGGCCAGCTTCGCCCAGGCCATGGCGGCGCGTGTCTTCCAAGGCCTTGGCTGGGGCGCCGTCGACATGCTGGCGGCCGCCAGCGTGCACGACCTGTTCTTTGAGCACCAGCGCGGCCTGCGCCTGGGCGCGCACGACCTCGTCGCCGTTGCCACCACCTGGGGCTTTGGCCCTGTCATTGGCGGCATTGTCGCCGCGCGCAGCACTGGCGATGCCGACACTGGCGCCAACGACGGCCTGCGTCTGCCCTTTGCTCTCCTCGGCGGCTTCTGGGCCCTGGCCAGCCTGCTGCTCGCCCTGGCCGTGCCCGAGACGGCCTACGACCGCTCCCACTATGCCCTCAACACGCCCGTGACGGCCTGGTCCGTCAAGGCCCTGCCGCTGCGCCCGCGCCGCCACCTCTCGGTCGAGCTTGTCCGGGAGTACCTGTGCGCGCCTGGTCTTCGCTTCGTCTCCTACCGTCCTTCTTTTTCGGCGTCGTCGTCGTCCACAACCACCGCCACTCCCCACTACTACTACCGCCGCACCACCCACAACGTCCTCTATGCCACCACACCCTCCTCCTCGCGCAACTGGCTGTCGGCCCTGCTGCAGGTCCCCCGCGCCATGGCCGCGCCCACCACGGTGCTGCTGGCCCTGGCCGCATTGCTGCCGTACGGCGCGCTGTGGGGCCTGGCCGCCTCGCTCGGGCTCTTCTTCGCGCCGCTGCCCTTTGATCTGCAGCCTGCCGCCCTCGGCGCGCTCATGCTGGCCCCCGGCCTGCTGGCGGCGCTCGTCGTCGTCGCCACCAACCTGCATGTCGTTTTCCCGCCGGCACCTTCACACGCCCACGCTCGCGCCGTAGCGCGGGCTGGAGCCGGGGTCAGTGACGCGGTCGCCGCGCGGTGCCACCGCCCGCTCCTCTTCTACCTGGCCGCGCTGGGTGGCGGGTCGCTGCTGACGCTTGCCGGCCTGCTGGCGCTCGGCCTGTACATGGCGGCGTGCGCGCGTGTTGCTGCTGAGCGCGCCGCCGCCGGCAACATGTCGACATTTGCGATGGCGATGGCGGTGGCGATGGCGTCGGTGGGCGAGGGGGACACGAACACGGCACCGGCCATGGAGCTGAGGCTGCCCGTCGTCAGCCTGCTGCTGGGCCTTGTGGCCGCCGGCGCTCTCATCCTCGATGGCGTGGCCACGAGGGCCATGGTGCGGCGGTCGACGCAGTTCACCAGCTCCAACGTGGCGACGGCGCAGCGCAACACGGTGGACATGTGCGGCGGCGTGGCCGTCTGGCGCGCGCTAGCCGGCGGCGCGTTTGTGCTGGCCATGCCCAGCGCCGTGTGGCTGTGGGACGCGCTGCTGCGCGAGACCAGCGTCGCCATCGTCTGCAGTCAGGTGGCCGTGGCCGTGGTGGTAGCCATTGTGTGGTTCCGGTACGACGAGACGATCCGGCGGCTGGACGGGCAGGTGATGCGGTGTGTGGACATGCAGATGCTGAGGCGGACCGGCAGTTTTTTTGACACGGATTAGGGTAATGGGTGTTGGTTCTTTGTCTTTCTCTTCTTTCTCTTCTTTCTCTTTCTCTTCTTTCTCTTTCTCTCGAGTCTTTTGGCCGTCTTTTGCTACTCTTGCCGTTTCTGCATGAATTGATGACAGAACGGATTACGAAATACGTTCCTCTCCCGTCGCGCCTGCCAAGTGATGCTACTGCCTCGGAGTAACCGTCCTCATACCTGCTCAAATTGGAAAGCACGACGCAGTGATGACTCGTCTGTTACGGAGTATGGAGTACTCGTGCCACGCACCTTACCTCTAAATAAAGACATTTCTGTCGGGCTGGAGAATGAAGCCGTTGCAAGAGCCCATCTCTCCGTTCACACAGCCCGGCCAAAAGACCGAAAAGGGACTGCTTTGCGTAGGTACCAACCGAATTGTGGCGGAGTTCATTCTTTATTCAACATGGATGGGTAGCGAGTTCAGCCTCACGAGGAGCTGCGGCAAGAGTCGGAGAAACAAAGGCCTCCGACTCGCCAAACAACAAGCCGCAACAACAAAGAAAGGGGAAAAGTGCGATTGCTTGGCACAGAAACGATGAGCGATGCCAAGCCATGCCGGTTGCCACTTACCAGGGGCTGCGGGGTGATCTCGCCTGGCGCGGCCTCCTATTCGTGGGCGGACGCCTTCGCAGAGCATGGCCGGTCTAAGCATAGCGCGGCGCCTCAGCTGAGGCGATGGGGGAGGTGCTCTTTGATTTCGCAAGGCAGCTTTCAGTGTTGGGGTTCCACTTGGCGCTGGCGCAGGACCACGAGCTTAATTTCATTGACCCCAGCTTTGAAATTGGATGTCTGGGACAGAAGCATAAGAAGGCCTGACGGGCTCTTCGTCTTTTCTCCTCGCTTCACGGTACTCATCAACTCACTTCGCTCTACCCTCAACTCCTCAACTCAACTCCTCAACTCCTCAACTCCTCACTCCTCAACTCCTCACTCCTCAACCAACCCCCAACGTCAACATGCTTGTCCAGTCCCTCGCCATTGCCTCTCTGGCTGCCTCAGCCGCTGCCGTCGGCTTCCGGGAACCTTTTCCCGGCCACCAAGCGCTGCGCCGCGACCTGGAGGCCCGCCAAACTGCCGACCCGACCAGCGGCAGCGGCCTTGACACAGCCTGTCTGACGGAACTTGAGTCCATCTACGAGTCGCTGCCCACGCCGCCGCCGGCTCTGGTCTCGTTCGCAGAGACGGCCGTGATCACCGACCCCTGCCACTACACGTTGCCGGGAAGCATCTCCAAGGTCTACCAGTCGTACGAGTCCCAGTTCGTGTCGTGGTACTCGGGCCACAGCGCCGGACTCTCCAGCGCGCTGGCCCAGTGCCCCGAACTCTCAAGCTACGTCGACGTCAGCTACACCGAAAGCGACGAGTGCGCCACGGAGACCTCGCCCGCCGCCAAGACCACTGCCAAGACCACTGCCACCACCACCGGCGGCGGCGACAAGGCCACCACGACCAGCAAGGGCACCGCCGCCACGGGCGGCAGCACCGGTACGGCCACTGGCGGTGGCGCAGCCACGACCGCGTCCCAGGCCGGCAGCGCCAAGGAGACGGCCGCTATTGGTCTGGCCATGGCTGCTGTGGCCGGTGTCCTGGGCCTGGCCGCGGCTCTGTAAGATGGAATGGTGTTGTAGACCTTCGGAGTGCAGATAATTGGAGATGGAGTATGGTGTTCTGAGTATGGTGTTTAATAAAGTTTTTTGATCGTGTCGTCTCTGCTGTCCTTCCTCCCCGTCCCCCTGTCCTCCCCGTCCTGTCCTTCCCGTCCTGTCCTTCCCCCTGTCCTCCCCGTCCTCCCATCTCCTACAACTTGCTGTCCGTCCACTTCGGCGCCCGCCGCTCCACAAAGCTGCGCACTCCCTCGCGCATGTTCTCCGCCCCGTCCATGCTGGCATACATGCCGCGTTCCAGCACCTCCGTCGCCATCGCCGGTGCCAGCCCGTCCCAGCCCAGCCGCATGCCCTCGCGCGACACCACCACGGCGTCTGGCGAGTTGCCGGCAATCTCCACCGCCAGCTTGACCGCTGCCGCCACCACCGCATCGCCGTCGTCGGCGTCGACCACCTCGTTGACCACCCCCCACTGCGCCATCTGCGCCGCCGAGTACGTGCGCCCCGTCAGCGCCATCTCCGCCGCGCGCTGCCGTCCCAGCGTGCGCACAATGCGCGGCAGCGCGCCCGCCAGCGCCACCACGCCGCGCCGCACCTCGGGCAGTCCAAACACCGCCTTGGCCGCCGCCACCACGAGGTCGCAGTTGACGGCAATCTCCATGCCGCCGCCCAGACAGATGCCGTTGACCGCCGCCACCACCGGCTTCTTGCCCGTGCGGTTGCTCAGCCCGCCAAAGCCGCCTGTCAGCCACTTTGCCTCGCTGCTGCCGGCCGCTTGTGTTGTTGTTGCTGCTGTCGTCTTGGTCGCGTTCTTGCTGTCCCATTCCTTCAGGTCGGCGCCTGCGCAGAACGCGCGGCCACGACCCGTCAGCACCGCGCAGCGCAGCGACGGCTCGCGGTCGTACCAGTTGAACAGCGCGTCCAGCTGTCCATGGTAGGCCGACGGCAGCGAGTTCAGCTGCTTGGGCCGGTTGATGGTCACCAGCAGTACGTGCGGCGCCGGGAAGCTGACCAGAATGTCCTGGGGGACGGGGGGGGGAGGCGAAGCGAAGCCCATTGTGAGAGGTGTGAGAGAGAGAGGGAGGGAGAGGGAGAGGGAGAGAGAGAGAGAGAGAGAGAGAGAGAGAGAGAGAGATACAGAGAGAGAGAGAGAGAGAAAGTTGTTGATAATGATGAGAGAAAGAACGCGAGTGACAGTCTGGGGAAGCTCTGCGGGGCGCCGAAAAGCCTCGGCTGCGGCGCCGATTCTCCGCTAGTTTCCAGTTCACTAATCGCTAAACCATTTCCTACTCGTATCAATTCAATCATTTTCAGTACCTGTAGCAAATGTCTGTAGATCCTCACGCCGGTAGCCCTCGCTTCTCGCTCTCCGTAAAGAAAATCACCATCCGCCACAGCTTCTTGACCAGGTCCTCGGCCGCCTCGTCCAGCGCCTCCTGCAGCTCCTCCACCAGCGCCTGCGGCGTCCCGTGCTGCCGCAGGTGCTCCTCCACCACCTCCACCAGAAACTGCTCCTGCACCCCCAAATACTCCACCACCTTCTTCTCCACAAACGGCCGCAGCTTGTCCTGCAGCATGTCCGCGTCCAGGTGCTCCCACGCCACCGTCCACGCCCACAGCCCCGCCTTGTCCGTCGGGATCTCCTGCGCCAGCCCCCGCACTGCTGCGTTCAGCTCCTCGTCCGACAGCCGCGCCGACGCCGAAATCGGCTCCAGGCTCATCGGCACCAACCGCCGCCGCCGTGCCGTGCTCTCCTGCTCCTCGTCGTCCAGCAGTCCCTCCACCTCTGCCACCGTCCGCCGCACCCCCGCCCCGCCCCGTTGCGCCTGGTTGCGCTGCGCTGCCGCTCCAAACGAGATCGTCACCCGCTGCGGCGCCTCCTCCTCCTCCTCTTCGTCCTCCGCCCCTCCTCTGCCCTTCCGCCCGGAGGCCTTGCCCTGGTCTTGCTGCCGCCGCTTCGCCTCGTCCCGCAGGCCCAGCTCCGCCCCGTGCGCCGCCAGGAACGAGTCCGCCTGCCCCCGCGCCGCCTCCTCTTCCTTCGCCAGCCGCCGCTGCTCTTCCTGCTCCGCCCGCCGGTCCGCCGCGTCGCGCGCCTCTTCCTCGCCCCGGTCGTGCGCCCGCTTGCGCAACCATGCCGCGTGGTCCCGGTAGTACAGGCTCGACTTGCGGCTCGCCTCGCGCTCGTCGTCCCACGTGCGGTCCCGCTCCAGTGCCTCCGTCCGCTGCCACGTCATCCGGCTGGCCTCTGTGCGCTCTCGCTCCTGCTCCCGCTCCAGCGCCGCTGCACGCTGTCGCTCGCGGTTCGCCCACTTGCGCTCCGCCTCCTGGTACAGCCGCTCGTCCTCCGCCTGCAGCTTGCGCTGCTCGCGCTGGTACAGCTCCTCGTCGCTGGCGTCCGTGTCCGGGTCGGACTCGTAGTCCTTGTCGTGCTCGTGCCGGCCGCCGCTGCCGTTCACTGCACCCCGACTGCCGCCGGCGCCTGCGCCTGTGCCTGCGCCTGCGCCTGCGCCTGTGCCCGCCCGTGGCCCAACAGGCATGCTGTTCGCTGGCCGGCCGTTGGTTGTGCTGCTCGGCAGAGGCTCTTCGCCATTGCGCCGGCGCTCTAACTCCTCCATTTCCTGCTCGCGCTTTAGCCGTTCCATATCACGCTGCGTGCTGCGCTCGCGGAATGACGCAATCTCGGCCGCAACCATCTCTCGCATTTCCTCCGGAACGTCTGCCAGCTCATCCTCCTGCTGCGTCAGCGGGATTGTCACCACCTCGACGTTTCCGTCCACGCCCTTGAGTGTTCCGGCGGCTGCGTCGGCCATGGCCACGTCGCCATCTGTATCTTGCTGGTGCTGCGATGGGAAGAACAGGTCGTGGATCGCGGTTTTGAAGACGGCGCGGCTACTTTCGCGCCGCGCCTTGGCCGTTTCTTTCGCCGCTTCGCTCTGCTTTTCCTGGAACGCCTCAATGTACTTGAGGCTGATGGGATCGACGGCAATCTGTAGCGGCACCTTTTTTATGCCTTTGAATGGGTCGTCGGCCTTGGCGTCGTCCTCCTCCTCCGCGTCGTCCATTTTCTCGTCTTCATCCTCCTTCTTGCCGTTCTTCTTATCCCCACCCCCCTTCTCATCAGCCTTCCCCTTCTTGCCGTCTTTGTGCTTCTGCTTGTCCACCGGTATCTCCACGTGGTCGTTGAGCAGCGCAATGGCGGAAGCCAGGGAGTCCACATCCTCGTACTGCGCGAAACCAAAGATCTCGCCCTTGTGGTCCTCCAGGTGCGACCGCGCTGCATCCCACCGCCGCAGCCGCCCGACGAGGCTCAGTAGCCGCTCCAGCCCGGCCTCGCCGCCAACGCCGCCCTCGGGCACCTTGTGCACAAAGATGGTCCGTAGTTTCTCGTCGTTTGTTGGCGGTGCTTGCGACTGCAAGCTGTCTCGCATGGCCGCTCCCGCCCGCTCCAGATTGCCGACGGGTCCACGGTCAGTAACGCCGCGGTCGCCGCCACCCCGATCGCCCAAGCCGCCACGGTCGTCCCGGTCGCCGCGGTGGTCGCCGCCGCCTCGCTCGAAACCATCGCCGCGATCCCCCCGATGGTGGTCGAACCGGTTGTCGTACCGATCGTGGCGGTCGTACCGGTCGAACCGGTGGTGCTCGGCGTTGGCGCCGCTGCCGCCGCGGAAGTCTGGCCGCAACGGGGTGCCATTGGGCGCCGTGCTACTGCTCGCGGAAAGTGGCGTGTCCAGATAGTCGCGCGGTGGCCGGCCAGGACCTCCGGCACTCATGGGACTCCCCGCATGCAGGGGCGGGACTGTCGGCTGGTTCGGGCGCGCAGGAAGGGAGGAGCTGCCGGCAGCAGGCCCGGTGGGAAGACCGCCACTGCCTAGTCCGCCCAGGTGGATGACGGGAGCGCTAAAGTTTATGTTCGGCATGTTGGGAGGGGGTTGGAAGGAAGGAGGGAATCCGCTTGGTCGATTAGCTTGCGTTGCGCCTGGATGCATACCCGGCGGGGGTGCCATGCCCGGAGCTGGAGACATGCCTGGAGGGGAGCCTGCCGAGGTGACCAGTCAGTATGAAGCACGCGTAGAGAACGACAGGATCGGACGAAAACACACCATAGCCTGGAGGGCCCATGCCAGGAACAGGGCTTGCGCCGGGGTATGGGTTGTAGTTCGGAGGACCATAGTGGTGACCTAAACAGCGAGGAGAAGAATTAGAACAAAGCAGAGCATAAAGGCATTCCGTTAGTATGGGCCAACGTCTTACCTCCATAAGAATTGTACGCCATGGTTGTTTTGTGACGAGCTGCAGGTGACAAGCGATTTGTGGTTTGGCAGTTGTTGCGAGATTCACCTCGTCGCCATGAATGGCCAAGCGCGCTCGGTCAAGCTATACTGCGAGCGCTTAGAATCGAGAGAACGGTGGTCAGCGGCTGGTTCGTTCGGTGTTGACAGCAACAGAAGCAATCGCAGCTGAATGGTTTGTAGAGAGGATGTGCTCCGAGTTTGTCTCGCGAAAAGCTCTCGCAAAAGCGTTCTCCAGCACACCAGCGCTAGCCGACGGTGGTAGCGCGGCGCCGGAACAACAGTATTGCCGGGCAGATTTTGGCGCGACCTTGGCTGGTTGAACGGTTGTCAATTTCATCGTCCATCGAGAGACAGCTGCGAGCACGACTCGGCCAAGGTGCGTTGCTATTACTTGGAAGTGAATTTGGAGCTCACATTGACCGACTAAAGACCTCCAAATTGCCCAGAATGGAGTTCCACCGCATCGCCCAATCCGCTCTGCGCAGCCTGTCAGCGTCAACCTCCTCGACAGCGACGACAATGGCAGCAAGAGCAAGCAAAGTCGCTCCTTCATATCTTCCCATGCTCTCTCGGCGGATGCTCTCGTCAACTTCCCGCCTCGCCGTACAGCCTCCCCCGCGGCCACCACCACCATCATATCTATCTTCTTCGTCGCCATCCTCCTCCTCCCCACAACAACAGCCACGCTCGTCCTCTCCGTGGCCACCAACACGTGGTCCCGCATCTCCGTCACCGTCTGCGGCCGCAGCCAAGACAGCCGATCCCCTCAAGGACTTGTACGCCTCCGACAACCCCGCCCAGTGGGCCATGTGGTCTAGCGACGACTTTTACCAGCGCCACCTCGGCGGCGGCACCAGCGGCGTGGCCGGTGGGCGCTACGGCATGGCCGACGACGTCGGTAGCGGCGCCGGGGCCACGAGCAAAAACGCCGGCCCACGCGTGCTGCTCAAGCCCATTACGGGTCGTATGGGCACCGTGACCGCGCACTCGGACCCGGCGCGCGCCTTTGACATGGTCAACAAGCTGTGCACTGCCAACCGCGTCAACGCAGACTTTCACCAGCAGCTGATCCACGAGCGACCCGGGCGCAAGCGCAAGCGCCTCCGCATGCAGCGGCGGCGGCGCTGGTTCAGGACCACCCTGCTCAAGACCGTCGAGCGCGTGTCTGATCTGGCCAAGCAGGGGTGGTAGGGAAAGGGAGTCGGGGAAGGGGGAGTCGGGGAGGGGGGGGGAAGGAGGGAGTTTCGGGTTCGGCTAGAGAGCCAAAACCTGTGTATTGTAATAGGAATTCAAAATCTTCCGGCTGCCCACGCTTTATTTACATCTGCTCTTCAGCTGCTCATTGCTCGTCTTCCAACTCCTGCGTCGGGCTCGGGATCGGGCTCATCTTGATCTTGGGCCGGCTGCGGAAGATAGCCTCAGCGTCGTCCTGTCCTCCGGCCATGAGCTCTTCTGCCAGCATGGTCGTGTCCTCTTCGGCGTCAGCCTCGACGTCCGCCTCGTCCAGCCGCGCAAACTGCGCCGTACTCGCACGACCCGTGCGGCTGTCGCGGCCGCTGGGTGCCAGCGACGGCCGGTTGCGCTGCGTCTGCTGGGCTCGCTGCGACTTCCGGCGCTCCAGCTGTGCCTTCTTGCGTGACGCCTCGAAGCCAGCCATGCTCTTCCGCGTGCGTGCCACCAAGTCCTCATAGGCTTCGGCATGAGCGGTGTCGTCGCTCGCGCCTGCACTTTCAGCTGTGCTTGTCGACGTCGCTGCAGCAGGCCGGTTCCGCACAGAATTTGTGCTGCTGCGGATAGCCAGCGCATCTGCCACAAGGACGGCGTCGTCGTTGTTGCTGACCTTGCCGTCGTCGTCGTCGTCATCGCTCTCTCCGCTTACCTGCCGACGAGGACCACGCGAGGCGTGTGCCATGGACATGCGCGTCCGTTCGGCCAGTGACAAGGTGTGCCGCGTTCGCTTCATGGGCGACGGCGAGGCGTTGTTCATGGAGGCAAGGATCCGGTCGGCCAGGTCCTGGGTGGGAGATGTCTCAGCCTGTGGCGGCGGCGGCGTCAAGATGACCGACACGGGTACACCGTCCGGCGCCTCGGGCTCCTCGTCCTCGTGCGGTGGCGAAGGCGGCGGTGGAGATCGGTCTGGTGAAGGCGTAGCGTATCGAGGCGGCGATGGCGGTGCTTTGTGGGCCGGCGGAGATTGTGCATGGCGCCGCCGCCGTAACAGAAGGGAGCCCTTCGCACCATTCTGACTGCTGGCTGGCCCAGCTGTTGACAGCGGCCGGTCGACCTGGATCGTTGCGGCCCGGCGTACACCTTGGAGAGGAGCATTCTTTCCGTTGTCTGGCTTTTTCGGCGCGTTATCGTCGTCGTCGTCTGAGTGGTATGATGCGACGCTGAATGTCAAACTCTTTTTACTCAACAAGACGCGTCGCCGAGTTGGTGACCCGGACGCAGCAGATGTGTCTTCGCTGAGATCCGCTGCCGACGGCGGCGGCTGCTGTTCCTTCTGCTTCTGCACAATGGGATGCTCATCGATGTCGCTAATTTCGGAGTCGACAGTGCCCTGTTCAGCATCGCCGTTTTGATCTGCCCCGGGTTCGTTGATGGCACGCCGAGCGTTCAAAAACTCTACAAGTGTCGCCTGCCCCTGCTGGGATTTGTCCACACCGGCCAACGCTTCTGAAAAGCTGCGGAGAAGGTTGGCGTAGTCGTCGTTCTTCGCTAGCGGTGCCTCGTGATTCTGACCGCGAGCCTTGCGTGGACTCCTTGTCAACGCCGTCGGACGCAGGTCGCCGTGAGCTCCAAAACCAAAGTCAATACCCCCCTGTCTTCGTTGTATTGCCGGGCGCTCCTTGCTCTTTTCGGCGTCCCTCGCGCTTGGTGCGCCTGACGGGAGCAGGCGATGCCTGGTCTCGTGCCACCGCTGCAGCCGTTCACGCTGTGCTGCAGCACGCAACTCCAGCTGCTCCAGCAGCCGGCCGCGATAGTCACCCTCGGCCCTGCTCTCCAGCTCGGCCAGACGGCCAGTCTGCACCTGCCGCCAAACGCGGTCTGGCGGCGTCGACAGCAGTGCGCCAGAGTCCTTGCTGCCACCGCCATGGCGGCGGTAGTCGTCGTCGCCATAGAGGAGCGTGTCCATCCACTGTTCGCTACCCGACCAGTTGTTGCGGACGAGTGTCTGGATGTGCCACTTGACGTCGTCCGATACGATGTTCACGGTGTCCTTGCCGACCGCCGTCGCCGCCGCCGCCGCCGCAACACGTTCTTCTTCTCGCCGGCGCGCAATGCTTCGCTCCTTCAGCGCCAGCAGCTCGGCAAAGTCCTTGTAGCGCGCACGGGCAGTCTCCTTCTGCCGTAGCATGCGACTCAGCTCAGCCTTGTGGGCCAGGATGAGGGCGTGGAGCTGGGTGCGGTCGGAGGCGTAGCTGCGGTGTTCCAGGGCAATGGTGCGCGCAACGGCAGAGGCAGAGCTGATCTGTCCGCGCGGCCGGTGGACGCGCTCCTCCATACAGACTTTTTTGAGGACGGCCGACGAGAAGACTGCCAGAATCTCCTCCAGCCGCTCGCCCCGGCACTCGTCGAGCATGGTCTTGCGCAGGATGGCGTCGCGGCCAAGGGCGCCGTTCTTCTTGGCCTGCTCGAGGGCACGCAGAAGTGCGGCGCGCAGGTTGACGGACTGGACCTGGTCGGCAGGGGGGAAGAACGGTTGCATTTTCTTGACGCGTCAGTGGGAAGGTCACAGGGAGAAAAGAAAAGTTTGGATGACGCACACTTCTCGCCTCGTCGGGGTCCCAGAGGCAGAACAGGTGGTAGAGTGCCCACTCGACGCTCTGGATGCGCCGCTTCTGGCCGCCATGAGAGGTGTCGCGGGCGGCAAAGGTCCGGGCAGTGATGCCGGGCCAATCGTGGCGCAGGTCGAAGTCGAGGAGGCGGAGGTTGGTAAGGAAGACGGACAGGTGGGACGTGAGTATCGGGATCGGCGTCGCAGACGCAGTTGGGCCGGCACCGACACTGGTCCCGGCGAGCGGATCTAAGGGTTTCGTCGTGGAAGCAGACGTATTTTCGCGGGGCTGGCGAGTGGACCGCGTCCGAGATGGCGGCAGCAACGTTGGCGGCGGCAGCGTGGAGGCCATGGTGGCATTGTGGGTTCGGACGTATTTGTGTGAGGAAGGTTGAGGTGCGTCGAGTGCGTAAGCCTCGAGGCGTCGAGTGCGTCGAGTGCGTCGATTTGCAAACAGAAGTCAACAACTGGACGTAGCAGCCAATAGCGGCGGCTGCGGGTATTTACAGTGGCAGTTTGAGGTGGGGTGTTGGCGCCAGGCGGCGCGGCGGCGGCATGCTAAAGCCACTGTTGGCGGCAAGGCTGTGCTACCCACTCCGCAAGCAAAAGCTAGGTGAACCGCCGTGATGCATCGCAGTGATCGTGGGTTGTGCTCCTCCATCACCGCATCACACTTTGGAGCTCTATCGACGGTCGTCTCGCACCAACCGTCGGATCATGTGACTCTCCATTCCTCACCGCTCCCTTCTCACCGCCCAATACGACCAACATTTCTGGCCATCCCGTGATGTGCAGACCGTACCTCGCAGCAAACTTTGTAATAGGCCTGAAAAGTCCTCGTGCCTGGCAAGCGTGCATCAGGCAAGTGACTAGCACAGCGGTTCCAAGTCAGTAAACTACCTATCTGCAAGGTCGGGGATTCGAGCGAAGGCCCTCCTTCAGGCAGAGCTGAGCATCAGACAAATTTTGGATATAAGTCAACATCCAAAAGAACTGTTTATGCTCTTTTTTCTCTTTTCTTTTTGGCATTTTGCTGTCTCACCAAGCAACTTGACGATGCCGAAGCCCATCTTTTTCTGCGTCCCGTCTCCATCTTTGTCTCGTTGCGTTCATTCCTGCGTTAATTATGATGGACATGTACGGAGTCTCCGTACCGCATGCAGCTGCCATAAAGGAACCGTCTCGACACACTGCTCAAATATGCTTCTCCACTCCTCCAGTCTGTCCATCGATGCATCCCCTAATAGTTCTGCCACAGCTCCTTGCGGAAGCTTTCCGTCAGCCTGGCATCCTCGCCGTGTACCTCCTGCCACCCCACAAAGCCGCGGTCCAGCACGTAGACTGTTTGCTGTGGCTTGCTCTCGCCGCTCTTCCCCAGCCGCTCAATCTCCCGCAGATACCGCAGGGCGGCTCCAGGTCCCCGTTGCTGCGACAGCGCGCAGTGGAACACCACCGTGTCGGCGTCCTGGACCTGGCGCAACAGCGTGGGCAGCATGGCGTCGAGGCTGCCCGACGGGAAGTGCAGCGAGCCTTTGATGTGGCCGCCGATGTGATCTGTTGATGTCAGCGTTGATGGTGGTCTTTTGGAGTGCGAGACCCGTCTCGTTTCGACTTACCATCATCGCGAACATCGACAATGGCGAGCTTCTTGGTCGATGCTGGTCCGGCCAGGATCAACTCCGACAGTTGAGCCACAGACATGCGCTGCAGCGTGCCGATCGTGGCCATGGCGATTCTCTTGACGAAGGGAGTTTCGGTGTTGGAGAGCGTATTTGGGGCGGCTTGTGAAGCTGTGGTTTGGCTGGTTTGGGGAATCTGAGGTGAAGTTCAGAGGTTGCGCTAAGTTGATGTCGTGGCCATAGCGTGGTTTAAGAAGGCCAAAAGGACGAAAATCAACAAAGATACCTTAGGAATTTGAGGGGGGGGGGATATAGAAAAAATTCGAGAGAATCAAGAGGAAGGAATGGGCAAGAAGAAAAGAAAAGGAAAGGAAAAGAACTCAAACGAACGCGTTCCGTTGCTGCTGTAACAACGGTGTCATGTGATACTTGAGGCTCCTTTATTTAACAGCAAAATTGTTTTAATACACCTCCAAGAACATAAGAACACATCTTCGAATATAGCTCATCGCCTGCGGCTCCGCGTCGTCGCCGTCGTCTTCGGCGCAGGCTCAAAGTCATCTTCCTCATCGGAGATCTCGTCTGCGCTCAGCTCCACCACCGGCTGCTTGCCCCGTGTCCCGCCAGCAGCTCCTCTACGGGTTGCCGCTTTCGCCGCTGGTTTCGCTGCAGCCTTCGTTGCTGCCCTCGGCGCTGGCTTCACTGCGGCCGTCCTTCCGCCGCCACGTTTTCGTGCCGGTGCCGGCCCGTCCTCAAAGTCATCCTCCACAACATCTTCCACCTCGTCGTCGTCAATATCAACAACGTCGTTGTCACGACTATCCACCATCAGTGCATCCTCCTCCATGTCGTCGTCGTCGTCCATGTCTGAGTCCGCTTCGAAAGGTCCTCGCTTGCGCCCAGTCTTCGCCGCTGCCGCGCGTCCTCTGGATGCCGCAGCCGTTTTCCTCGGCGCCGTTGTCGGTGCTACGGCCTTAGTCTTTGCCGTTGTCGTCCGCCGTGCTGCTGCTGTTGTTTTCTTTTGCTTTGTAATCGGCTGGATGCTGTCGAAGTCGTCCATCATCATGTCATCGTCGTCATCGTCGTCATCGTCAAAGCCGTTGCGTGGGCCAGGCCGTGTCGATGACGCTGCTGCCGTTGCTGTGGTGCTGGACCGCATCGCTCCAAACTGCAGGCGAGTCTGCGTTTTGCCCGTCGTCTTTGTCGCCGCCGCCGCCGCCACAGTCCCAGCTCCAGCCCCAGCCTGAGGTGTCGTGTCCACAACCAAGGCGTCCGGGTGGCTCTCCCAGTGCCCGTCCATGTCCGAGTCCCAGTCGTCCGGCCGCGGATTGTACACCTGCTTGGGCCGGTTCTTCACCAGGCCCGCCTGGAACTGGCGCTCGCGCTCGTTCCGCAGCCGCTCAATCGCGCTGTCCAGCTCGTCGTCCTCGGCACCCAGTGCCAACAGGTCCTTGAGCTGGTTGGCCAGCGAGCCGGCTACGAACGTGTCCATGGCATTCTTGTCGTCCTTGTTGACAAACTGGTTCACGGCATCGCCAAACTCGCCCTGGGGTAGAATCTTGAGTGACTGTGCTGCCAGATACTGCTGCACAAGCGCCTCCACCTTGATTGCATTGAAGTCCGCGCTGCTCTCGACTTCTCTCTCGTTCGGGAGCACCAGACCTTGTTTATTTGGTGCTGTGTTTGGAGGATTAGAAACCGGAGCACATCATAGCAAAAGTCAAAACGTCAACAGGAGGAGTCTCACCGGGTGCGGTCTTTTTGCGGTGGAAGTACACCACGTCGTTGACATTGGCTACTTTGCCGGCAAACCGATTCGAGAACCGCTGCGGGTTCTCGCAATCAAAGCTGCCACCCTCGGGCGCCGTGTAGTCGACCTTGAGTCGGATCAGCGGCAGCGGTGGCCCCTCTTCCTCGCCCAGGGCCTCGTCGTGCACAGCCAGGTACTCGGCGTTGGCCTGCTCGATCATTTCCTCGACCACGACCATCAGCCGCCGCGTCAGCTCGGCGCGGTTGTCGCGCTTCTTGGCCAGGTCGCGGAACTTTTTGTCGCTCGCCAGCACCAGCTCGCGGGTCACAAACGGGCGCACCGTCTTGAGCGGGACCTTGTCCAGGGTAAAGTCCTTGCCCGTCAGGCTGACTATGGCCACGTGCTTCGGCACCGCCTCGCCCGGCACCAGCGACGTTGCCACCGACGATCCGGGTTGCATGACGTGGAAGCCCGTCTCCGGGTTACGCTGCGGGTCGATCAGACACTCGTGCTCGTGGCCCCATACCACCAGGTTGAGCCAGTCCGGCAAAAAGTTCTCCGGCAGGTAGCTGGTGGCCGTGTGCGCGTGGTGGTTCTGGTGCACGACCATGAGGTTGAAGAACTCGCTGGACTGCTGCTCCGGCCGGAAAAAGGTCACCTTGTGGTCGCGGAATGTGCGGAACATGCGCTCATCCCGCACGTTGCTGATTCCAAAGAGCGCCAGCTTGGTGGCGCCCTTTTGCAAAAGTATGGGCTTGACCTTGATGTTGTCCGCCTCGGGCACCCGCCCAAAATAGTTGACAAATCCGGCCACTTGTAGTAGGTCTAGCGAGCAGTAGTGTCCATCGCCGCTTGGATCGTCGTGGTTGCCATGGATGGAGAAGACGGGGATTGAGATGTTGATGTCCGGGTCCTCGTAGTTGACGTGGCCGACGGCGCCCTCAAAGATCTCCGCCGCGTCGCTGAGGAACTCGAGCTCGCAGGGCTTCATGCCCAAGCAGTTCTGCCGCAAACTGCGCATAACCTGGTACATGGACTTGCGCGACGGCTTGTTGTCGTGGAAGAGGTCGCCGCCGAGAAGAACCATGTCCACCTGGATAGCGACAAGGTCAGTGAACGAAAGACGGCCCACAGTATAACCAGCGCTGCCTTCCACCTACATCTTCTGTCCGTGCCAGGTTCATGATCTCATCAAACGTCCGCCAGCTGTCGTCCTTGCGGATAGGATCGCGCTCCTCGAAGCCGACATGATTGTCCGTGGCCACGAGAATGCGGATCGTGTCTGGCCCTGTAAAAGTGTCAGCGAGCGGAGAGTAAGTCACAGCTGTCAGAATGGAGGGTCTATACCTATGTTTCTCGGCATCGTCGCTGATCCCCTCAAGCTCTAGACTGCGCTCTATACGAGAGTCAGAACGGCGACGTGGCGTCTACTGTCGAACTGATGTCTTGTCGAACTGCGGAGTACGGAGTACGGAGTAGTGCGTTACAATTTTAGCTTGCAAGTCACCCGTAGGCGGTCGCGACGCGCTGTAGCCTGAACGCGAAACCCAACCGCAGTCACGTGTGATCTCATCAGCCTGCCTACGACCGAAAACAAGCTGTACTGCACCCCCGTCACCCGTGCACGCCAGCCTTTGAGGAGGGAATGCCGAGCGTCATCGAATAGGAGACACCGTGATGGACCCGGACAATCCTTTGCGTGGTCCACGGAGAGCGCTGCGACGCGGCGAGCGTGCACTGCGCTTCGATCGTCTAGGCTCTCCTTCTGGAAGTGCGACCATCGGCGCGCCGCCAGGTTTGTTGCGCCTGGTTCTTGGCTATTTCTGTTACGTTGGCAACGCTAACCGATACATATGCAGGGCGACGAATGCCGCACGCTGCACTGGCAGACGAGGGGGCTAGCGAGCAGAACGACCGGCTGGTGCGTCACCGCCTTCGGGAGGAAATATGGGTACAAGACGACGATGACGACGGAGCGGAAGAGGGGGACGACGGCGACAATGGACTGATCGTGAATGAGGTCGACCTTGTCGACGAGACAAGCAGCGAGGACAGTGGTGCTGTCGGTGGCGGCTCCGATAGCGACGACGCACCAAACCCAGCAGGCCGCGGCAACCTTGGTCATGCAGACCTGATGGGCGACGATGACAATGACGACGGCATTGACTTGCGAGGAGGACATAGTACTAGGAATAGCCTCGAAGGCGACGACATGGACGACATGGACGATGCTGAGACGGACTTCCAGCGCAGCGGCAGTGGCGGTGACGGCGACGGTGGTAGCCAAGGCGGCATCGACGTCGACCATGACGAAGGCGACGAGGAGGACGGTGAGGAGGACGAGGAAGATGACAACGAGATGCTCATGTCGTTCGACCCGATGCTGCTCGGCCTCAAGGAGATTAGCAACCTGGCGCACTTCAGCGTCAGCAGCCACAAGCCCGGCAACGGCGTGGAGGAGCTGCTGGCCGACGATTTCAACAAGTTCTGGCAGTCGGACGGCCCACAGCCGCACATGCTGACGATCCACTTCCTGCGGCGCGTCGAGGTCCGCGCCATCCGCTTCTACGTGGACTACAACCTGGACGAGTCGTACACGCCCACGTCCGTCGTGCTGTCGGCCGGCACCGGCCACCACGACCTGATCGAGTTTGCCGCCATGTCGCTGGGCTGCCCCGTCGGCTGGCAGGAGGTGGACCTGAGCCACGTGGGCGGCGGCCCGGACGGCCAATCGCTGTGCTGCTGGATCGTGCAGATCAAGATCATCGAGAACCACCAGAACGGCAAGGACACGCACCTCCGCGGCATCAAGCTGTTCGCTATTGACGAGAACGCGCCGCCGGCCGACAACGCTCTCGACGAGCTGGCCCGCGTCAAGCAACGCACGTTGCAGCGTATCCATGGCGACTCTTTGCCGGACAACGGTGGCCATTTGTTCGAGCGGCTGATTGCGCAGTCGCTGGAGCGGCTGCCGGGCGTGCCGGAGAGATCGGGGAGCATGGCGACTTTTCTGCGCGACCTAGAGATCCGGTAATACGAGGTACTTGGGAGATGCGGCAGCTTCTGCTTTTACGAACATGGCGTTTATCAGGGGTTGGGGACATTCTGTTATATCATTGATGGAGGGACGAGAGCTGGTAGCTGGTAGCTTTACCGCTCTGCTCGCTGTGGTGCTTGTCTTTAGCGGTGTTACAGCAGCGCATCTTCACTAAGATATCCTAAGCATAAAACATAAACTATTCCAACTTTCCGGCCTCTTCGCTCTCCCACTGCCCGACAGCATGGTAAACAGACCCGCGGCCGCGACAATGGTCCCCTCGCCGGAGCTCGCCTTTTTTACAAAGGCCCTCGGCACCTTTGTAACGTCGGCCGCCAAGTTTGAGGTCATCAGCTCCATCGTCCGCGCTGGCAGAACCACGGCGTCATCGCTGATGCCGCCGGCTCGCCCGAGCTCGCCAGTAGATACCCTCGTCATCCTTGACTCGTCCTTCAACCCGCCTACCGTCGCCCACACACAGATGGCCACATCGGCCATTCAGGATCTGCGCCGCCGGCATAGCACGCGCCCCGCCGCTATCCGCCTCCTGCTGTTGCTGTCGGTGAACAACGCCGACAAGGCACCAAAGCCGGCCGCATTTGAACAGCGGCTGGCCCTCATGCTGGCCATGGCCAAGGACGTGCAGACAGTTGTGCAATTGGATGATGCAGACGCCACAAGCGCCACCAAGACCTCCGAGACCGTCGAGAACGTCGAGAGCGACGTCCCTATCGACATTGGCCTTACATCCGAGCCCTACTTCCACAACAAGAGTAACGCCATTGCCGCCTCATCCTTCTACAAGCATCCCGGCGGCCCGGAACAGGTCTTCCTCGTCGGCTACGACACCCTCATTCGCATCTTCGACCCAAAGTACTACAAGGAAACACCGAATCCGCACATCTGGCCTGCCGGCCTACCGGCCGATGCGACGCCCATGCAAGTGGCCCTCACACCACTCATGCGCCGCGCCCGGCTGCGCGTCACCACGCGGCCCGACGACCAGTGGGGAGACGAGGCCGCCCAGCGAGCGTGGCTGCGCCTGGTGGACGAGCTGGGCGGCGGCGGCGGTGCTTCTAAAGCGACAGGCGAGAGCTGGGCAGCCAAGATCGACTTGCTGTCGGGGACGTTCCAGGGCAGCGCCATTGTGAGCAGCACCACGGCGAGGGCGGCGGCGGCGGCGCAAGACTCAGATCGGCTGGGCACACAGGTCGGGCCGAGCGTGAAGGCTTGGATTGTGGCACAAGGGCTATATACATGACGAAATGTCGGATAGGGGAAGCAATGGAGCCATTGTGCTGACATGGAATGGAGAAAGTCGCTTGTTGCAGCGTGAAAGGCATAAAAAGTTTCAGGGCAGTTCGGCAGTATTACATAATCATTGATCGCCAGGATTCGGCGCACGATTTTGGCTTCACTTTTCCGACGAACGCCTAAAAACTCGGGACTCTCGACAAGCACAGCGATTGCGCACACACTTCGTCGCAACCATGATCCCGACAAGAGCGCTCCTTAAGCGGTCGGTCTGGAAAGGTGTGTACTCCTGATCTATCGCATCTGCTGTTGTTCCTGCTAACTCGCGACTTCTCCAGGCCCGCACATTGTGCCGTACGAAGTTCCCTCGCAGGCACACTTTTATCCCTCTCCCGATTAATGGCTAACCGCATGACCATCTGCACTAGTCTTCCCATCCCCAAGATTGAGCCTGGGAAAACACCGCCGCCGATCCGCACACAAGCGCGCTCCGCCACAATCCTGCCGAGCTTCATCGGCCTCCGCTTCCAGGTGTACAACGGCAAGGTCTACCATGACGTGATCATTACGGAAGACAAGGTCGGCCACAAGCTGGGCGAGTTCTCACCGTACGTCTAGACTCGGCCCCTTCTTTTCCCTCCTTGCCAGCGTGAGACCGTTTTCGATGCTAATGCTGGTCCTGCAGGACAAGAAAGCCCTTCATCTGGGGACGGTAGAGCACGGCGTGGTTGCTTCTAGGCCGATCTTTGCCTCTCTTGTTCGGGCCCCTTATAGCGTTTTTTGGTGTCGTTTTGACGCAGGGGCCGTCATCGTTTATTGATTGCAACGGACAGCATTGGTTGCGGACATGCTTGGGAAGTAGGGAGCATTGCAGGAGAACAGGCCCTCGTGTATATAGAACAGGAGATGTAAACCAATTCTGGACGCTAAACGAAACGCCATCATGTTGCCCAACCTCTTTGTGTTATCGGAGAAAGACTGCCCCGTACAACCCTCCTGGGAAGAACGCCGTGTCTCGCCGCGATGGAGCAGCACCAGCTGCTTCTCTGGCGAACAAGAACAAACTCCAAAAAAAGAAACGGAAACACACCGACCAAATGCAGACCCAGAGACAGAAGAGACCCCTCCCAGACCTCACCGGTAAAATTCGCCGCGCTTCACGTTCACACCGTACTCGCCCACCGCCATGCCAAGGTCCTCCATTGTCAGCACCGTGCGGTTTTGGCTGCTGCCTTGGCCGCCGCCGCCGAAGCCGGGCCGCTGGACACCTAGCGCAGCACCTCCGCGCCCCTGATCCTTGGCACCCGGCTGCGTGCTCGGCTGGCTCGGCAGCGTAGCGCCCAGGTTGGCCATGGAGTTGCTGCTCGCATTGGACGGGTTGGCGCGGACGCGGCTGTACTGGTACGCGTCGGCGGCGATGTCGGCCACGAACTTTTGCGTCGCCAGCGCCAGCAGCCGTGCCAGCCGCTGGTCCGTCTGTGGCGGTGGCGGCAGGCCGGCCCTGGTCATGTAGTAGTTGGTGACGGCGTCGGGGATCTGATGGTCAGACAATGGTCAGCAAAGACAAACGCACACAGAGGCAAGGAGGGTCGCTTGCACCTACAATTGGCGCGTAGTCGTCCATCTTGGTGAGGAAGTCTTTGAGCGACAAGTCCTTTGGCGTGCTACTGCCGCGCAGGTCGAAGCCCGTCGGCGGTGGCGGGTGTGGTCCAATGTCTGTCATGGCGCTGTCGGCGCCGGCGCCGGCGCCCGGGCCCGCACTCACAATGGCCACGGCTCCGTTACTTTCCTGGCCATTGTTGGCTTCCGGCTGTTCGCCATTCTGCTCGGGGGGTTGATTTGTTGCCATTGTCGGGATGGTGGGGAAGGCCGGAAGGGTGACCGTCGTGATGTGTCTCAAGTTCGTCATGAAGATGGATGGTTACGAGGTGGTGGTTTCGGAGGATTCGCACGTGATGTGCTGACTCATAAGTGACCGCTTGGCGCTCCTCGTCCGGCGTTGGCGATGGGAGTTCCGACGTCTCCTTGGCAATTTCCTTTGAATTCATTATCTTCCTTAATCTTTCCGTAACTTGCATTCACATGATGCTTTCTGGCCGGCTCTTCCCAAAGGATAACCCCGGAAGGTGCAATACCGGCTGTTCAACCGGGGAGGTGTTGCTCTATTCTCCGAGTTCACAGCAGAGCCAAGGGGGAGATGATCTGTGTTTGCTACAAGTATGGCCAATAAAGGATATTTATCTGAGTATGGAGAGCAGAAAGAAGGAAGAAGAAAAAATTGTAAGAGAAAAAGAAATTGTAAGAGAAAAAGAAAGGGAGAAAGAAAGGAAGAAAGCAGAAAGGAAATAGGAAGAAAGAAGACGTTAGATTTTCTCATAAATTCCGAAATACAATCACAGGACTTCATCAAATCCTGGAACAAACCGCTTATAAGCCGTCACCCGTCATATAATGCAGAGCCAATTTCCCCTGGACTCCTCGCGCTCGTCGATCTTCAAGACCCGGCTCTGCGGTTCAGAATCGACTCTTCCCCGCCCGGCCGTAGATTGCTTTCCCCTCCTGGAACGACTCTGCTGCCGTTGACGGCTCAATTGAATGGCCCTCAGCATCTAGAAGGGAGCGGAGGCCTGCCGAGACGGGTCTATTGTCATATTCCGCGCAGGGAGAGCAAGATAGAGACAGGACGGAGCAGGACTCTCCGCTGGAAGGAGAAGAATGGCAAGGAACGGAAGACGGGAGCAAATAGAAGGAAGGAAAAGGAAGAAAAACGAAGAGGAAAATCAAAAGAATATAAAAGAGGCATGGACGGTCGTTGTTGGCGATCTTGCGAGGTGACCGACCGACCCATCGCTGCCGCCTGCCGCTACTGTCACCAATCACCATGCGTCTGATCCAGCTGCTCCTTAGCGCCGCCACCGTCACTTCGGTGCTGGCGGCGCCCGCCATGACCAAGGACCTGATCACCACCACCAGCAGCTCCACGATGCAGAAGCGCAAGAGCAAGTTCCAGTGGGCGGGCGTCAACGAGTCCGGCGCCGAGTTCGGCAACAAGAACCTGCCGGGCGTCAAGGAGAAGGACTGGACATGGCCAGTGAAGCCGACCATCGATGTGAGTTGAGCGGCAAGATGAGGGGGGGACGATGTTCGGGAGCTGACCGCGCGCCACAGACAATGACCGGCAAGGGCTTCAACATCTTCCGCGTTGCCATTATGATGTGAGTGGACGGAGAAGGTCTTGTTGGTGTTTAGAGCCGCGTTCTAACAAGGCACAGGGAGCGCCTGATCCCCAACCAGTTGACGGGCGCGATCGACAGCTCCTACTACCAGGGCTTGAATGATGTGAGTTTGAAGGTGTCTGCTGTGGATCGAATGAACCGAGGCTGACCAACAGATTGTGTCCTACATCACTGGAAAGTGAGTTATGAGAGGTTACGAGATGAAGCAGATAAAGGGAATGAGGCATATCTAACCGTCAGGGGCGCGTATGCCATCATCGACCCCCACAACTTTGGTAGGTGGAGGCAAAGCTCGCAGACAAACAAGCACAAACTGACAAGCAGGTCGCTACTACGACAAGATCATCACCGACACGGCCGGCTTCAAGGCCTGGTGGCAGACGGTGGCGGGCAAGTTCAAGGACAACGACCACGTCATCTTTGACACCAACAACGAGTACCACGACATGGACAACGACCTGGTTGCCCGGCTCAACCAGGCCGCCATCGACGGCATCCGCGCCAGCGGCGCCACCACGCAGTACATCTTCGCCGAGGGCAACTCCTGGTCAGGCGCCTGGCACTGGATCTCCAGCGGCACGGCCCCGGGCATGGGCGGCCTGACCGATCCGTCGGACAAGCTCATCTACGAGATGCATCAGTACCTCGACTCGGACGGCTCCGGCACGGCCACCGGCTGCGTCAGCAGCACCATTGGCAGCGAGCGTCTTAAGGAGGCCACCGCCTGGCTCAAGGCCAACAAGAAGAAGGCCATCCTGGGCGAGACCGCCGGCGGCGCCAACTCCCAGTGCATCAGCGCCCTCACCGACATGCTGACCTATATGGAGAACAACAACGACGTCTGGACCGGCTGGCTCTGGTGGGGTGGCGGCCCGTGGTGGGGCACCTACATGTACGGCATGGAGCCGCCGAGCGGCACTGCCTATACCGGTGTCCTGCCGAGCCTGACGCAGTTCATCTAGGTCATGGCGTCGTAGCAAGGAGATGGACGAGAGGGGACGGAGAGAGCAGGAAAAGCGTGATGTTCCAGAAATATAAAAATCAAAGCACCGTTCCATCTCATCTTCACGGCCACAGCGCGTTCCATCTCAGCTTCACGGCCACAGCGCGTCCCATCTCATCTTCACGGCCACAGCGCGTCGTACATAAACAGCCAGTCGTCCCAGTAGCCCGTGTAGTTGCCCACCAGCTGGCTACGCCCGTCGCTTCGGCCGCCCACTGCCCACGGACGCGCGTACAGACCGCCGCCGTCGCCGTCGCCGTCGGCCGCCAGGTGCCGCTTGGCTGCCACCGTCATGCTGAAGGAGCTAGGGCTGACGCCCAGGAAGAAGTCGCTGCTCAGCAGCACCACAAAGTCCACCAGCGCCTGCTGGTCCCACGACAGCGCCTGCAGTCGCGCTTGCAGGTCCGGGTGCGCCTCGCGCAGCAGCTCGTCTTTGGTGATGACGTC
Organism: Ophiostoma angusticollis; assembly: GCA_019925545.1. Taxonomy (NCBI): domain Eukaryota; kingdom Fungi; phylum Ascomycota; class Sordariomycetes; order Ophiostomatales; family Ophiostomataceae; genus Ophiostoma; species Ophiostoma angusticollis. The sequence continues at coordinate 187,096 of JADHKL010000042.1, forward strand.
CGGTGCCAGTCGTTTATCCTCTTCTTCTCTGCCGCCTCCTCGCTCCACCAGGATCGCCTGCGCCTTTGTGCGGAAGCGCGCCGCCTCCGATGCGTTGCCGGTCGCTAGGAACACGGCCCCGACGCGCGTCGCCGGCTGCTGCTGCCGTTCTGCCAGTGTGTCCAGGAACTGCGTCGCCTGCGTCTCAAAGGTCGGCCAAAAGGACAGCGCGTCGTTTTCCGTCCGCAAGTGCACCCCCGCAAAACGTCTGCTGCCGCTTCTCCGCCGCATTGCCGCCACGGTGTCCAGACCAAGCGCCAACAGGTCGGGCCGCAGTCGCAGCAAGCCCCCGAACGTGTTGGCAAATGCCGGCCCGTCCTTGGCCACCGGCCACTCCCACTGCACGCCCCACGCCGGCTGCACGACGCGGGGGTGTTCGACGTCAGTGGCGGGTAGCCGGAACTCGACGGCTGACGTGGCCAGCCACGCACGGAACCGCTCGCCGAACGTGTCGGTGTGCCGGTTCAGGTCGCGATGGTCGCAGCCGCTGCGCGCACCTAGCAGCTTGGGCACCAGCGGCTCGGGGCCGCGCCATGGGCGTCGCGCTGACCCTGTTGTTGACGCCTCGACTGACACGTCTGGAACCAAGTGCGGGATCGACTCCGGATTGTCGTACAGGACCATGGCCGGACACGCGGCCTGCAGACTGTCGCGGAAATGCTGCACATCGAAAAAGTAGTCGAGCGGCTGCAGGCCGGCAAAGAGGTGCGCCAGATCGGTGGAGGAGCGGGCCTCGATCTGAGGCAGGACGAGGCCGGTGGCGCCGGCGGCTATGGCGTAGCGCAGACACGTCAGGAGAAAGCTGCGGATGTTGCCGATGCCCCCCGAGTTGTTGTTGCACATAAACACCAGGCCCGGAACCCACGCGGTCGTTTCCTCCTGGCAGACACGGGCGAGGGGCCAGCTGACAAAAGGCGCGTCGGGGCGGGACAGGTCGAGATCGAGATCGAGGCCGAGGTCGGCGGGTAAAGCAGGCGAATCAGCCGCATGACTCGACGGACCCATCAGGACGCGGAGAGAAAGGGGCATTCCGTACAGCTGGACAGAGCTGACGAAGAGGAGCAGCATGAGCACCACGACGATGCCGCAGCCGTAGACGTGCCGTGGCCGCGCGAGCCACCGTGGCCACGGCAGGTTGCGCAGCTGCCGGCGAAGCTTAACCCCGTCCATGCTGGCGTCGTAGGTGCTGCCGCTGCGTATAGACCAAGGCAGTGAAGGTTTGTACATGCCGACGTAGAGGCAAGTGAGACGTCGTGGTGAGAGGACGAATGTCGCAGTGTCGGTTAAATGGGCGGTTCGGTGGGTATCCTCCGGTCGTGCAAAGCTCGCGGGTCACAGCACCCCCTCGCACCATTAGACCAGCCAAACTCAATGACAGAACCGCACATATTGGCTGCAATGAGTGGAGGTCAACGTGGTGATTGAAGGTCCAGGAGGAGAGCCAAAGATCCAAAGTTGTGGGAAGTCAATAAAATAGCACGTGATTTCTTATCGATAAGTTTTTTTTGTCTTTTTTTCCTTCCCCTCCAGCGAAACGCTCTTACCTCAAGGCTCAAGACTCAAGTCCTCAACTCTTGAACCTCTACCATTCACGTCAACACAGGAAACACGAATCATGTCGAAGCGTACAGTAGACGACGAGGACGGCGGCGTACCGCTCAAGGCCGGCGAGCGGCCAGTGACGACAGACAACCAGGACGAGGACATGGGCGAATTCGAAGACGAGTTCGAGGACGAGTTCGAGGAGGACGAGATCATCGAGGCGGGCGTGGACGGGCGGCCGGATGCGGAGCGTGAGGCTGAGGAGCGCGCAGCGGCAACACAGGCGGGGGCCATGGATGTGGACAGTCAGGGCGGCAAGAACGCGGCGCCCGGCACGTTCATTGTGGGCCGCACCAAGCTGGAGCCGGGCCAGGTGCTGGCGCCGGACCCGAGCGCGTACGACATGCTGCACAGCCTGAGCACGCCCTGGCCGTGCCTGTCGTTTGATCCGGTGCGCGACCAACTCGGTGACAACCGCACGGCGTACCCGGCGACCATGTACATGGTGGCGGGCACGCAGGCGCAGTCGGGCAAGGCGGGGGATAACCAGCTGCTGGTGCTCAAGGTCAGCGGGCTGGGCCGGATGGCGCGGGACAGCGGGGGGCAGTCGGATTCGGAGGATGACGAGGAGGAGGCGGGCGATGACGATGCCGTCGACAGCGACCCGATCCTGGAGTCGCGCAGCGTGCCGCTGTCGTCGACGACGAACCGCATCCGCACGCACCAGGTGGCGTCGGCGGATCCGACGCAGGCGCCGATGACGCTGACGGCGACCATGACGGAATCCACACACGTGCTGATCCACGACATCACGCCGCACCTGGCGGCGTTTGACACGCCGGGCAGCGTGGTGACGGCGCAGCAGAACAAGCCGGTGTCGACGGTGCGGGCGCACAAGGCCGAGGGCTATGCAGTGGATTGGTCGCCGCTGCACGCGGAAGGCAAGCTGATGACGGGTGACAACGACGGGCTGATGTACATGACGACGCGCACGGCCGGCGGCGGCTTCGTGACGGACACGCGGCCGTTCCGGGGCCACACGGGCAGCGTGGAGGACATCCAGTGGAGCCCGTCGGAGGTGTCCGTGTTTGCGTCGGCATCCAGCGACGGCACCGTGCGCGTGTGGGACGTGCGCAGCAAGAGCCGGCAGCCGGCCATCACGATGCAGGTCAGCAGCAGCGATGTCAACGTGATGAGCTGGTCGCGGCAAACGACGCACCTGCTGGCGACGGGCGCCGACGACGGCGTGTGGGGGGTGTGGGACCTGCGGCAGTGGAAGGGGGGCATCAGCAGCAGCAACGTGTCACAAGCGTCACCGATTGCCAGCTTCGACTACCACAAGGAGCAGATCACCAGCATCGAGTGGCACCCGACCGATGACAGCATCGTGGCGGTGGCTGCTGGCGACAATACAGTCACGCTCTGGGACCTGGCGGTCGAGCTGGACGACGAGGAGAGCCGCGACACGGCCGGCGTGCAGGACGTGCCGCCGCAGCTGCTGTTTGTGCACTACCACGCCAACGTCAAGGAGGTGCACTGGCACCCGCAGATGCCTGGCGCGCTGGTGGCCACAGGCGACGAGTTTAGCATTTTCAAGACGATCAGTGTGTAGGGTGAGCGTGCTGTTACATCAATAAACCGTTACGTCACTGCTGCTGCACTGACAACGTCTGCGGCCCGCTCTATATATATGCCTCTTCTAGACAGGCCTTTGGGAGATGAGGAATACCGTCAGACACGCACAATGAGCATCCCCGTCTTCCAGCCCACATACACCCTCACCCAGGTCATCTACCCGGCCGCCCCGACCGTGTACGCCAACGCGCAAGCGGCCTCGACACCGGCCGTACTTTTCAGCCCTCAGGCCGGCGGTTGCGCCGCCGCCACCAGCCTGCCGACCTGCTGGATGCACCGACCGCCCGGCGAGATCATGCACCTGGCGCCGCCGCCGCCTGGCCGGCCGGGACAGTGGATCCAGTGGTCCAACGGGACGGTCAACTGGCTAGCGGCGCCGATCGAGGCGCCGTAGATTTACTACCATTGGCTAAAATTTTTCCATTTCTTGTTAACAAAGACGTTTTGAATACAGTTTGTTTTGCTTCTTCCCTTCTGTGTCTCTTCCACTGTGTTTCGCCTTCTCTTCCACTCCTGTGTTCGCCTCCTGTGTTCATGCCTCCTGTGTTCATGCCGTCTGGTTGAACGGCCCTCCCTTACCCCAGTGGAAACAGTCGCTGCCCTGGCAGGCCAGGTCGAACCACTTGAGCGTCTCCGTCTCCAGCACCGGGATGTTGTGCGACACGCCGGCAGCGCTAAAGGCCTCGAACCACGGCCCGTCCGTCTTGTCGTTGGGGCCGTAGATGGTACGGGTCCAGCCGGCACGCGGCGTGTCCGGCGTGGAGGTGGTCGGCGTCTGGCTGAAGCCCAGCACGGTCGTCCACTGCTTCACCTCCTCGCCAAAGACCTCGTAGTTGAGCGTCTCGTCCACAGTGCCGTGGAAGATCTGCATCTTGGGCCGCCAGGCGCCGGCAGGGTAGTCGGGATAGGCAGCGCGCACGGCAGCAGCCCAGTCGGCGGCGGACTTGCTGACCTTGCCGGTGGCGCAGGCGTCGTTCCAGTAGCCGATGGCGGCGGCGCTGCCCTGTATGTTGTCGGGCGCGCGGAAGCAGCCAAAAGGCACGCCGGAGAAGGCCGAGCCGGCGGCGAATACGTCGGGGTAGGCGCCCACCAGCACGCTCGTCATCATGGCGCCGGACGACACGCCCGACACGAACACGCGGCGTCGGTCCGCCTTGTACGTCGTCAGCGTGTAGTTGACCATGCTGACAATGCCCAGGCTGTCGCCGCCGCCGCCCGTGCCGGCGCCGTGCGTCAGCGTCTGCTTCGAGGCCACGTCCCAGCAGTGGTCCGAGGTGTGCGGCGAGTCCGGGTAGATGATGATGAAGCCGTACTGGCTGGCGAGTGCCGGGAAGCGCTGGCCCGAGTAGACGGCCTGGGCGCTGCCGTGGCACCAGTGCGGGAGCACCAACACGGCCGGGTTGGCCGGCAGCGTGTCGGGTACATAAATGTAGAAGCCCACGTTGGTCGGGTTGTTGGGCAGAGCGGCATTCACCTTCTGGAGCGAGGCCGCCCGGGCGCCGGCGAAGATGGCGCTGAGGAGGAGGAGACGCATGGTGACGAGGGGGACGAGGACGAGGACGAGCAAGAAATTCAAGCAAAATCGACAGGGCGAACACAAAAAGAGTTGACTGAAGTCGACATTCTATCTCTTTGATTCCGCCAGATTTCTCTTCCACCTTTAATTCCGGTTGTGCGGAACGCTCTGCTCCGAGCTGTATGGCTAAACATCGTGCGGTTGAAATACTGGACAATCTCTCTAGCAACAGTCCGTGATAGTTTCGGTCTTCCGACGAGGGGGTCTGCGTTCTTTGTGCTCTGCTTGAAGAGTAAGCCTTCTTGCCTACTTGCAACGTGAACCTTACACTTGCCACGACAACCCGTTGGTCACGAATATGTCGGATTGACAGGAAGCTCAATCCATTGATACTTGTCTCCCATTTATCTGATTTGCCTCTTCGCCTGGAAAGTGAGCAACTCTCTTTCGTGATTCTTCATTCTCAGGATCTGGATGCTGGAACTCCCGGTTGGACATGGAAGTCTGCTACCAACTGGGTAAGTACAGGGATTATGAGAGAAGTGTGCTCAACATTGCTCCCAGCAGAGATAGGTCTAGTTTGCACGAGCGACAGTCATCCAGGGATGGGCTCACAAAACGTTCACACTATCCAGTACTACGGAATAGAGGCCGCGGGAAGACGTACAAACGCACACAAAATAGGTAGCAAAAATTAGCAGTTGTCGGTGGACTGCTCTGTGCACTTTTTATCTCTCATCTTTTCTTTCCCTTTCTATTGCTCCTTGTTTTTTGTCCACCTTTTACTCTGTAAAGCGTCGCACCTGTCCCTCCCTTTGCCTTCAGGATGTTCACTTCCTGCACCCAATCCTGAGACCAAACTCAAGAGCCGCGGACTACGCTACTGATTCATTCTGGGACCGGCGCTCCCCGCACATCGCCAAGCTTCCCCGGACTCCGCAATCCGGGCAATGATTCAGCGTGAGGTCTGCACGAGGACATCCAAGGCCGAACTGCCCTTTCAGGGCACTCACTGAGCATGCATGGCTTTGTCAGAAGGAGGCTGTGGCTGCTGGCGGGCGGCACTGGCCTCGGTCTTCGAGACCCGGTGCTAGCATGACGTTGAGAAGACCCCTCAACTGCCCTCGACTTGTCCTCGACTTGTCCTCGACCTGTGAATCATTAGTTGGAGCAGACTTGACTGCCGTAGATCGGAAACGCGGCTCTTCGCGTTCTTGGTCTAAACTTCCTGGCGTGTATATGAGGACGAAATCCGTCCCCCTCATCTCCTCTCCAAAACCTCATCCATCTTACCTATTACCTCTCACCACTCACACCATGGGCTCTGTCGGTGAAACCAACGGCACCAGCACGCCAAAGCGCCCCATCCGGGTGGCCGGCTGCTCCGGCGGCGTGTACGACCGCGCGCGCGCCATCCACGATATGGCCAAGTTCGAGGACGTCGACGTCATCACGGGCGACTGGATGTCCGAGTGCAACATGACGCTGCGCGGCTCCGACAAGCGCGACCGCCTGGCCAACAAGGCCATGACCTCGGGCTCCACCGCGGTGGCCAAGGGCTACGAGCCGTACTTCCTCGAGGAAATCGACCCGGCCATCCCGTGGCTGGCCAAGAAGGGCACCAAGGTGGCGGTCAATGCCGGCGCCAGCGACGTGCACGGCCTGGCCGAGGCCGTCAAGGCGCTCATCCAGAAGCACGGCGTCGACCTCAAGGTGGGCGTGGTCGACGGCGACGACGTGACTGATGCCGTGCTGGACCTCTACCGCAAGGGCGAGCCCTTCCTCAACCTGCCGGCCAACAAGCCCATCCAGGACTGGGGCTACGACCCCATCTGCGCGCAATGCTACCTGGGCGGCACCGGCATCGCAGCCTGCTTTGCGGGCGGCGCCGACATTGTGCTGTGCGGTCGCGTGGCCGACGCCTCGGTGACGGTGGGCGCGGCCATGTGGTGGCACGGCTGGACGCGCGAGGACCACATCCAGGAGCTGGCTGGCGCGCTCATGGTCGGGCACATTATCGAGTGCAGCACATACGCCACGGGCGGCTACTACTCGGGCTTCAAGGGCCTGGGCGTAAAGGACCTCGACATGGGCTACCCCATCGCGGCCATCGACCACAAGGGCGAGGCGGTGATCAGCATGGAGAAGAACCGCGACGGCCTCGTGACCATCGAGACGGTGGCGTCGCAGCTGCTGTACGAGATCCAGGGCCCGCTGTACTACAACTCGGACGTGACCGCGCTCATCGACGACATCACGCTGACGCAGGTCGCTCCCAACGAGGTGCATGTGTCGGGTGTCAAAGGCCTGCCGCCGCCGCCGACGACCAAGGTCGGCATCACGGCCAAGGGCGGCTGGCAAGCCGAGTTCCACTTCTACCTGACCGGGCTCGACATCCCCGAGAAGGCGGCCATGATCGAGCGCCAGACCAAGGCGCGCATGGGGCCGTACCTGGAAAAGTTCAGCTGCCTCAAGTTTGCCATTGCCGGCGCCGTGCCCGTCGACCCGCAGACGCAGGAGGAGGCCACCGTGGACATGCGCATCTTTGCACAGACACGTGACCCGGAGCTGCTGGCCGGCAGCTCGTTTGTCGACTCGGACCGCGGGTCCTTTGCACGCTTCTGCATCGAGAACCTGCTGCAGAGCTACCCCGGCGGCACCATGGCGCCCGACATGCGCACGGCCATCGGGCGGCCCTTTTTCGAGTACTGGGTCAGCCTGCTGCCGCAGACGTTTGTGCACGAGACGGCACACCTTCCCGACGGCAGCGTCGTCGACATCCCGGCGCCGACGGTCACAAAGACCTTTGACCGCGAGCAGCCCAGCATCGAGGCGACGGCGCACCCGGCAGACCTGGCCAAGTTCGGGCCGACGACGCGCGCGCCGCTGGGCTACGTGGTGCTGGGCCGTTCGGGCGACAAGAGCTCGAACTGCAACCTGGGCCTGTTTGTGCGGCGCGACGACGAGTACGAGTGGCTGCGCACGGTGCTGACGACGGCCAAGATGCGCGAGCTGCTGGGCAAGGACGACGTGGGCCGCCAGATCGACCGCTGCGAGTTTCCCAACATCAAGGCGGTGCATTTCCTGCTCAAGGACCACCTGGACCGCGGCTTCAACTCGACGTCCAGCTTCGACTCTCTGGGCAAGAACCTGTGCGAGTACATCCGCAGCAAGTACATTGACATTCCCAACGTCTTCCTCGAGCGGGGGCGAGTGTAGGAGACGGCGCAAGGGGGGAGGAGGGGGGAGGGGGGGAGGGGAGGAGCTGCATAACGTCACGTTTTCCGTACATAGCAGAGGGAAAGGAGCTGCATAACGTCACATACTCTAGCAGAATGGAAGCATTTACTCATTCAAATTGCCCAATCGTGCCGCATGGCCAGACGGTCTGACGATGTGACCCGAAGCTAGGCTTAACCCAGCGCGAAAAAAGGCAAAAGAAGGCAAAGGGAGGGGGTAGATGCACCGAAGCTGAAAAGAAGCCGCGAAGAATGAGAGAAGAAGAGATCCGAGCGCACCTTCTGTGGAGCGGGAACACTGGGGCGCTATGCAATGCTGCCCCGAAGCGGAAAGGAACGGGCGGAATCGACGCTGAACAGGGGTGGCAGACATGGCAGGCCCGCAGCAGGATGCCGGACGATGCACCAGGTGCATGGCATTATTGCATGCTAATGGCGGTGATGCATCCCGAATGGGCGTGCCGTCTGATATGGCACGCACTCGGAGGCTTTTTATGTCGAGCCGCCGGCGGCGAGGACGGGGGGGACGGGACGCACCCAGACCAAGGAAGCGGTGGGGAAGTGGAGGAGAGTGTACATGTACGAAGTACATGTACATAAGCGTGCTCTATGTTAGCTGGCGGAGAGGATACGCCAAGACGACGAGCTTGGAGTAGAGGAGGAGAAAGGAAGAGAAATATGGGGAGACACCGGAGCTTGTTGGGAAAAGGAAGGGAAAGGAAAGGGAGGAAGGGGAGGAGGAAGGGGAGGAGGAAGTGGAGGGGGAAGGGGAGGGGAAAGGATATTAGTCCTTGCCCTCCCCGGCATATTGAGGAGGGAGACGAAGGGGCACAGCTCTTCTGTATCTCCCTCTCTTTGTCCCTTCTCACAATGCTCTCCCTAAGCATTGGCCTCGGCCTTCTGGCTGCCTCGGCCGTCGCCGCTCCCCCTCCCATCCACGCCACCATTGTCGACCGCAACACCGTCGCCAGCTCGTACGACTTTGTCATTGCAGGCGGCGGCATTGCCGGGCTGTCTGTGGCCGACCGGCTCACCGAGGACCCGTCCGTGTCCGTGCTCGTCATTGAGGCCGGCCCTTTTGACCAGGGCGAAGACAGCGTCCGTGTCCCGGGCGCCTTCAACCCGGGACCGTACCTGTGGCCGGCACTGCTGTCCGTGCCCCAGCCGGCGCTCAACGGCGCCGTGTACTTTGTGCCGACCGGCAGAGTGGTCGGCGGCGGCAGCGCCGTCAATGCCATGGTCTTCATCCGTGGCGACGTTGGCGACTATGCTGGCTGGGCGTCGCTGGGCAATCCGGGATGGACGTTCAACGACCTGCTCCCATACTTTAAGAAGGTGCGCCAAAAGGGGCAGCAGACCAGAGTCACCAAACCACCGATAAATGCTGACACCTGCAGAGCGAGAACTTCACCGCACCCAGTGCGGCCTTTGCGGCGCTCGGCAACATCACGTGGAAGAGCGCCGTGCACGGGACCACCGGTCCAGTGCGGTCGACGTACCCCAACTATTTCTTCCCCGGCAGCAGTGCGTACCCCCCTTTGACAATCGACGGCAAGACAAGCATGCTCACTGACTCGCAGGCAACTGGTATGCCGCGGCTGTGGCGTCTGGCATCGCGCCGGACCCGGACCCGAACGACGGCTCCGTGCAGGGTATCTTCTGGCTGCCGCTGGCCGAGGACGCGTCGAGCCGCACGCGCAGCTACGCGCGCATCAACCACTACGACCGCGTGATCGGCAGCCGGCCCAACTACCACGTGCTAGCATCGACGACGGTGTCCAAGGTGCTCTTCTCGGCAACCAAGAAGGCCATTGGCGTGCAGTACGTGGCGAGCGACGGCAGCAGCGCCGCGCCAACAACGGTGACGGCAACCAAGGAGGTGCTCGTGGCAGCCGGTGGCGTGCACACACCGCAGCTGCTGCAGCTGTCGGGCGTGGGGCCCAAGGCGCTGCTGAACAGCTTCAGCATCCCGGTGGTGGCGGACCTGCCAGGCGTTGGTGCCAACTTCCAGGACCAGCCGACGATTCCGATGACGTACAACTGTGGGTAGAGCAATCTCTCTCCTCTCGCAAAATCTCCTTCTAACCTCACAGTCACCCACAATGTCTCGCCCAACTGGGGATCGTTGACCAACGACCCCGTCTACGATGCCCAGCAGCGCGCCATCTACGACGCCAGCAAGACCGGCCCCTACACGCTGGTGCGCACGGTCAGCACCAACTTTGCCGCGCTCTCGCTCAAGGACATCACGCCCGCGTCCTACAACGCCATCGTGGCCGCCGCGCGCGCCCGCAACCCCACGGCCGCGCTGCCGGCTGGCACGCACCCCAACGTCGCCGCCGGCTACATCAAGCAGCGCGCGGCCGTCCTGGCCCAGCTGGCCGACGGCACGTCCGCCGTCGGCGGCCTGAGCTGGAACACGGACACGACCAACACGCTCTACACCTTTAAGCCGCTGAGCCGCGGCACCGTGACCCTGGCCAGCGGCACCGACCCCCTGGTCCAACCCCTCATCGACTACCGCACGCTGACGGATCCCACGGACCTGGCCGTCGCCGTGGCTCTGTTGCGCCGCAACCGCCAAGTCTTTTCCAAGCCGAGCCTGGTCGCGCTGGGCCCGGCGGAGACGGCGCCGTTTGGCAGCGGCGTGCAGACGGATGCGCAGCTCGAGGCGGCCATCAAGGCGGCCATCAACCCCAGCAACGGGCACGCCTGCTGCACGGCGGCCATGCAGCCGCGCTCGCTGGGCGGCGTGGTCGACTGCGAGAACCGCGTCTACGGCGTCACGGGCCTGCGTGTCATCGACATCAGCTTCTGGCCGTTCCCGGTGGCGGGTGCGCCGTCGGCGACCATGTACGGCGTGTCTGAGAAGGTGAGTTTGATGGGACGAGGCTATTTTCTTTTCAGTATGACTGACAGCCACAGATTGCCGCCAAGATCAAGCAGCAGTACAACCTGCTGTGAGGAGGTAGGCAATTCTGGAGAAAGGAGAAAAAAGGACGAGGAGCGTGGCTGGCGAGAAAACCAGATGGAGAAAACATGTCAGTAATAGCTTTGATCCTGAATATGACAAGCGCCTGTCCACTGAGTGTCATGTTGAGTGCGGTGACTCTGGATCGATCAGTGATAGCTGACCGGTCTCCGGCAGGAAGAGACAACTGTATCGGCTGACAGCGGATTTGCAGCTTGCCTTTGCTTTCTCCTACATTTGCTCCGTAATATGCATGCAGGTTGTGCTCCTCTTTCTCCCATTTCGATGCGGCCGAGTGCCTCTTCTCGTATTAGTGTCGCCTTCAGGCGTGATGGTGGTCACACCCGCTAACTGCTAGTGCATTCCAGCGGGACTGCAGCCCCTGTCGACCAAATAAGCTGCATGAAATAGCTGTCACCTCACTGCAACGCTGCCTGTGCCAAGCAGCTTCATTTCTCGGGTCCCAGTCTTATTTTACTGGTCTCTCGCACTTTCCGCGTTCTCAATGTTCTCGAACGCTTCCACCAGTCTTGGCGTCACTAAGAAAAACATTTTTCACTTGAGATGACGCCACGACCAACTCGAGTCTGCCATTGGTGACCGGAGTGCATAGGAGAGGAAACCCGACAAAAGTACATGTACTTCGGTACGAAGTAACAAAGGGATGAAAGCGCCAGTCTCACCACCAATGAGAATATCCTCTCGCACTCACGACAACAATGGAGAGAAATTGAAGATAACCGAGCGATAACCGTTATCGATAGCGGCCCCGACTGCCCCTCCAAACAGCTTTTTCAAGCTCCCTTATCTCTTGCCTGTCCGATAACCGCAGCTTGCTCCTTCTCTTTTCGCTCCTCTTCTCCCCCTTCCATCTTCAGCCATTGTTCTCCCCAACTTCCCCAATGGCCCCTCTCGATACCACCAAAGACCTCGTGGCCCTTTTCCGTCAACAGGCCCACGCCACACCCGACCTCGTCGCCGTCGAGGACGGCACCTCGACCTGGACATATGCCCAACTCGACAAGGCCACGGACCATGTCGCCAGCCGCCTGCGCCGGGTCTACGGCGTCGGCCGCGACATCCTCGTCGGCGTGCTCATGGGCCACCACGCTCAGTACGTCGTGGCCTGCCTGGCCACGCTCAAGGCCGGCGGCGCCTTCTTGGTGCTCGAGGTGGCCTACCCACCAGGTCTCCTTGCGGACGTGATCGAGGACGCACAGCCGCCTGTGGTCCTGACATCGTCCGAGTACGCGAGCAAGATCCCCGAGCACATCCCGCGCATCCTTCTGGAGCGGGGAGCGACCCCGGAGAGTTTGCAAGCCCTGGACGCCGTTGATGATGACGAGGGTGCTCCGGCAGCCGATGGGCCGACAGCCGGCTCGACACACACCGCAGCGGCCGCAGAAAGACCAACACACGGCGTTCTTCCAGGCGGTCCGACAACCGCCGATCCGACTGCCGGCCCAACAGCACCACTAGCTGCCGATCCCGCCGATCTCGACCGCCTCGCTTTTGTCTCCTATTCGTCCGGCTCGACTGGCCGCCCCAAGGGCATCTGCAATCCGCACAGTGCCCCCGTGCGCTCGTATGCGCTGCGCTTCGGCGTCAGTGACCTGCGCCCCGGCGACCGCGTTGCCTGCAACGTCTTTTTTGTCTGGGAGATTCTGCGGCCGCTGTTGCGTGGCGCCGCTGTCGTCACCGTGCCCGACGAGGCCAGCTATGACCCGGTCGGCCTTGTGGCCTTTTTGGCACACCACCGCGCCACCGAGACCCTCATGACCCCGACGCTGCTGGCCACCGTCCTGGGCCGCTACCCGGACCTGGCCACACGCCTGCCCCACCTGCGCACGCTCTGGCTCAATGGCGAGGTCGTGTCTGTCGACTTGGCCCGCCGCGCCAGCTCTGCGCTGCCAGCACCCGACGGCGCGGGCAGCGGTGGCGTCCGCCTCCTCAACTGCTATAGCGCTAGCGAGACCCACGAGATTGCCTGCGGCGACATCCGCGCTGCGCTCGCACGCATGCCGGCCGACGACCTCGTTTCATCGCACCAACAACCGGCCGTATGCCCCGTGGGTCCGCCCCTCGACCCCGCGCACACATACATCCTGGACGAAGACGGCGAGCCCGTGCCACCTGGTGTCGCTGGCGAGCTGTACATTGGCGGCGACCTGCTGGCCCGGGGCTACCTCAACCGACCGGAGACGACGATTGAGGTGTTTTTGCCGGACCATTTTGCCGGCACGGGCCGCATGTACCGCACAGGCGACAAGGCTCGGCTGCTGCCGGCGTCGGGCGACCTCGAGATCAGCGGCCGGGTCGGCGGCATGATCAAGGTGCGCGGCTATACCGTGCACCCGGCCGCCGTCGAGAGCGCCATTGTCAAGCACCTGGCGGTGCGCAGCTGCGTCGTGCTGGCCGACAAGGACGGGCTCGAGCGCCAGCTGGTCGCCTACGTCGTGCGCGAAGCCGAGGGCGCCCCAAACACCACGGCGGCCGATGGCGACGCGCGGCGGCCGCAGCTCGAGATCAACGGCCAGGGTCACAGCCCGCTGGCGCGCCGCCTGCTGGCCGAGCACCTGGCCCACTACATGATCCCGGTCTTCTGGGTCGAGCTCGACTCCCTGCCGACGCACAAAGTGTCGGGTAAAGTCGACGTCAAAGGCCTGCCATCCCCGGCACCGACGCCATTGCGCGGTCCGAGTCCGCCACAGACGCCGCCCGCCGACAGCGTGGCCCAAATCCTCTGGGGCCGACCCGGCCCTCTTGGGCTGGGTGGCGCTCCGGCTGTCGATCCCGCGGACATATGCCGTCACTGGGCCGCGTGCCTCGGAATGGACGAGGCCTCTGTCGATGCCGAACAGTTTGACTTCTTCCACCTGGGCGGCCACTCGCTGGCCTTGGCCGAGCTGGCCAGCCGGCTGTCTGCTGCCTACGGCACGACCGTACCGGTCCTCGCCCTGGCGAGTGCACCTACGCTCGCGGGCCATGTTGCCGCGGTTGCGGCCGCCATGCGTGAAATCACAGACCGTGCAGGGACCAGTGCCGAAGACAAACGACTGCTGCAGACCATGCTCGAGGCCGACATTGCCCTGCCAGACGATCTTCCTGCTGTGGCAGCGACGGCAACAACCAAGGCACCCCGTCGTCTTCACGACGCCACAGACATCCTACTGACGGGTGCGTCCGGCTTCTTGGGCGCGTTCCTTCTTACCGAGCTGCTTGCATCCACCTCGGCCACCATCCATTGTCTTGTGCGCGCGCCCACGGCGGCGGCGGGTATGCGCCGGCTGCGCAAGCATCTGCTGGGTCTTGGCGTGTGGCAGGACAGCGTTGTCGACCGCATCAAGATTGTTGCCGGCGACCTTGCGCGGCCGCTCTTGGGACTGCCGTCGGCAGACGCCTTTGACCGCCTGGGCGAGCGCATACAAGGCATTGTGCATGCGGGTGCCCACGTCAACCTGATGTATCCGTATGTGGCCCTGCGCGACACCAACGTCGGCGGCACGCGCGAGGTCCTGCGGCTGGCGGCCAAGAGCAACGCGACGCTGCACTACGTGTCCACAAATGGCGTGCTGCCGCCGAGCAAGCCGGCCGCGGGCGGCGCCTGGAAGGAGTCGGACAGGCCGGTGGCGACGGCAGCCGACGTTGTCGACAGCATTGCCGACGGCTACGGCCAGACAAAGTGGGCCGCCGAGCAGCTGGTGCTGGCGGCGCGGATGGACCGTGGCATCAACGCGCGCATCTACCGTCCCGGCACTCTGGGCGGCCACGGCCGCACGGGCGCGACGAACCCGCGAGATCTGGTGACGGCTCTGGTGGTGGAGAGCCTACGCATTGGCTATGCACCCAACATTGATGGGTGGCAGATCGAAATGACGCCCGTGGACGCGGCCTGCGAGAGAATTGTTCGCCTCGCCAATGCGGCAACCGACGACGAGGCCATCTTCCACGTCGGCGACGCCGAGGGGGCGCCGGCCAAGGACGTGTTTGCGAGACTGGCCGCGCTCGGCTATGCCACCCAGGCCGTCGACTGGGACGAATGGGTGGCGCGCTGGAACGAGGACCAGAGCAACCGGCCAGCCGCGTCTGCGCATGGGGACAGCGCGCGTGACGACGACCTATCGCCGCTGGACGTGCTGCGTGCGGGACTGCCGCCGGTGGCCTTCTTGCAGTCGGTCATTCTGCTCGACGACACCAAGACGCAGGCCTATCTGGGTGCGGGTGAAGAAGTGCAGAGTTCCCGCCTCGGCATCGACCTGCTGACGACGTACACGCGGCACTTTTACGCGCGTGGCTGGCTAGAGCAGGGCCCGGCACAGCCAGTGGCCGCGTCCGTCGACAGCGTCGTGCCCGTCCGCCGCGGACCTCTCGCCGGTCGCGTGGCCGTCATTGTGGGCGCCTCGTCGGGCATCGGCGCCGCCACTGCCACGGCCCTGGCCCACGACGGCGCCAGCGTTGTTCTCGGCGCGCGCCGGCTCAGTGTGCTGAAGACGCTGCAGGCGGCCATCGAGGCTGAATGCAGTGGAGGTGGCAGTGTTCCGGCCAAGGTGCTGGTGCAGGAGACGGATGTCACGAGCGCCGAGCAGGTGCAGGCGCTGGTGGCGACGGCGGCGCGCGAGCTGGGCCCGGTGGACATCCTGGTGGTGTGCGCCGGCGTGATGTACTTTACGATAATGGCCAACGGCCACACGGCGGACTGGGAGCGCACCGTGGACGTCAACTGCAAGGGGCTGCTGCACTGCCTGGCAGCGACGGTGCCGGGCATGCTGGCGCGCGGCACGGGCCACATTGTGGCCATCTCGTCGGACGCCGGCCGCAAGGTGTTCCCAGGGCTGGGCGTGTACTCGGGCAGCAAGTTCTTTGTGGAGGCGGTGCTGCAGAGCCTGCGGCTGGAGACGGCGGGCACAGGCCTGCGCGTGACGTCTGTGCAGCCGGGTAACACGGCGACGGACCTGCTGGGCCTGTCGACCGACCAGGAGGCTGTGGACAAGTACGGCACGCCGACGGGGGCGCAGGTGCTGGCACCGGCCGATGTGGCTTCAGCGGTGGTGTACGCGCTGCGGCAGCCGGCACACGTGGCAGTCAACGAGGTGCTGATCGAGCCGCGGGACGAGCCGATTTAGACGCGATCGGGGAGGGCCTATCTAGAGGGAGGTAATGTTCAACACAAACAGGCAAGGTATAAACTAGATAGAAAAGTATATTGTTGTTCTTTCCGACATTTTGAGCTCTCATCAGGCTCGATGCATTATGAGCTCTCATCAGGCTCGATGCAGATACGCCTTGTGCAGCACATCCACCACAGTCCAGACCTCTGCAAACGTGTTGTACATGGGCACGGGTGCGATGCGGATCACGTTCGGCTTGCGCTGGTCCAGCACAATGCCGGCCGCTTCCATCGCAGCCGCTACGACCGGCAGCAAGCCCGGTATCTGCAGCAGCACGCTCAGCTGGGCGCCGCGCTCGGCCGGGTTCGCTGGCGTGAGGATGCGCCAGGGTGGCTGAGAACCAGCGCCGATCTCTTCCAGAGCGGCGTCCAGCAGCGCCTCGGCGTAGGCGGTCAGCACCAGCGCCTTGTCGCGCAGCGCCGCCATGCTGGTCTTGGCAAAGACGGACAGCGAGGCGCGCAGGCAGGCCAGGTCCATGGCGGACGGGTTGGACAGCTGGAAGCCATGGGCGCCGGCCGCGGGATAAAAGGTATTGCTCATCTCGAAGCGCACGGCCGGGTCGACGCCGTACCAGCCGGCCAGGCGGGGGTGGTAGTTGCTGCCGCCGGTGGCGCCGTTGGCCTCGACACCGCCGTGGCGCGCGTGCACAAAGGCGCCGCCGATGGCGCCGGGGCCTGCATTCAGGTACTTGTACGTGCACCACACGGCAAAGTCGACGTCCCAGTCGTGCAGGCGCAGCTCGACGTTGCCGACGGCGTGGGCCAGGTCCCAGCCGACGACGATGCCGTGGCGGCGCGCGTGCGCGGTGATGCGCGCCATGTCGAGCAGCTGGCCTGTGTAGTACTGCACGCCGGGCAGAAGGACGAGGGCAGTGTCAGCGGCGTGCTCGTCGATGGCGGCCAGGACGTCGTCGATCAAGAGCGTGCCATTGTCGTCGGGCTGCAGCGTCACCAGCGACGTGGCCGCGTCGAAGCCGTGCCAGCGGATCTGCGACTTGAGCGCGTACATGTCGCTCGGGAACGGCTTCCACTCGGCCAGGATCTTGTGGCGCGTCGCCGTCGGCCGGTAGAAGCTGGCCATCAAAAGGTGCAGGTTGGCCGTCAGCGTGTTCATGGCCACCACCTCGCCGGCGGCCGGGTCGCTGCCCACCAGTGCCGCCATCTGCGCGCCGCACTGCGCCGCCATGTCCTGCCACGGCGAGACCTGCACGCCGTCAACTCCGTCCTTCGGTGCGCCTGACAGCGCCGAAAAGTGGCCGTTCACACCCAGGCGCTGCCACGTCGCGAGCTGAGCGTCCACGTACTGTCGCGTCGCCCGCGGCTGCAGGCCCAGCGAGTTGCCGCAAAAGTAGACGGCCTCTTGGTTGTCGTCTTCGTGTTTCTCGAGACCCGCTTGATTGCGGATCATGGCCTTGGTCGGGACGAGGTACTCGCTGCGCAGGTGGCGCAAGGGGTCCTTGGCGTCCAGCGACCTGGCATAATCCAGAGTGCGCGCTTCTGGCGGGAAGGACAGTTTGCGGCCGGCCCGAAGCGCAGAGACGTAGTCTTGGAATGACATGGCGGGTTGTTCAATGAGCAGTGTTCAGTTGTGGTGTGTTTGCAGTTTCCATTCAATGCTGCCGCTATCACCTCAAAATGGTTGTCAGGGCACGGAGTATTAGATTGAGTAGGCAGTGGAGGGAGGGCGGGCCTGTGTCTTTCTTTTAGACAGCTCTGCAGCGCCACCCCCTTTTTAGTACAGACTCTTGTGCGGGCAGACTACGGCTTACACCAGACATTGCCTAAAACGGCTAAGACGGAGGCCGGACCTGCCGATAATTTTGGCCGACGGAACCCGCGGCTAGCCGGCCGCTAATGGCACGTTTTTCACAACGCTGCCCATTCCGCGCCGTATCTGCGGGCTTTCCGCCTTGGATATACCGCTGCCGAGACGAGTTTCTCTTACGAAATGACACAGCAGATGATCAGAAAGGATGTGAATGAAAGTGAAAATAGGGCCGAGGCGTCGGCTATCGCCGCACAGCGCCGGACGACACCAGACCGCTCCAACTGTCTACTTCATGTCTCTGGTCGGACACGGAAACCTTTTGACAGACCAGGGATTGCCTCAGTGACACCATGGACGCCATAAGCAAAGAGTACGCTATCACCCGCAACGGCTTCTTGCCCACGCATTTGCCGTTGGTGCGCCTGCCCGACCCCTACTACGCGCCGTGGGAGACCATCCTCGACAGTCTGCCGCTTCTCCTACGCGAGGACCATCTGCGCCATGCCGTCCGACGTCTCAATGTGCTGTCCACTGACCGGTTGATGTCCGAGGATGAGTGGCGTCGCGCCTACGTCGTGCTGTGCTTTCTCACGCACGCCTACATTTGGGGAGGGGACAAGGCAGAGGAGGTGTGTATTCTGGTCTGTCCCACGTTCCGTCCTCACAACTCACACGGAAAAGGTCCTGCCACCCTGCATCACATGTCCGCTGTTGACCGTGTCCACCAGGCTGGAGCTGCCGCCGGTCGCCACGTACGCAGCGCTAAATCTGTGGAACTTTGGCACCATTGCCGACAGCGACGGCGACGACGACGACATTCCGTTCGACGACCTCGACCGCCTACGTGCCCTGCACACCTTCACCGGCACTGCCTCCGAGTCGTGGTTCTATGCCGTGTCCGTAGCCATGGAGTGCCGCGCCGCACACATGCTGCCGATCCTGCTGCGCGCACTGCCGTCTGCCGAGGTGGACACACAACAAGACGACGATGCCGCTGTCACGGCGGCCCTCGCCATCTTTGTCGACGGCATCCGCGACCTCGGCCGCCTGCTCGACCGCATGCACGAGCGCTGCGACCCGGCCGTCTTCTTCCAGCAGATCCGCCCGTTCCTGGCCGGCAGCAAGAACATGGCCGCCCAGGGGTTGCCGCGCGGCGTCTTTTACGACGAGGGCAGCCGACGCGGGGGCACATGGCGCCAGCTGCGCGGCGGCAGCAACGGACAGAGTTCCCTGATTCAGTTTTTCGACTTGGTCTTGGGCGTCGAGCACGAGGGTGGCGAGGACAAGGAGAAGAAAGAGAAGGAGGAGACCTTCCATCAAGAGGTCCGCGCGTACATGCCGGGACCACATCGGCGGTTCCTCGAGCACGTGGCGTCGCGGCCAAGCCTGCGAGCGTATGTGCAGTCACGCCGCGGCGAGGGCGACAAGGGCGACAAAGGCGACGCGCTGACCGGACTGACGGCCGCCTTCCAGCAAGCCACGGCAGCACTCGCCGCCTTCCGCAGCCGCCATCTCGCCATCGTCACGCGGTACATCATCCTGCCGGCGCGGCAGCATCAACAACGTGCACAAGGCATAGGACCGCCTTCGGCAAGAGACAACCTGCGCGGCCTGGCGGTGGCTGTCGGCGCAGCTTCTGTCTCTGACACTGTCTCGTCACCCGCTTCGTCCTCTTCGGCGCCTAGCGAGTCCTTCACGGGCACTGGTGGCACCGAACTGCTGCCGTTCCTGAAGCAGACGCGTGACGAGACGCTGCGGGCAGGCATTGTATAAACACGAAAAAGCGTCTGTTGTGATTGTCTCTTGGAAAGCGAGGTGTCGGATACTGCTACTAAGTTACTACCAACCACTGGTAGCCAAAGAGACAAAATAACCAGCTTAACTAATAGATCTCAAGTAAACAGATATTCCACAGATACGCGTAAATTTCTTTGCCATGTTCCGGTCTTACCTGTCTTGAATCGTACTACAATCCTCTGGCCATCCATCACTAAGCGCTCTGTATCCCGGCTTCAGAATAAATCACGTAAATCCCAAAACCAGAACCTTAAATGTACGGAGTGCACCAACGAGACTCTTTCTCCACTAAACGTATTCTGCGGAGCATATATGGGCTTCTACATGTACACTTCTCCATTTCGGACGACCTACATGACGGCTGCTACCTTCGAGTCGCTGCAAAACTGACGTCCGTAGGATGTAACGAGAATATACAAAATCGTACTCGAAGATAGGCTGTTATGGTACCCGCCACCTAAAACGCCAATGTGATGACCCTTCCTCCTTGACAACCAAGACCAAGACCCTGTGCCGATGTACTGTAGACTCTAGGCCGATACTCCGATGGTAGCCACAGTAGCTCCTGACCATTCATAGTAATCCAATTGGAATCGATACTAACTCCGTAACAAGACGGACGTGGCTTTTCACCAAACTGCGTCCCATCCGGTGAGAAGAAAACCGACCTAACCCAGTCGGCGTGGCCTTCCAGCGTCCGTGTGCACTCTCCCGACGCCACGTCCCAGACCTTCACAGTCGTGTCGTCAGAACCTGACGCCAGCTGTGTCCCGTCCGGTGAGAAGGCAACCGACCTGACCCAATTGGCGTGGCCTTCCAGCGTCCGTGTGCATTCTCCCGACGCCACGTCCCAGACCTTGATAGTCCTGTCGTCAGAACCTGACGCCAGTTGCGTCCCGTCCGGTGAGAAGACAGCCGACCTGACCCAGTTGGCGTGGCCTTCCAGCGTCCGTGTGCATTCTCCCGACGCCACATCCCAGACCTTGATAGTCCTGTCGTCAGAACCTGACGCCAGTTGCGTCCCGTCCGGTGAGAAGGCAACCGACCTGACATCGTCGACGTGGCCTTCCAGTGTCCGTGTGCACTCTCCTGACGCCACGTCCCAGACCTTGATAGTCCTGTCGTCAGAACCTGACGCCAGCTGAGTCCCGTCCGGCGAGAAGACAACCGACATGACCCAACTGGTGTGGCCTTCCAGCGTCCGTGTGCACTCTCCCGACGCCACGTCCCAGACCTTGATAGTATTGTCTTGCGAGCCTGATGCCAGCTGTGTCCCGTCCGGTGAGAAGGCAACCGACCTGACATCGTCGACGTGGCCTTCCTGTGTCCGTGTGCACTCTCCCGACGCCACGTCCCAGACCTTGATAGTATTGTCTTCCGAGCCTGACGCCAGCTGTGTCCCGTCCGGTGAGAAGACAACCGACATGACCCAACTGGTGTGGCCTTCCAGCGTCCGTGTGCACTCTCCCGACGCCGCGTCCCGAACCTTGATAGTATTCTCTTCCGAGCCTGACGCCAGCTGTGTCCCGTCCGGTGAGAAGACAACCGACCTGACACCGTCGGCGTGGCCTTCCAGCGTCCGTGTGCACTCTCCTGACGCCGCGTCCCAAACTTTGATAGTCTCGTCACGCGAGCCTGACGCCAGCTGAGTCCCGTCCGGTGAGAAGACAACCGACAAAACCCAACTGGTGTGGCCTTCCAGCGTCCGTGTGCACTCTCCCGACGCCACGTCCCAGACCTTCACAGTCATGTCATCAGAGCCTGACGCCAGCTGCATCCCGTCCGCTGAGAAGACAACCGA
>JADHKL010000043.1:0-197706 GCA_019925545.1 Ophiostoma angusticollis
GGATAGGTTTTCCGTTCTATCTCCATACGGTGCATAACTATTCCCACTGTGCTGGCCAGTGCCAGCACTGTCTACTCTTATCCTCCTTATGTCAGCCGTTCCTGCTGACAGGCGCTCAGGGCCTTGAGGCGCTGAAGAACACACTAAAAGTGCCAATACAAAATCCGGGGGATCTGTAAGATGCGTCCACGTCCAAGCACCAAAAACGGTACCTACTATCGATGCTACATTGTTTTGATCTTGATAGTCACGGCAAGCCGTTTTGGGAGCAGAAACGGAGCACGGCAGGAAAGGGGCATCTTGCGTATCTCATGTTGCTCTATCATCCCCCACGTCACGACTTTGGAGTACTCGGTAAGAGAAAAAGAGAAAAAGAGAAAAAGGGGTAGGAGGGGGGTGGACGTAGTTGCTCAAGTACGGGGTAATGGCGCGATGGCGTGGTGCAATAACGCGGGAAAGGGAAGAGCGAACACAGAAAAAGAGACGAGCAGGGAAGGAGCAAGAGCAGGGAGCGAGTACGAGAAGAGAAGGAGCATAGAGGCAGAAGCACAGGTAAAGTCGAGAGAGAGAAAGACCAGTCAGGAGAGACAGCAGTCAGCGTACGCGTACGCTTATCTGGTCTTCTGTCTTCTGCCGTCAGCGGAGAAGGGTTATGATGCGATTATTTCTCCGTCAGGCGAAATCGGCGCGTTCTGACCGCCACCCACACTGCTCAACGGATACGCAATTGCCTGAAAGCATGTTGGGGAAGCTGCGCTTTCTGCCGGCTGGTTTTGGCGGGGAAGGCTAGGGACGGTGGGGGTGCCTTTAGTGAGGGGACTGAGGAAGGAGCGATGAACCAGCGAGGACAGAACAACCTTTACGCACGTAACATCCAGGAACACAAACAGGCGGCAATCTGTCTTCTTACTGTGTCTTTTTCGCGGCGTAAGAAGACGGTGAGATGGAAGCAACAAACAACCCTCAGTACCGTGCTTTGCCGAGCTGTCGAAGAGGGCAGGTTCGAAATTTGTCGGGGCACGCAAAACTGAATCCCGACAAGACCCGATGGCATGACGCTCCGTTTTGGGGGGTACCGTTTTAGCAGGGAATATGCGGGAATTGGGGAAATGGATGGCAATGCGCCAGAATCGCATTGCGGAGCCGTCGTCCGTTCACCCGCCTGGGCTGCCAATACGTACGCCGAGACCGAGCACGTCTTTGCCTGAGCTCAGCTGTCTTCCTGTCAGCGTCCGAACGCCCTCGTGTCGGGGCGTTCTTCCTATTTCCTCCCCCTTATCTCTGGTGCCCCACTTCCGTGTCCGAAGTCGATGGAGATTGGGAGCGGTTCGTAAGACAGAGGTAGAATTTAGAAACGCGGGAGAGGAAGAAGGAGAGGAAGAGGAGAGGGAAAAAGAGAGGAAAAAAGGGGACGAATGGGGAAAAGAGAATAGAACAACGAAAAGAAAAGAGAAAGATAAGTCCAAAACCGTCTCGTCTTATCGCAGATGCGCATAGACCGATAAGCACATGCTTTTAGGCCCCTGTAGATCGCGCTGAGAGACCCCGAAGCACCCCCACACTTTCTCGGCTGTGAAGACGGAGGCGACTATGAATAGCTGGAGCAGAAGATGAGGACAACAGGACAACAGGGGATAGACGACAGATTAAAAGAACGAGACAACACAGCAACGGGGGCGAAAAGGAAGCCACAGACTGATATGTGTAACCCAAAAGAAATGAGCTCAAAAAATAACAGAGAAAGGGAGGAGAGGACAGAAAACGGAACAAAGTGATCACGTGACCGTAACACGCCAAAGCGCCGGAAAATCATTCGACAAGCAGGCCAGAACCATGGTCGTCTATCCGGGGTTTTCGGTTTAACTACCCGCCAGGTCCTGGAGTCATAGCCAACGCTTATGGTAGACGGACAATGGCAATGGGCTACGGTACAGGCTACGGAGAAACGCTCCGTTATCTCGGTTCATAACAAAGACGAGAGAGGGAAGAGAGAGAAAAGCAAGAAAGAGAGAAAAAGAGAAAAAGAAGAGAAAAAAAAAGAAGAAAGAAGAAGAAAAAAGAAGAAAAAAGAAGAAAAAGAAAGTCAAAGACAAAGGCCTTTCGTGTTATTTCTGGCCGCTTGATCCTGGCTCTTCTTATGAGCTGTCTTCCTGACAGAGAACTCTCTGTCTCGGATCACAAGCGAGAGCCGAGAGCGACGGAGCCATAGGCCTCGCCTCTGTAACATCGTGATCGAGCCGCGGGCATTTCGTCAAACGAGCTATGGTTAAGCAAAGCAGGCCGGAATCCGGGGTCGAAGAGCCGTGGAAAACAGGAGGAAAGCATTGAAAGAGCCACAGCGACAACTGCCCAGCGACAAACGGCCTCCGTGCGACAGCACCTTCCGTTTGCCATTTGGCCCCACGCCCCCCGCCCTCCCGGAGACAGCTCAGCATACGCCCCTTTGTGAGTCCTGGCACACCCCACACCCCTCACCCCACATGTACCCCCCCTAGAAAAAGAGAAAGAAAAAAGCCCTTTCTCTTCCTACCGACCCCAGCCGGGCCTTACTCCCAACACCCCTCCATACTCCCCCCAACTCTCGCTCTGACGCCCCGGAGAAATGACCCATTTAAAAAGCCATCCCCCCATTCACTGTCAAAACCACATGCTAAAAGGCGTCTTCCGGATCTGTCTTTTATCTTCTCTTCTTCTCTCGCTTCTCTCGCTTCTCTCTCCCTTCTCTTCCTTCTCTTCCTTCTCTCTCTTCCTCTCTTCCTTCTCTCATCATCCATTCCACCTGCTCCCCTGGGCATAAAGACACTCGCTTTACCGATAACTCGCATCGCCCACCTTGTCTGGAAATCGACCCGTCACTTTCAGCGCTTTCTGAACCATCTTTGCATCTCCCAAGACTGTTTCTCCCTGATCCTTCTCGCTCTGGCCCGATGCAACGAACACAGTCCGCCGTGGACTTTTCCAGCATCCTGCACCCCGATCGCGAGTCTCGTTCCGGGGACAGCAGCAGCATGATCCACCAGCAAATCCAGCAGCAGCAGCAGCAACAACCACTACAACAGCAACGGCCCGACGAGCCTGCCGACGTCGAGATGACCTCTGCCGGCTCTACATCCGGCGCCGCTGTGGCCTCTTCCAACAGCGCCAGCAGCAGCGATGCAGCATCTGAGATGCCGCGGCCGTACAAGTGCCCGCTCTGCGACAAGGCGTTCCACCGCCTGGAGCACCAGACCCGCCACATCCGGACGCACACGGGCGAGAAGCCGCACGCCTGCCAGTTCTTTGGCTGCACCAAGCGGTTCTCGCGGTCGGACGAGCTGACACGCCACTCGCGGATACACAACAACCCGAACTCGCGGCGCCACAACAAGTCGACGCACATGACGCACGCCTCGTACGGGCTGCCGGGCATGGACGGTCTGATGCCGCCGCCGCACGGCGGTGCCAAGACGATCCGGTCGGCGCCGCCGTCGGCGCTGGCGTCGCCGAACCACTCACCGCCGACGACGTTCTCGCCGTACAGTCTAGCGGGCGGTCTAAAGCCGTCGTTTGGCAGCGGAAGCGGCACAAGCAGTGGCGGCAGCAGCGGGACCAGCAGCGGGGCGAGCACCAGCAGCGGGCGGCTAGGCAGCGGCACGTATGGCAACACCAGCCCGCTGCAGGTGCACCAGGGCATGGACATTGCGATGCTGGCCAAGGCGGCGCACCAGGTGGAGCGCGAGACGCTGATGGGCCCGCCGTCGCACTTTTCGTCGCCGTCGTCGTCGCGGCACCACAGCCACAGCAGCCTGCATCACCTGCACCATCACGGGCACCAGCACCAGCACCAGTACCAGCAGCACCACCAGCACACGAGCCCGTCGTCGTCGTTGACGTCGTCGCCGGCGTACTATGGCGGCCTGCACGGCTCGTCGTCGCGCGGGCACCTGCCGTCGCTGTCGGCGTACCACATGTCACGCAGCCACTCGCACGAAGACGGGCACCATCCGCAGCACCAGCACCAGCACCAGCATCAGCATCAGCAGTCGAGTGGCGACGAGCACTACGGGCAGGCGTACCGGCACGCGAAGCGGTCGCGGCCGAACTCGCCGAACTCGACGGCGCCGTCGTCGCCGACGTTTTCGCACGACTCGCTGTCGCCGACGCCGGACCACACGCCGCTGGCGACGCCGGCGCACTCGCCGCGGCTGCGGCCGTTTAGCACGTACGAGTTGCCGCCGTTCCGGCAGCTGTCGCTGCACGGGCACACGACGCCGGCGCTGGCGCCGCTGGAGCCGCAGCTAGACGCGCACAAGTACACGGCGCCGTTGGGGACGGCGGCGGCGGCAGGTGTGGGGGCACCAGCGATCAAGTCGAGCAGTGGGATCTCGCTGAGCGACATTCTGAGCCGGGCGGACGGGACGCAGCGCAAGCTGCCGGTGCCGCAGGTGATGATGGGCAAGGCGGGGATGACGGGGATGACGGGGATGGCAGGGATGTCGGAGCTGCTGATGCCGAGCGACGGCTTCAACCTGAGCGGGCGCAGCTCGTCGAGCAACAGCATTGCTGGCGGCGATCTAACGGAACGGATCTAGATTTGCTTTCCTCTTTTTCTTTTTTTCCTCATCTGGCGTATATCGAGGGGTGAAATACCCCGTGGCATGATTTCACGACAAGTCTTTGCTCTGGCTTTTTCTTTTTCTTTTTCTTTCTTTCTCCTTTCCGTTTTCATTTACTCTTTCTTTCTTCATTCTTCTTTCTCATGGCAAAGGCAAGGGACTTGGGGTGGTTTCTCCCGACCACCATAATACTTATATAGACTTGGGACACTGACAACCAAAGGGCAACGAGGGGGAGACACCGGACGACTATAGACTTTTATTTACTTGCACGCAAACTGAGATATTCTACTCTTGCCGTTTTCACTGAGGTTCTGACGTTTTCACTGACGTTTTCACTGGAGGTTTTGACGCTTTCACAGAGGTTTTGACGTTTTCACTGAGGTTTCGTTTCCTCTGAGCGAAGACTGGACACACATGACCTGACCGCCATTCCAAGAGGTACCAACAGACAGCAAACAGACAAGCAAACAGGCCGAAAAAGCTGCACGAGAAGCGGGAAGGGAAAGTAGGTGGCGCAGGGCCGGCGGCAAGAGGCAGGGAAAAGGGAGAAGACGGTGAGGAAGAGAAGACGGTGAGAGGGCAGAGAGCGAGAGAAGCAAAAGGAAAAGCAAGGGCTGTCATCCAAACAGAACGCGTTCCTTCGTTCCCGCGTCTCGTTGTCGTAGCACACAGCACAGGGGTATGAGATTACTCCGTATATTTTTTATTTGTCTGTCGTTTGTGAGACACGAGGAGAGGGGGCGGGCGGGGAGAGAGCAGATTAAACGTATTACAAGAATCCTCTTGGCACCGGAGAGCGGCCCCGGTCAAAGGCAGAACCCCTGGGAGCCTGGGCAAGGTAAACGAGGAGAGGGGGCGTGCGATGATGCGGTCTAGAGTGTATTGACAATAACGGGAGCGCGTTTGCCGACAGGACGGAGAGAGACGAGCGGTGACGAGGGAGGGAGGAAGGGAGGGAGGGACGGAGGGAAGGAGGGTGAACAACGTTTATTCCTCGTTGTTCCTCGTGACGTTTGCAGAGGGTGTGTGACGGGGGACGTGGGTGGTTGGGTTACATCCGAAAGAAGGGGGGAGGATCCTCTGATGTTTTCCGTCAGTCAGTTTCTCCTCCCTCCCCCACCACCGCCGTCTTACGTGGGGAAGAAGATGGGGAGAGCAGACGGAGCTGAAAGAGAGGCGAAAATGAAAAGGTCCTTTCCGCGAATACGAGCCCCATCGAAATCGTTGATCGTGTGGTTGGGAAAGCTCCTTGTGAGCGTCACACGATGCTGTGTTCCTTCGTACGGAGGACGGAGGACGGAGCTTCGTATATGTAGGTACCCCATATTTGGTCTTTCCGGCCGATCTTCTTGTTTTCTGTGACTGGGTTCATGGGGTTCTGTATGCAGAGCAGGGGAGGGCAGAAGGAGGAAGGGAGGAGGAGGAAGTGGATGATGACGCTGGTCCATGGGACGACATCTTGGCAGCGGTTTGCAAGACGCTGTAACCAAGGAACATCCTCGCTTGGGGACCGAGAGTGTGGAGATAAGGGGAGACAAGGGAGAGACATGGAATCGACCAGAGTCGAGACTGTCTTGACGGAGTAAGATGAGCAGGTGCTCTCTGAAGGATACCACGAGGTACCAAGGAACGCTGGGGAAACCCCCACGCTAGGCCTCTCTCGCCGGGGTATGTCAGAGCAGCTAGAACCCCAGTCCAGTTCTGTAACCGAGATCTTGGGTGGTTTCCAGGGTATGTCGGAGTACCGCTACAGGCTGTCTGAAGTATCTTCCCCGTTCCGCGGGGAATGGCCCCGGCACTTCCATAGCACCCTTTCAGCTTTTCCTCCTTTCACCCCTTGTCCACCTCGCTTATGGAGTAGTCGGTCTGAACAGCACCCGTCTCCAGAGTGCTTTTTTGCATGCTTTCAAACCACGGTCGTGACTGAAGCATCCAATTGCTCCGTATTACTCCGTACTCCGTATTACTCTGTATATGTAGAATGATTCAACTTGGTACGGGTTACATGTACATGTACGTTCAAAGCCAGTGATGCTCAGCATTGACTCTCATTACACTCTCCGCAGCGGCATCATTGTAAGCAGTCACTTGGAGTCTTGGAGAGCGGCGACTCGTTCCATCGACATGTACTGCCCTCACCACTCCCCAGCTGCTGCAGCAAGGCCTGCTCATCTGCAGCCCACGTCCGAGGCCGATGCTCATTTTCGAGATGGACACCTTGCGACAGCACGACAGCCGCTCGGTAGGCCAGTGGCAGGTAGCCGGCGAGACCGTGGTGGTCATCGTCGCCGTCGCGCAGGAACTGGATCAGCCGGTCGGCCACGTCCAGGCGGCGCCGCAGCTCGTCGTCGGGGCTGTCGTCGGGGCTGTCGTCGGGGCTGTCGTCGGGGCTGTCGTCGGGGCTGTCGTCGACTGCTGCCTGTAGGTAACGCAGCATGCGACCGGCGCGCTCTCTGCGGCGGTCGTCCTTGTCATCCTTTCCCCCATTCCCCTTTGCACACGCCGCACACCCACACGCAAAGCCGTACGCCGCCAGACCCTGCTGGCGTGCGGCCGTCGCCTGCAGCAGGTTGACGTAGCCGATGCACAGCTCCTCGCCAGCGGCAATGTCGCGCGTGGCCCAGACAATGTGGCGCCCGGTCTCCTCCAGCCACAGGTTGGCCACGTTGGGCTGGCACGCGTGATTGAGGCGGGCCATTTGGGGGAACATTCCGGCGCGGCAGCTGCGACTGTGACTGTGACTGCGACTGCGACTGCCGCCCATGCTGTAGGCGTTGCTGCGGAAAATGTAAAACAGGCGACGGCTCATAGCGGCGGCACCGGTCGCGGCTGGCTCGCCGGCAAAGCGGTGCGCGTGGCAGGCCAGGTAGACGGCCTGCTGGACAGGTGTCAAGCGGGCAAAGGCAGCCTGTACGCGAACGCCGGCAAGAGACGGCGACGGCCATTCGTCGCGCGGGATGGAAAAGAGCGGCGACTCGGCAAAGATGGGCGTGTAGCGAGAAATGCGACGCGCGGCAAACAGGCCGAGGCCTTTGCCGGGCGACGGGCGGAGGAGATAGAGGGGGAGTCGGTCGAGGTCAAGGCTGTCGGTGTCGGTGTCGTCGGTGTCGTCGTCAGACGTGAGACCGAGAGCGAGCAGCAGCAGAAGCAGAAGCAGCAAGGCGACCATCGTCAGCACAGCCATTCTGTCGGCGCTGGCGTGGACATGAAGGGAGATGAAGGCATTGCGAAGAGGTAGCCTTGCAGCCTTGCGGCTGAGGACATAAGGCTGTAGAGGACAGCCATGCCGTCCGGCTGAATGGCGGGAAGAGGTGAAGTTCTGGGAGTCTGGCTATTTTGATTGTCGGGTAAGAGCAAGGGGAGCAGGAAGAAGCGACGATGATTGGCCGCGTTCCGGGTGAGTCAACGGCTGCTAGACTGGTGACGTGATCAAGAGTGAGGTGAGGGAGGGGGAGGAGAGAGGGGAGAGAGGAGAGAGAGGAGAGGGGAGGGAGAGGGGGAGATAGAGGAGGAGAGAGGAGAGAGAGGAGAGAGAAGAGAAGGGAAAAGAAAAGAGAAGAGAAGAGAAGGGAAAAGAAAAGAGAAGGAAAAGAAAAAAGAAAAGAGAAAAGGGAAGAGAAAAAAGAAGAGACCACCATGACGTCCACCGTCTCCGCCATCCAAGTGTCGTGCAAGCAGAACCGCTTTCACATCGACACACCCAACTACCGTGAAGTAAGGTCAACCGGTCGCGAGAACCAAGGCGTTGCTGACTCTGACAGCTAGATGTCGAGGGCTTGACCATTACCGTCTCGTCGGGCGAGACCAAAGGGAGGCCAAAAGGAAGAGGAAAAGAAAAGGGAAAAGAAAAACAAGCTCCTCCCTTGGAGATCCTCTCCGATGCCACGCTGCGCCTCAAGGCCGGCCAGCGCTATGCCCTAGTCGGCCGCAACGGCGCCGGCAAGTCGACGCTGCTGCGCGCCATCGGCGACAAGCTGATTCCGGGCATCCCAGAGGCGACGCGCATTGCCGTGTTGCAGCAGACGGAGAGCGCTGTCACGGGCCAGCGCACGGTGCTGGAAGACGTCGTGGAGCGCGCCACGGCCAAGGACGAGTGCGAGCAGGAGATGCGAGGTGAGTGAGGTGACGTTCGTGGGTGGGTGAGGTGGGTGGTGACGTTGTGGGTGGTCGAGACTGACTCACAGAACTGACACTGGCCCTCGACACGGGCGAGGCCGAGGCTGCCGTCCGCGCCGTGCGCAAGATTCGCCACGACCGCCTGCAGAAGCGTCTCTTTGTGCTGGACAAGGACGCCCGTCTGCGCAGTGGTGCACGCGGTCTGCAGGCGCGCAAGGCGTTAACGGCGGCCGAGAAGGAAGCGGCCCGTCTCCTTGCTGAGCCGGACTCTCCTTCGTTGCTGGCCGATCCTTCTTCGCTGCCCGAGGCCGAGACGCTCGAGGCCGCCGACCTGTTGGCCGAGCTGCAGATCCAGGCAGAACCGGCGCGACTGGCGCACGTCGAGACGCGCGCACGGGGCATTCTGAGGGGCTTGGGGTTTCGGGAGGGGGAGGGGGAGGGGCCCTCGCTGTCGACTCCCATCCACGAACTGTCCGGCGGCTGGCGCATGCGCGTGGCCCTCGCGGCCGCGCTGCTGACCGACGCCGACCTGCTGCTGCTGGACGAGCCGAGCAACTTTCTCGACCTGCTGGGCATCCTGTGGCTGGAGGGCTTCCTCAAGAGCTCCGACGCGACGAGGCCCACCCTCCTCCTCGTCTCGCACGACCGCGACGTCGTCTCCGCCTGCACCGACCACCTCGTGCTGCTCCAAGACGACCGCCGCGCGCTCGACTACCACCACCACGGCGACCTGGCCGCCTACGAGGCCGCCGAGGCCGCCGCCCGCCGCCACCAGCGCCGGCTGCTTGCCGCACAGGACCGCCAGCGCGCTCACCTGCAGGACACCATTGCGCGCAACCTGCGCCAAGGCCGCCGCAACCACGACGACACGCGCGTGCGCCAGGCCAAGATGCGCCAGCGCAAGCTCGACGACCGCTGGGGCGTCGAGACCAACGCCCACGGCCACCGCTTCAAGCTGAGCCGCGACCGCCCCGGCTTCCACCTGGCCAAGCGCGCCGACGTCGAGGTGCCGCCCGAGACGCGCCGCCTGCACCTGCGCCTGCCCGACCCGCCCGACCTGCGCTTTCCGGGGGCCCTCGTCAGCCTCGACAGCGTGTCTTTCCGGTGGCCGGCCGCCGCGTCGTCGGCCTGGGCCCTCGAGGCCGTCAGCCTGACCGTGCACATGGGCGACCGCATCGGCCTTGTCGGGCTCAACGGCGCCGGCAAGTCGACTCTCGTGCGACTGCTGGTGGGCGAGTCCATCCCGCCGGCCAACGGCAGCGTCACCACCCACCCCCGCCTGCGTCTGGCGTACTATGCCCAGGATGCCGTCGACAAGCTGCGGTCTCTCGACAGTGACGCCTCCCCCCTGACCCCCCTCGCCCTCTTGATGCGCGACGCCGCCGGCGCGCTGTCCGAGGGCGACCTGCGTGGCCTGCTGGCGCAGCTGGGGCTGCCGCGGCGCCTGGCGGCCGACACGCGCTTGCGCCGGCTGTCGGGCGGCCAGCTGGTGCGCTGTGCGCTGGCGCGGCTGCTGTGGCGGCGGCCGCAGTGTCTGGTGCTGGACGAGGTGACGACGCACCTGGACTACGAGACGAGCGCGGCGCTGCGGACGGCGCTGCGGCGGTGGCCGGGGGCGGTGGTGGTGGTCTCGCACGACCGCTGGTTCATCCGGGGCGTCGTCGAGGGGGAGCGGACGGGGGGAGGGGAGGCCGGGGGAGACTCGGACGACAGCGACGACAGCGAGGACAGCGCGGACGGCGCGGACGACGACGCGAACTACGGTGCCGCGTCCTCGCCGAGTGGCCGCCGACTCGTCTACCGGCTGCAGGCAGGGAAGCTGACGCTGCTCGAGGGCGGCGTGCAGCAGTTCGAGGCCCAGCTGGCGAAGAGGGCGGAGAAGATGCTATCGGCGTTGGACGGAGGCTAGAACTATGGAGAACACTTGTTGGACAAGGAAAGAGAAAGACGAGATCAAACGTCCACGATGATCTGCAAGGTCGGCTCGGCGGCCCGGACTCGCATCCACCCGCCTTGGGGAATCTCGACAATGGTCCCGTCGATGCAGCTGGTTTGTTAGAGAGGGGAGAGAAGAGAAGAGAGGAAAGAGGGAAGAAAGAGGGAAGAAAGAGGGAAGAAAGAGAAAAGACTCACACTTTCCGCCACCTCGGATCCTGCTCGAGAATGCAAATCTCGAGCCCGTCAATAGCCTCGTAGCCGACACCGTCCTGCCCGTCCTCCCCCTCCCATCGCATGCCGACGTGCGCTCCGTTGTTGTACGCGGCCTTCATCACCTCCATGGTCCGCGCCCCGCCGACCGCGCCAAAGTGCACCAGCCGCAGCTGGCCGTCCAGTGGCCGGCTGTCGGGCGAGATGGTAAAGGTCTGCTCCAGGTTGGACACCAGCGTGGCCAGCAAGTAGTTGAAGCGGCCGCGAAGGGGGCGGGCGCTGACGGTGCCGGAAGAGTTGACGGCGGTGGAAGAGTTGGCGGTGGCGGTGCCGTTACTGTTCCCATTTGCCCCGTTCCCATGTGTCCCGTTTCCATCTGCCCCGTTTCCATTCGTCCCCTTTCCACCTGCCCCCCGCCCACCTGCCCCCCGCCCATCTGCCCCCGGCCACACCCTCACGTCCGCCTCGTATGCATGCGACGTCTTGAGCAGCGCTTGCGCCACCATGCCGAAACGCGCGCTGCCGTGCTGCCGGTACGCCGGCGTGTCGCTCTCCCACACCAGCTGCGCGTGGAAGCCGTAGCTGGCCACGATGGCGCCGCGCAGCCGGTCGACCTGTTCGAATTCTGCGGCCCCGCCTCCGCCGCCGTCTTCGCCACCGTCTCCCGACCCTCTGTACCGCACGCTGCGTGCCCCCTCCGAAAAGGTGGCCTCAAAGTTGGGCAGCGGCGCCGGCCGGCCGCGTACGAGCGTCCGCAGGCCCAGCACAAAGGGCGACGACGACGACGACGCGTCCGCCCTGGCATATTGCAGCCTGTGCAGCGAGTGGAAGAGCGCGTTGCCCGTGCCCAGAGGCAGCAGCGCAATGGCAGGACGCAGCAGAGGAGGAAACGCCACCAGACCGTTGAGAAGGTCGACGACGCCGCCGTCGCCGCTGAGGAGGACAATGGTGGGGGCTGGCGCTGACGACGGAGTCAAGCTGTGGGCAAACTCGCTGATGGAGCGCGCGCTGGTGGTGACGAGCAGGTGGTGTCTCGGCGCTGGCCGCCCCCCAGCCTCCTCGTCCCCCAGAAGCAACGCCAGCAGCGGCGCCAGCACGCTGTCGTAAAACGCCTGCGCCTGGCACACGCCCGACTGCGTCGACAAGACGACGTGCAGCGCCTCGGCAGCCACGGCCGGGTCGCGGAAGACGGGGGCGATGTCGTCGGGGAGGAGGTGGTGGCGGACGTCGTCGGGGAGCGTTGTTGAGGCGGCGTCGAGGACGGCCGACGAGAGGGTGAATGGTGCATTTGACGCATCCGACGCTTCCGACGCCTCCGCCGACCGTTCGCGCAGCCAGACGACGCGGTGGCCGCCGGCCTGCTTCACGATAAAGAGAATCTCCTCGTCGCGGACGCGCTCCGTCGGCGACACGACGAGCTCGCCGGTGTCGTGGTCAAATGCGGCCATTTCCTTTGTTCTTGTCTTTCCTCTAGGCTGCCTTGGTCGTCAGCAGTGCCATTTTGCCTGCCATTTGTATCACGGTTGCCTTTTTGATCATGGCCATTTGTATCACGGTTGTGCCTGGAATTACGCGGTAGATCCTGGCATGAAGCCTCAAGGCGATATGACGTTATTCGGGAGGGAAGGTGACACAACGCCGCACCTTCCTCTGGCGGACAAAATCGTACTAATCAATCTACCTTAATGCGCCTTGGCCCGGTTCATCGGCCCCCAGTTCTCCCGCGGGTTGAGCTGGTACCGAAGCAGCCGCTCGCCGCGGCCGGCCTGCTGCCGTCCGAGCTCCTCGTTAAAGACAATGGCTTGCCGCGCGCCCGCAGCGTTCGTGGTTTCGTTTGTCTTTTGCCCTCTCTCTCCACTCGACTCCCCTGCCTTGCTCGCTTCGCTCAACCCATTCTCCCTCTCACTCGAGTCGCCTGTCTTTGTCGAGTTGCCTTCCTCGCCCCCTTTCGCTCCGCTCGCTCCGCTCGCTCCGCTGCCGCCCAACCCCAACAGCGTGTACGCCGCCGTGCCTGGCCGGATGTTCTCCCGCTTGACCGGCCGCCGCTGGTGCACCCACGCGCGCATCACATCCCACAGCACCGCCCAAGGCGCGTCCGTCTTGATGCTGCCGGCGCGGCAGTGGCTGCGCGTGACACGGTAGCCGAGGCCCAGCAGCGCGCCGCGCACAGCGTCGTCGCCGGGCGTCTCGCAGTGCAGCACCTTGGCCAGGTTGGTGGGCAGCACAAAGAAGGGAGCAGGGTCGATGCCGGCGTCGTCTGTCCGTACCCGAGTAGCGTCGCCTGTCCCAACCCCAGCGTCGCATGTCCCAACCCCAGCGTCGCCTGTCCCAACCCCAGCGTCGCATGTCCCAACCCCAGCGTCGCCTGTCCCAACCCCAGCGTCGCCTGTCCCAACCCCAACGTCGCCTGTCCCCACCCCAGCGTCGCCTGTCCCTACCCCAACGTCGCCATCCACCAACTCCTCCAACGCCGTCTGCAGCATCCCCCGCAGGCGCTCCGTCGTCCCGTACACGTCGGTCGACACCGCCGGCAGGTCGTCCAAAATGCGCCGCACAAACGCGGCGTCGTGGATCGGCCCCGCGTACATGGGCCCGGCCAGGTGCGTCCTTGTGCCGCAGTGCTCACACACCGGCGCGGCCGTCGGCGCCCGCGCAAACGAGAACTTGTAGAAGAGGCCGCTGCCGGCCTTGTTGGCCTGCCGGTGCGTGCGCAGCAGCGGCTGCGTGGCCCAGGCGCCGCAGCCCTGGTCGCACGTGTAGGCCACCATGCAGCGGCCGGCCAGCAGCTTGACGGCGGCGGGCGAGCGCGTCACCGACACGAAGACGCGGCAGTAAAAGTCGACAGACAGCGACAGCAGCGGCGCCACCGCCAGCCCGTGGCGCGCCGCCGCCGCCGCCAGCCCGTGCAGCACGAGCCGCAGCCCGGCCTCGTGCGACGCGGCGCCCTTCATGGGCACGCCGCCGTACAGCGCAAAGCTCTTTTCCGGATAGCCCTGCGACGCCCACACGCCCGCGTCCGTGCACGTCACGCACAGCAGCCCACCGTCGCTGCGTACGGCCTGCAGCGCCGCGTCGAAGAACGGCGCCGCCGTGCCGTAGGGGTCGAGGTCGATCACGTCGTACTTTTGGCTGCGCCCGCGCGGCGGCGACGACGATCTCGAGGCCGTCAACTCGCTGGCCACCACCGTGTACATGTGCGCCAGGGCGTCGGCCTGCGACACGGCAATCCTGTGCTGCAGTCCGTTGAGGGCCACGTTGCGGCGGATCGCCTCGGTCGCCGCCGGCAGCAGGTCGTTGGCCGTCACGGCCACGGGAAACGGCAGCTCGTGGGCGTAGCGGAGCGCGCGCAGCCCGGTTGCCGACAGGGCATCGAGGATGCGGAGGGTTGGCCTGCCGTCTTCCTGCTTCTCTGCCGTCTCCTTTCCTCTCTCTTTCTCCTCCGTCTCCGTCTCCTCCTTCTCCCCCCTCTCTCCCCCCTCTCCCCTCTCTCCCCCCCTCTTGGCTGGTCGCTCGCTTTGCTCCTCTCCCCGCCGCCGCTTCTTGCTGGCTTGCTGCTCCTTCTTCCGCGCAAACGCCGCCGCCCGCCGCTCTACCAGCGCCGTGCCGTAGGCCTTGATGGCCAACACGCTGAGGTCGCGGTTGAACTGCTGGATGGGGTTGTAGAACACCTGCTGCGCCTGGCCGTCTGCTCCTTCCCCGTTGTCGTCCTCGCTCAGCGGCACATAGATACGCGCTAGTCCTTCCTGTGCCGTCCGGAAGCGCGTGCCATCGACAACGACCACCGCAGCCGCAGCTGCAGCCTCGGCCTCGCTCTTGCCCTCGCTCTTGCCCTCGCTCTTTCCCATTTCAGCGCTGCTGCTGCTTCGTCCCGTCAACCACCGAATCGTCGCGATGCGGCCCCAGGCTGGCGGCACAGACACGAGTGGCCGGCAGACAACGCGCTGGAGCATAAACGGAGGGCTCTTCGTGAGGTGGGTGCTGAGTGGCGGTGCGGCAGTGTTGCGGCCCTGACTGTGATCTTGGAAGACTTCTCTTGTGAACTTTTTTATGGGTCTACGGAAAATTGGGTCGAGGCCGGGTAGGTGGTAATTTCCCTGATCACGTGCCCTTTCCCGACGTAATGGTCGGCCTTACCTCATGCTCATTGGCTCCGGGCTCTTACATGGCCGATATGATGATGGTCGACGTCAGACTGACGGCCACAGTGGTCGCAGCGCAGTCACGACGTCACAACTCACGACAGCCACGATGGCCATGGCAACCACAACGGTCACGAAGAACTCAAAAACGACCACCAAACTCAGAGCTGGACATAGGCTGGACTCCACAAAACTACAGACTGCTCAGCAGCGAGGTAAGCGACAAACGGCCGTTGGCTCACGTCCATCTTACACAGCTGTGCTGAGAGACGACAGGTGGGACTTACGTGACCTCCATCTAGTTTTTCCACACACGCCCGACGACAAAATGTTTCTTTGTCTGCCACCACTGAAGTGACGGCGGACACCTCAAAGGCAGACACCAAGACACACTGAACAAACAACAACCACCCATCCCACCGTCTGCTTCCTGCCACGCATGGCTGTCTTGCGTCTCGCCGCGGCCGCCTGGGCCCGCGTCCTCCTGCTCGTCCTCTGGCCCCTGCGGCGTCTGTTTGCACTCCTCCGTCGCTACGGCCACCTCGCTAGCCACCTCGCTAGCCACCTCACTGGCCACCTCACTGGCCTAGGGTGCGGCCTGCGCTGGCGCACTGCGCGCCACCGCCTCCGCGTCGCCATGTTCAAGACGCAGCCTGTGCGCAGGCGGCTACGGCTGCAGTGGCAGGCGCTGGGCCGGCGCCTGCCTCTGTCTCTTGCCGGCTTGCCGACAGCGCCGCTGCGGAGGCCATCGCGGCTGGTCAAGACGGGACTTTGCCTCACTGTGCTGGTCTACCTTGTCGTCCAGCTCGTCGGCGGTCTGGTCGGTAGCCAGGCCGGAGGCAAGCTCGACATGACGTCTCGGAAGATGACCTCGTCCATGGGGGCTCCCGCGGACCGCGGGCCCATGGACCGGGCTCCCATGAACCACCCATGGGACGGAGACGACGCCGCTGTCGCCAAGATGTCTGCTGCCCTGGGCCTGCCCGACGGACGCGACCGTCACGGGGACGCCGCTGACGCCGCCGACGCCAGCGACGACGACGGCATCGACCACCTGGACGTCACGGCCCACCTCAACTACCTGGTCGACCGCTACGACCTTTCGCCGGACCTCACGTGGTTTTCACGGCGCGTGCAGGTCGTCGACGACAGGAAGCAGCACCGCAGCGCCCAGCACCATCTGTTTGCCAACGCCTCGCACCCCCTCGTCGACGACCCGCCGTCGCTGGCCGACGTGCACGGCCGTTTCATGACAGGCGCGGGCTTCCAGACGGCCAAGGCGCCGGGCCTGCTGGCCATCAAAGCGGCCGAGGAGCAGTACGAGGCAAGTCTGCTAAACGACTTTGGCGAGCCGAGAGAGGAGAGTGGAGACGGAGAGAGGGGAGGAAAGGAAGAGAAGAGAGGAGCAAAGGAAGAGAAGAGAAAGAGAGGAGCAAAGAGAGAGAAACGAGAGAGAGGAGCAAAGAGGGAGGAACGAGAGAGAGGAACAAAGGAAGGGAAACAGTCGGAAGAGAGAATGCCCATCACCGGCGAACCGATTCGACTGCCAATCCGCCAGGCTCGTGCCGCCGTCGACGCGTCGCCGCTGCTCTTTGCCATCAGCACGACGTTTTCGCGGCTGCACCACCACAACTTTGCGCTGGTGCGCGACTGGGCACGCTGGCTGACGGACGGCAGCGGCAGGTCAAACGGCGCCTTTTTGTACCTGAGTCTGCACCGGCCGCGCAGGGACGAGGCGGCGCGAACGTCCGCCATGCTTCGCGCGCACGGCATCGCCTTCCACCTGGCCGTCGACGCAGGCGACGACCGCGAGGGCGTGGGCGGCGGGCCCGACGACACGGACCCGCGGCCGATTGTGCCGGACGCGACGGCCGTGCGCTATGCCAACCTGCTGGCGGCCGTCGACCACTTTCACTTTTGGAACTTTGCGGCGGCGGAGCATGGCGACCGCAAGACGGTCATTGCCCTGGTCGAGGACGACGTCTTCTTTCCGAGTATGGCGCGTCTGCTGGCCAAGCTGCGCGAGCACGGCAGCGTGCCGGCCGAGACAGAGGTGCGTGACGACCGGGACGACCGGGACGACCGGGACCGCCCCGACCGTGACCGCCGTGACCGCCGGGACGACTCCCCCCCCGACTTCCCCGACTTCCCCGACCTCCCCCCCGACTTCCTCGACCCCAACCTCTGGCTCGGCTTCCCCAGCGACCCCTGGTCCGACTGGACCTTCCACAACGGCACGACAATGGCCGCCGCCTTTGCCACCGAAGAGAGCACGCTCGGCCGCCACGCCGTCGACGTGGCCCCTGCGTTCCGTAACCCCAACAGCTCCATCCTGCTGCCCACCTCCTACGGCGGCGGCGCCGTCTTCCTGGCCCCGGCCCTCGCCAGCCGCATGGCCCACCTGCCGTGCATGCGTCGGTCGGTCGACTCTGCGTCGAACCCTGACGCGGACAACTCCACCAACACCATCTACAAAGCCCTGCGCGCCGCCCTGCCGAAAGACGAGGACCGCAACGGCGGCCGCCACCAGCCACCCGAGCCAGGCTGGGACGAGCAGCTATTCCACTGTGCACGCCGCCACCTGCCCGACGCCACCCTGCGCATCGTGCCCAGCTTCTACGCGCCGGCCGACGCCGTGGCCTACGGCAGCGACTCCGAGACGGCCGAGCTCGACGTCGCCGGCTTCGGCCGTCTGGTGGCGCGCCTGCAGCAGTTTGAGGGCGGCGCCGGCGCCCACGCGCTGGCCCTGCACAACTACAGGGCATGGCACAACCTGGACGCGGGCACCGCCCACCAAGTGGTCGACGTGTGCGGAGGCGGTGCCAACTGCTTTCTGTCTCGCTTCGCCTTCCCCGACAACTGGCTGCTCGTCAACGGCCACAGCCTCGTGCACTACCGCCGCACGCCGCAGCGACGCCCGCTCGAGCGCCAAGACGCCTTTGACAACGTCGGCTTTGTCGCCGCCCAGGACGCCCAGCGCATGAAGACGCCCGTGCTGGGCGCCCGCCTGCTGGCGCAGCAGCACCGCGCGGCCTTTTACCGCGCCGTCGGCCTCGTCGTCGAGCCGGCGGCACGCCCAACCGACGCACTGGCCCTGGTGCCGCAGCGCACGCGCGAGTCGCGGGGTGGTCTCCTGTGGTGGATGCCGCGCATGGGGCCGGCACGCGAGACGTACCGGCTGCTGGACACGAGACGC
Organism: Ophiostoma angusticollis; assembly: GCA_019925545.1. Taxonomy (NCBI): domain Eukaryota; kingdom Fungi; phylum Ascomycota; class Sordariomycetes; order Ophiostomatales; family Ophiostomataceae; genus Ophiostoma; species Ophiostoma angusticollis. The sequence goes on from JADHKL010000043.1 coordinate 18,198, forward strand.
GTTGCAGACGGCGGCGTGCTGCAGACGTACGTTCGCCGGCGCGCCACGCACCTGCCCGACCTCCAGCGCGACGGCGTGCGCATGCGTCTCGACGCCGCCATGGGGCACGCGGCCGTGCCGGAGGTGCTGCGCAGCGGCCTCGACGGCGACGACGCCTACGATGCAGCCTGCGAGGCGCCGGCGCCGGCCGTCGACGAGGTGGTGCTGCTCTTGTGGGAGGGGGCCAAGGAAACCGGACATGACAGCCCCGACGACGTGGCCGACATGGACGGCGACTCGTTTGTCGATTGGGTCTCGCAGACGCGGAACGCGTGGCTGCCGTGGTATCTGCTGCGGTGGATGCTGTACTGGTGGATGATGCACGCGCTGATCAAGCGGCTGGGGCGGGTCTAGGGATAATGATGTACCTAGGTATGCAGATAATGCTGTCTAAATATGGAATATAGTCGATGCAGATGCAGACTATCGCCAAAATCTTCTACACTCGCTCTAGATTTATATAGTCGATGCAGACTACCCCTTACCTCGCTCTAGATGAATATAGTCTACCACGCATCCGGCCCAAAGTACCCCCCTTCTGGCACCTTCCGGTACGCACACGCCTGCCAGTCACACCCGCGACGGTACACCTCGGTCCCCCACCAGTGGAAGTTCTCCGTCAGGCCCGTGTACACAAAGGCAAAGAAGACGACGACAATGCCCGAGGCCAGCGCGGCGTCGAGTGCGGCGCTCAGCGTCATTGTGTACTTGGCCCACCACGCCGTGGCGCGCCGCTTGACCTGGTGGTTGAAGAGGAAGCAGACCAGCGCCCAGACGGAAAAGTTGAGCCCCGTCGCCGGCGGGATCCAGCCCAGCGAGCCCAGCAGGATGGGCAGGTTGATCTTGCGCACGATGCTGTGGCCCGGCCGGCCCGGCCGGCCGCCGCGTCGGGGCCGACTATACAGCCACAGCGGCACGGGCGCGACAAAGCCGACGAGAAAACACCAGACCAGCGGCCGGTAGAGCGCGCCAGCGCCAAAAAACTCGCCGGGGCCGACGACGCCCCACAGGATGGAGCCGTTGAAGTGCACGCGCGCAATGGGGCAGATGAAGCCGTTGAGCGCGGCCGCGGTGCACAGGTTGGGCACGTTGGCAAACATCCAGTTGAGCACGCCAATCTGCGTGACCGACGACACCAGCGTGGCGGCCATCTGCACGCGGAAGAGGATGCGCGGCGGGATCTTCATGTAGTGGCCGAGCTTGAGGTCGGCGCAGAACTTGATGCCCTGCGCCGACGAGATGTAGCCGTAGGTGACAAAGACCATGTTGGCCACGGGCCGTCCGGGGAAGACGGCGCCGCACACCAGCTGGCAGACGAGGTAGATGCTGACGTGCTGGTTGGTGACGGCCATGATGATGCCGATGGGGATGAAGAGCACGGCGCCGATGCCGAGCGCCAGCAGCAGGCCGTACCACGGCAGATGGACGGGGTAGTACTCCACGACAAAGATGCCCACCGCCGTCATGCTCACAAAGGTCGCCAGGTACCACCACATGGGCGCGTCCCGGTAACGCTTCATCAGCCGGTTGTGCACGTCCTCGCGCCCGCCCATCAGGCCGTCGTAGCCGGAGTCGCGGCGGCGGGCACCCGGTCGCATGCGCACGCCGTCGTCGCCGGGGTGTTCGTCTGCGTCTGCGTCTGCGCCAGCGTCTGCGTCCTCGTCTGCACCTGCGCCTGCACCTGCACCAGCACCTGCGTCTGCATCCCGGTCGTCCCCCCCCACCGCCTCGTACCCTGCCGGCTTCCTCGCCTCCCGCAGCGACAGCCGCCACTGCCGCCAGATATCGCGGCCGTGCCAGCAGGCCGTGTGCGTCAGCAGCGACGCGAGCCCGGCAAACTGCATGCCGTAGCTGAGCACGTAGGTGATGGGCAGGTACACGCGGCTGTAGCGGCGGTAGGCGTCGCGGTCAAAGACAAAGTCGGGCGTCAGGATGCGGCTGACGTCGTAGATGGCGCCGCGGTTGTCAAAGACAGACGTCGACAGCATCGGCAGGTACGACGTGTACAGCCAGTTGCCGTAGTACGCCAGCGGCGCCGCAATCCACATGACCAGCACGAGCCCGCCGACCACGTTGAGCGCCGCCCAGAACGGCGTCAGCAGCGGCGACCCAATGTATGCAATCTGCGCCCAGTCAAAGGTCAGCGGGAACAGGCCCAGCCCCGACACGACGCCGAACAGGTTGGCCACCACCACGCTGTCCGGCGCAAACCACGTGACCACGTTGAAGTAGCTGAGCGCCGGCACCAGCAGGCCCGGCACAAAGTAAAAGGCAAAGGCCGCCAGGAACACGCCGTAGAAGAAGCGCCAGCGGCTGATGCGCCACCCGTCTGCCGGCTTGTTCTCCTCCTTGTGCAGCGTCGCAAACATGGCCGCCGACATCAGCGTCGACGGCCAGATCATGCCGCTCGGCCGCACCAGGAACCGCCGCGCCAGCCCGGCAAACGCGTACCCCAGCACCTGCGTCGACACGATCAGCAGCAGCTGGTACGGGATGCTGGTTGCCTGCCGGTAGAAGAAGGTCTGCTCCACAATCACGTCCGTGGCAAACGCAAAGCCAAACGACACGTTGCTGCCCACGTACACGCACGCGTGCTCCTTTTCGTTCCACCGGCCCTGGCCCAGCCACAGCCGAAAGCGCCGAAGGCGTCCAAGGCGCCGCTCTTCTGGTCCGCCTTGTCCGGAACGCCGCCTCCGCCGCACCCGCCGCCCGTCCACAAACTCCTCGGCCGGGTCGTCTGCCCGCTTCAGCACCAGGTCCCACGCCAGCCCCAGCGGGTGCACCAGCAGCAGTGCAATCACCGGCGTGATGGCCACGCTCGGGTAGCGCAGCGAGAAGAACAGATTCGTCGACGAGCCCAGCACCGAGAACAGCATCGCCAGGAACCACATCCGCGGCGTCGAGATGCTCAGCAGCGTGTTGTCCACCGGCGCCACCGACGCGCGCACTTGAGCAAACGGCGAGTCGTCGGGGGGGTCGGCGTCATCGGTGTGGGTGTTGTTGTCGGCGGCGTCGGCCCCGGGGAAGTCACGTGATCTCCCCGACTTGGCAGTCTCGTTGCCGCCGCCGCCGTCGCCGCCGTCGCGAGAGGCATCCTCCTGATAGCCTCCGCCTTCCGTCTCTTCCTCCTCAAATCCCTCGCCATCAAAGCTAGCCTCGCTCGGCGTCACCGACACCGGTGCCGCCGTGGCCGCCGCGTCGAAGCGGCTGCCGCCCAGACCCGCCAACACGGCCTCGACTTCGAGCTCCGGCGGCGGGATGCGCATCGACCCGCCGGTGACGGCATCGTACTGCGCCAGCAGCGACGCCGCCTGCGACCGCTTGCGCCGGAGCGTGTTGTGGCGCGACGAGGCCGCGGTGGTGGTGGTGCTTGCGCCGGTGGTGGTGGCCGCGCTGGCTGTGCGACGAAGCGTCGGCTCAGTGGCCAGCTCCACAGGCAGTTGCTCAGAGACGTCTGTGGCCGCTGACGGTTCGCCGATTGGCGACGCCCCGCGGCCCGAGACGGCGCCGTAGGACGGGCTGTGGAAGCTCGGCGACGAGCGCAGCGATGGGGGAGCTTTTCTTGTCATGGGCTCGTTGTCGCCGGAGCCGGGACCAGTTGTAGAGTCGGAGGCAGACAGGCCATGTGGGGGAGAGAATGAGGGGGGAGAGAATGGGGGGGAGAGAGGGGAGAGAATGAGGGAGGAGAGAGATCGAGAAGGAGAGAGAAAGCGAGAAGGAGAGGAGAGAGCGAGAGAAGGAGGGGAGAGAACGGGAACGAGAGAGGGAATGAGAGAGAGAACGAGAGGAGAGAGAGGACGAGAGGAGAGAGAGAACGAGAACGAGAGAACGAGAACGAGAGAGACCGAGAGAAGAAAGCAATCGAGGGATGGCAAGCAGGGATGGCAAGCCTAAACGAGGGTTAAACGAAGGGAGAGTCGTGGCCTTGTGTGCTAACGTGGGAGAGAAAGCACATCAGTCCTTGAGAATGCCCGCAGAAGAAGGCCAGTGGCAGGCAATCGTTGAATTGACTTTTACAACTTCCAACTTCCAAGATCCAAGCGGTCCAAGATGGCGAATGTCGTTTTGTGGACCGCCACTAAAGACCGCCTAAAGACATGTAGTCAGCATCATGACCACCCACGGACTACTCCGTACACGACTGCCCGTGGACCTCGCAGCTAACCAATTCATCCTCTCGACAACACCTTCCCATGTCCGACGACTCGATGCCGCCTTCAGTCGCGCTCGGAGCCTCTGTTGCGCTGGCCGCAGCCAAGGAGGAGCTGCGTCGGCAGATGAAGCTGCGTCTGGCCTCGCTGCCGCCCTCGGACGTGGCGGACCAGAGCGCAGCCATCTATGCGGCCCTCGTGCGCTTCCCGCCGTTTGTGGCTGCCCGTCGTGTGGGTGTGTTCCTGTCCATGCCCGCCGCCGAGGTGCAGACAGACGCCATTGTGCGCCACGCCCTGGCCGAAGGCAAGCAGGTGTTTGTGCCTTTTTTGCACAAGCCGCACTGGGCCGTGGAAGGTGGCGGCAGTGGCGGCAGTGGCGGCAGTGGCGGTGGCAGCAGCAACGGCAGCAGCGGTGGCAGCAACGGCAGCAGCAACGGCAGCTACATCCCCTCCCGCGTCATGGACATGGTCCAGCTGCACAATGTGGCCGACTACGACGGCCTCGCCCGCGACCGCTGGGGCATCCCGAGCGTCGCGGCCAGCAGCGTGTCTGGGCGGCGACGCGTCCTGGGCGACGATTCCAGAACGGGAGACCTGGTCCGAGGTGGAGAGGAACAAGGTGAAGGTGGAGAGGAAGGTGAAGCTACCCTCGACCTCATCCTCATGCCCGGCGTCGCCTTTGACGTCGACCCCGCCTCGCGCCGCGTCCACCGCTGCGGCCACGGCCGCGGCTTCTACGACTACTTTCTGCACCGTTATGCACTCAAGCTAGCGGCCTCGTCGGTGGCTTCTCCGCTGTCGTCGTCGTCGTCGCCGTCGCCGTCACCGTCAGTCCGCCTCTACGGCCTCGCCCTCGCCGAACAAGTCCTTCCCACCCACTCTGTGCCGACAGGCCCAAACGACCAGCCGCTTGACGGTCTAGTCACCGGCAACGGCACCGTCATACTACCTCACGGCGAAACAAACACATGAAATAGAAGAGCTCAATGAAGGAAGCATCATGTAGATTACTAAGCGAGGCTGCCGTAGGAAGGTGGGGCTCTGGCAAGGAGGGGAACAGAGTGTGGCGTCGTCCTTTTAGGGCAATCACAGCAAGCTCGTTCCAGGCCGAGCATTTTTCTTTTGACTTTCTCTTTCGCGTCCATCTCTTCCCATCAACGACATCAAGACAGCGAGGACCCCCAGACCTTTGCGACGCCATCAACACAACGGCCCGCTCACCTCCAGCCTATTTGCCCCTCACCGCTGGCCGTCTCCTCCCGTCGCGTCCCCCTTCCGGCTGCGGTTCGCCGTCGGCTTCATCCCGCGTCACCGAACCCTCGTCGACCTCGCTCCCCCTCTCCCCCTCTGCATCGCCATGGCTTCCGGAGCCTCTGCCGAGGTGTTTACGCCGGAAAATGTACTGGCCGGCATGGTCACGATGCGCAGTGCCGACGCGAGCAAAAAGGTGGCCGCCATGGACTACCTGCAGCGGTTCCAGAAGTCGGTGCGTTTCTTTCCATTTCTCGTCTCCCTTTCTCTTTTTTTCCCCTCTCCCTTTCCGTCTCTCTAACTCCCCCAGGAAAGCGCTTGGTCGGTCACACTCACCATCCTCCAATCGCCTGCCGATGCCGAAGCCATGCTCTTTGCCGCCACAACCCTCAAGGGCAAGGTGCGCTTCTCGTCCCTCCTCTCTTCTTCGTTTCGCCTCTAATTCCCCCAGATCACCTTTGACCTCTCCAACCAGGTCCCGCCGGCTCACCTTCCCGCTCTGCGCGGCCAGATCCTGATGCTGCTCAAGAAGTTCGCCCCCGGCCCGCGTCCTGTCCGCGTCCAGCTGTGTGTCTGCCTCGCCGTGCTCGCCATCCAGATGCTCGACTGGAAGGACGTCCTGGCCACGGTCGTCTCCGCGCTCGGCAACGACGTTGAGAGCCATGCCTGCATCCTCGACTTTCTGCGCGTCCTGCCAGAGGAGGTCACCGAAGGCCGCAAGATCACTCTGTCCGAGGAGGAGCTGGCTGACCGCACACGAGAGCTGCTGTCCGACAATGCCGAGCAGGTCATCCAGCTGCTGACCTCGTATTCACAATCCTCCGGTGCGTCTCGGCGACCTCTTTTCTCTCGCTACCCCTAGTCCTACTGACATCACAGCCGCCGCCGCAAAAAATCCCCTCCTGCTCGAGTGCATCACCTCTTGGCTGCGCGAAGTCCCCGTCAGCACCATTGTCAACTCTCCCCTCCTCCACGTCGTCATCGACGCCATCGGCGACGACACCTCCATCCAAGCCGCCACCGACTGCCTCGGCACCATCTGCCGCGAGACCCGCGACGTCGACGACAACTTCGACACCATCCAGATCCTGCTGCCGCACATCATCGAGCTGCGCCCAAACATTGCCAGGTTCGCCAAGGACGACGACGCCGAGAGCTTCAAGTCCCTGACCCTGCTCTTTGCCGACGCCGGCGACGCCTGGGTCGTCGCCATTGCCCGCGAGCCCATTCACTTCCGTCCTCTCGTCGACGCCCTGCTCGAGTGCGCCGCCCTCGACAAGGACTGCGACGTCATCAAGTACACCTTTGGCTTCTGGTACGAACTCAAGCAGTACCTGGTCCTCGAGCGCTACATTGAGTCGCGCCTGCAACTCGTCGATGTGTACTCGCAGCTCGTCGACATCCTGCTCGTGCGCCTGCAATACCCGCAGCCCGAAGACGACGCCGACGCCGCCTTGTCCAACAGCACAACCCCCGCCACCGCCACCTCTGCCGCTGCCGCCTCCACAATAGACGCCAAGCTCGATCTCTTTGACGGCGACCGCGAGCAGGAGGAAAAGTTCCGCGAGTTCCGCCACCACATGGGCGACACGCTCAAGGACGCATGCGAGGTCATGGGCGTGTCGGCATGCCTGGCCAAGGTGCTCGACGCCATCAAGCTGTGGACGGCCCGGTACGCCGGCCTGGTCACGCCGACGGCCGTGCCACACTGGCAGGCGCTGGAGGCGCCGCTGTTTGCCATGCGCGCCATGGGCCGTATGGTGGGCCGCCGCGAAGAGTCCGTGCTACCGCTGCTGATGCCGCTGCTGGTGCAGATCCCCAACCACGAAAAGCTGCGCTTTGCCACCATCATGGTCTTTGGCCGCTATACCGAGTGGACGGCCGCCCATCCCGCATTCCTGGAGCCGCAGTTCAACTACATTGTCTCGTCCTTCCAGATCGAGTCGCTCGAGATCATCCGCGCCGCCGCCCAGGCCATCAAGTTCTTCTGCACCGACTGCCGCGCGCTGCTGAGCGGCCAGGTCATCCAGATGCAGCAGTTCTACGACCAGATCCTCGACAAGCTGCCCGAGCCGAGCCAGGAAGAGATCACCGAGGGCGTCGCCAGCGTCGTGGCCGCCCAAGGCCTCGACGACATCTACAAGCTGCTCAAGCTCTACGTCGACCCGCTGATTGAGCGCCTCATGCGCAAGGCCAATGCTGCCACCACCGAGCAAGGCAAATTGGCAGTAGCAGGTACTTTTCCCCTTCCTTTCTCTTCTTTCTTTTCTCTTCTCTTCTTTCTTTCCTCTTCTTTCTTTCCTCTTTCCCCTTCTTTCTTTCTCCTCTTCTTTTCTTTCTCTTTCCCCTCTCCTAACTCAATAGACCATCTCCAGTTGATCACAACCTTCGTCAGCGTCGTCGTGCCCTTCGTGCCCGAGGGCCAGGAAAACCCTGCCGTCAAGTACTGGCAAGAGGTCTTTGGCGTGCTGTCGACGGTGCTCGAGAACTTTTTCGACTTCACGCCCATCTGTGAGCGCATCTGCCGCTGCTGGCGCTTCATGGTCATCTCGTACCGCACCGACATGACGCCGCTGCTGGCGCCCATGGCCAACAAGCTGGCCGAGGGCTTCACCGTCTCGCGCCAAGGCTGCTTCCTGTGGGTGACGGGTGCCATCCTGCGCGAATTCTCCGAGAACCGCGACCACATCGACGCCCAGATCACCGAGAACATTTACAACTTCTTCGAGTCCCAGGCCACGAGCGTGCTGCGCGTCATGAGCGACCTGCCGCCCGCTGAGCTGCCCGACGTCATCGAAGACTTTTTCCGCCTGCTCGTCGACGCCCTGCTCTTCTACCCGCAAAAGCTGATCCCGTCACCGCTCTTCACGCCCATCTTCGAGGCCGCCATCTCCGCCCTGGCCCTCGAGCAGCGCGAGCCCCTGTCCGCCACCCTGCACTACCTGCGCGACCTGCTGACCTATGGCAGCGCCAACCCGGCGTCCTCGGATCTGAGCCGCACACTCACGTCTGCCAACGCCAACGCCGCCGCTACCTCCTCCGCGTCTTCGTCATCGTCCCACACCTCCGCTGCCGCTTTACAACAACAACAACAACAACAACCAACAATAGCAGGTGCAGAAGCAGGAGCAGCAGGCGGAGAAGCAGGCGGAGCATCGGCAGCCGGCGGTGGGCCGACCGCGCACGACTTGCAGGTGCTTGTGCGGCAGCTGCTGGCGGTGCGCGGCGAGGTGCTGGTCAAGCAGGTGCTGGCCGGCATGATGATCACGTTCCCGCGGGACTGCTTTGCCGACGGCAGCGGCGTGCTGCTGTCCATGTTCGAGCTGCTGCCGGCCGAGACGACGGTGTGGGTCGAGCGCACGCTGCTGATGCTGCCGGCCGGCACGGTGTCGCCGGCAGAGGTGCAGCGCCTGGTCACCAAGATCCAGGACCGGCTACAGCAGCAGCAGCAGCAGCAGCAAGGGGGCAGCGGCGCCCTGCGGCAGGTGCGTGCACTGCTGCAGGACTTTACCAACTCGTACCGGCGGCGTTACGTGGCGCCGCGCGACGGACTGGGCCAGCTGGAGGCGGCGCGCTTCCGCTTTACGGGCTAAGGACACAAGAGTCCCCGCGCCCAATGCAAGTGGGGAGCAGCAAGAGAAGAAAAAACACCATTTGTATATTGACTGACGTGGGGGGGTGGAAGGGGGTGCAGGTTGCAGGCACCAGTGGTATGTAAAAAGGAAACGAAGCCGAAAGCGCAATTTAGCAAGCATCACCAGATTTTGAAAGGATATCGGCAGGAGCCAGTGCAGAAGACATGCGGACATGCAAACTCAGAAAAGAGAAAAGATACATTGTTGATTGAAAGCGGTTTGATAGAGTGATTGTTATTTCTTTGATTATAGGGAATCGTGAGTGTTCTGACTTTGAGAAAAATGAAAATGATCAATTTGTTGAGGGGAATATGACGGAAAATAAAGAAAAAAAGTCTCGACCACCTTTTCTCCACAAGCCACAGCTCGCTCTGGCAACTGTCACAAGAGAACTCGCCATCGTCAGCTCTCGTCCTCGGATCCGGCTGCCCTCAAGGTGTACATCGGGCTGTCCACAGGGCTCCGGTACACACCGTAAGGCTGCATTCCCCAGAGGCCGTATCCCGACGAGAACTGCTCAATACCCGCCGCCTGGCTCGCGTCCTGCCACCGCAACCCTTGGTGCCGGTCCACGTACTGGCCAACGCCTGCACCGCCCGCGTAGAAAACGGCCATGTCGGTAAAGCTCGTCGACGGGCCTGCTGTCGGCAATTCTTGTAACGGCTGCATCGGGTACAGTGCTGGCGACAGCATCTGGACCCCAGGGGGCTGTGTGTATGGGTTCCACGACAGCCCCTGGGCCGCGTCCTGGATACCAAGTGCCATTTCGTCACACAGTGGCAGACCATGGATCTCCATCTCTGCTGGTCCTGACCTGGGGCGATCGCTGGCAACGACAACGCCGTCGGCGACGGCAGCGTCGGACGGCTGGTGGTAGCCGGTCATGCTTGCGTAGGAGAGACCTTGGACGTTTCCTTCCGGTGCTGGCGCGGCTCGCTCGTGCCCAAGGCTGGCCCCACCGGAGATGACGGACCGGTTCGGGTCAACTTCAGAACCCTCGAAAGAGTTGGACGGCACGAAGGCGCCTCTTGGTGCCAGCCGCCGTCCCCGGCCACTGCCGCTCGACAAAGATGTGCCGACACTGTTTTTGTCGCCGAGGCCCACAGCATCGCTGGCGCAATTTCCGTCCCGCGCTGCAGCCGTGGAACATGCTTCAGAGGCCTGATTCGAACCAAGGGCCAGGTTCCCCCGGGTGCTGCTGGTTTGCGAGATATCTGACGCATCGGCCAAGGCCCGGGTACTGCTGGTCTGCGAGATTTCTGACGCATCGGCCAAGGCCTGGGTGCTGCTGGTCTGCGAGATATCTGACGCATCGGCCAAGGCGTCGTCGTTTAATATGATTCCGTTGTTTGTCACCTTGCCTCCGTGGACCTTCCACTCTTCCAGCCCACCACCAGAACCGCCTAGCCGGACGCTTTCCATATCTGCTGTCTGCCCACCTCTGGAAACATGCTCAAAGTAGTCCCTTTTGACGCCCTCGTAGAATCTGTCCATTTCTCGGAAATATTTCACGTACATCGATGCCATCTGTAGCCATTTGGACATGTTCTCAAGCGCCGCCAACGTGACAGCTGTTGGCCCTTGGCAAGAAATCTGGCCTGGTCCACTATTGCGGTTTTTCTTGCTGCGGTCGACGACGTGGGAGGATTCCATACGACGGTGGACGTCTAGCTGTGGAAAGTGCCATGCATAGATGCCGACAAAAGCAGCAGTCCAGACGGCAAAGACAACCAAGGCGGACATTGGCATCTTCTTCCGGGATTGGCAGATCTCGATGAGCCGGACAATATCCCCTGCAGCCATGAATAATTGGTCGGCGCTCTCCTCCCAGAACCCGAGAGGGGCACTTCCTTCTGGGAACGTTGGCTCGTCGAGCGGACCCATTGGATGCGGACACCGAATCGGGATGAAGGGAATATATTCGCGGTGCAACATGATCTTGCAGACGGCGCCCAGCATGTGCAAGGACACATAGACGCTTGATGCTTGGTGGTTCTCGTGCCTGTGATAGTTGCCGGTGGAGAATGTGCATGCAGGGGGCAAGGTGGCATAGAAATTTTCGAGCACGCCACGCAGTCGCCGGAACTCTGAATCTTCCCAGGGCGGCTGCGTCTCGGCGAGTCTTCCTCCTGCGAAGCTGTATTTTGAGACCTCGCCCCAAATGTCAACAAGGCGAACAAAGAGAGCCAGCACACTGTCCCTGCCGCCCTGCACGTCACCGTCGCTTCCCATCTCACGGGTTCGAGCACCGGCCACCAGAGGTTTTAGAAATCCGGTCTTGACCTTTTCCGAAAAATCAAATGAAAAATCAGAACACGGCAACTGAATCCTAAGGTCCTCGGACTGGATTGCCGCGACTCGTTCTTTGCCGCAGGCCAGCAGGCGATCCAGAATAAAGCAGCTGAACATTGTCCTGCGGCGCACCTCCTGAGAAACGATGTCCTCCGAGGCAGTGTCGGGATGCGCTTGTTCTGATGTTTGCGCCGTGCTCGTAGTGGATGACGGGTACAAACTTCCCTCCCCTCGCGTCAGGGAGACCGATGGCGATTGTGTGCTACTTTGTCGAGCTCGTGCGGTCTCAGCATCTCCGGTTGTTGGACGCACGATTGCACCGGACGCCAATGCGGGCGGCAGTCGGTGATGACCACGGCCCGGGCGATCCCCAAAGCAGAGCCCCAACGCTTGGGCCATTCTGATGGCGACTCCGACGTACATCCATGCGCCCAGACCACCACCATTTGTTTTGGATTGGCTCCAATTGTACAGGCCCAACATTAGAAATGCTTGGACGCGTTCGACGCTTGCAAGCGTCATGCTGGCCCGTAGCGGGCCCAAGGCCGTGGTCAGCACCTCGGCATAGTACTCCGAAGCCGCCCAGGGATCCGGATTGACAGGGGCAGCTGGGCGTGCCTTGATTCGTGTGGCGAGGGTATAGGCAATGTACTTGACAAGGTCCGGGTGAAAGCGAGACGTTAACGTGAGGACCCCGAGCAACACAAGGTTTGTATTGGCCGAGCGGCGTGCTTGGTTGGCCATGAACTTGTCGCCCATCTTTTCCTTGAGAGTTGGCAGATGAAGAAAGGGGAGCTCGGTGGCAAAGTGGAGGCGGTAGAGGTCGAAGACGTCGGTCCATATCGCCTCGGTAAGAAACGGAGCAGAGATAACCTCGTTGGCAAGGTAGGCCCCAGACTCCTGGGAATCCAGCGGGAAGGTATCGTCGAAATTCTTGGGGCGCTTACGGTCGCCTGGTCGATCAGGCTGGTTAGGATCGTCCCGCTTCTGTCCGCCCAGGTGGCCGGGCGCATCGGGTGTATTGATGATAAACAGTAGCTCCGTTTCGATTCTTTGCGCGTTGTTGGTGGGTACAGTATACTTGCACTCTCGCCGGGCCTTGAGACAGCCCTCGCAAGCTGTGGTTCCTTCTCCGTTGTTGATACACTTGATCTTTGAGTGTCGACATCGAATACAGGCGATGCTTGATCGCATGGGAGGACGTTTGGCGCCTCTGCGGCTTACGGGTGATGCCAGTGCCTGAGACGAGTGCTCTGGTGATTGCCCGGCTGTGCCAACGTGTTTCGGGGCGATTTTTGCCGTGGTGTCGGTTGTTGTCTCCGGAGTAGCAGTGGGATGTGCACCGGACGCTTGTTGTCTGGGGCGCTGTGACTTGAGAATGCGGCTTTTGGGCACGCCTCGAGACGGCGGCAGATGTGGTGAGGGCACAGGCGCTGGTGGGTGTTTTTGCTGTCGCGGATTGGTCTGATGTGGTAGCATGGAAGTCGGTGACATGGGAACTGGTTGGTGTTGGAAAGGCATGCCAGATGTGGCAGTGGCCTGTGCTGGCTCTGGGCTAGCCGAGGGCTCGGAGTCGAGCCCTTCAGATGGTCCTTGGACAGCTGGCGAAGAGAGGGTGAGGGGTATGGTAGTTTGTTCAAACGCCTGTCTCGGCGTTGAGGAGACTGATGACGATGGCTGAACACATGTGTCGACGCTTTCTCGGACATCTGCGGAGAGCATGGATTGGATGCTGATGTGTGTAGAGGCTGGGATAGCCCGAGAAGGGTAAGCCATTTCAACGGCTGCGGCTTCTTTATATAATGCCTTTCTCGTTGGCTACTGGGGTGGTGTTAGCTGACAAGGCGCTAAAGAACCGTATACATCTGTGTTTTCTTTTTTGGACGCAGCCGCAAGTATACAGTATGTGAGCGGGTGTGTCAAGCGAGCGTATGGAGTACTTGCAGGCTAGCTACTGCTTTGTCAAGTGCAAGGGGGGAGGGGGTAGAGAACAGGGGTAGGTACGAGCATACCTTTTGCTTTGCACACGCCTTGGCTGTTTAGCTCTGCAGAGATCAAGCTAGGCTATTCGAACCGGTATCACTTGTTGTAATGCAGCAGTTTTGACGCAAGCACAACATGGGCGGTAGGGCAGAACGTTGTATCCGCTGTTGTCTCTCTCAACACTTGTGAACGTGGACCTTGCCAAGGCACCGCGGACTCTTGACCTCAGCACATGGAGGTACTTATGTACGAAGAAGATGGGCTTGACTTTGAAGGGAAGGCTGTCATAACAAGGATACGGGTTAGTGAGCTGGAAGTGAGGCCGGGCCTTGCAGAGCCTGGGATGGAATGGGAAGACATTGGGGGCTTGCTAGGCCCCTGTGTTGCCCGACGAAGCAGAGAGAGGAAGGTAAAAATGGAAACGTCAAAACGGAAAAGAGACGAGTCAGAGAGAAGCAAAGTTGTGGTGGGATTCTGGGTGGCGACCCTGTGCGTGCTCGTTTTTTGAAAAACAACGGACTTGACATATCCTGTCCTTTGTCAAGTGCCACTGCATAGCCTCCTGCAAGCAGCCGGTTCCTCATAGCATAGCCATTCTAGAAGTGGAAAGACAGCTTGCCGTCCCAGGCAGGCTGAAATGAGCTAGGAACATGGACATGTTCCCTGCTTTTGACGGATAGCATCGTTGTTGGAGCAGGCAGGCTAGGAGGGTACGACAGGAGCAGACGGCAGTGAGGACAGGAAGCGTATCCATCCGATGGGTGGTGTACAAGTACGACAAGGGGTACATGCTAGCAAACAGGGAGAGGGGTGAAGGGAGTGGGGGTGAGAGAGAAGGAGAGGAAAGACTCTGACAGACGGCTGTGTGCCCATACCTCGGAGAATGCTTTTGAAGCCATACCTCGGAGAATGCTTTTGAAGAAAGGGGGACGAGGACCGCTGTTCCGCTCGACCAGTCGGAGCAACTGGCACTCAACAGCCAAGCGGGACAGTATCGGAAAGGAGGCCGATGGCCTTCGTTGACAACAACGTTTCCGAGGCCGACGTCAACGGGTGTTTGCGAGCTGACTCGTGCAGGCGGCATGCAAGGCGGCGAAGTGGTATCCAGCTGCGAGATAGGCACAGAGACGAACGGTGACTGTTTGATGAGGGAAAAATGAGCAGGCCGGGCCGCGGTTGGGGCGGCAGTGGCTTGGCCACGTGGTTCTCTGTTTGACTGCCGGCCTCTTTGATATCCACACAGCCAATGGTTGGAGCTGAGTGTTCGTGAAGAAGGCGTGCCAGCTGCTGGCTCGGTTGCTGGGTAGGTCTCAAGGGGCCCTCTCACGGGCGCCTCTCGCGCTGGGGTCGCGAGCGTTCTGTCCAGCGGGTCAGCCCGGTTCGCGAGTGACTAGCTCAGCGGACTCGACGGATGCGCGGGGGATGGGGCAACGTGGATGCGTTGGCGGTGGACGAAGAGCGGTATGGCAGCCGTGGCGATCACGGACATGGCGGGCGTCCAGCCCAGCTGAGCACAGATGTGACTGGCGAGCGTCGACGAATGGCAAGCCGTCATTGCGTCCAGGGATTATGCAACCAACCAGACGACCTAGACCTTTTTTGTTGGGTTTTCCGTTTTGGGACCCCTTTTGTTCTCTGTGCCGTGTCCATCCCATAGGCGAGGGTTCTAGAGAAGCAGCTGGTTCGAAGCTATTGGGTTCGCCGTCGTGATGGAGGGTGCTGTGGGAATGTCGAAAAGGTGAGGGAGAGAACAAGACGGAGAAGAGAACACGGATGCCCCAAGGCCCAAAGGTAGTGTTGGTCGCTGATTTATGAGATACATAATACTCCGTACATGCCTCTTCTTACAGTTCTTACAGAACGGTTGTCTCTCGCTCCTTCCCTCTTTCCTGCCAAGGATCTCCAGAGAGGAGCAGAAGAAGGTGCGGGGCGGCATGTCGTGTAACAGCGGCAGGAGCGAATCACAGCCGACCCTGCAGCAATACGAGGGAAAGAGCAAAGCGCGAGCTGCCTTGGCTGCCTTGGCTGCCGAAGGCAACAGAAACACTACCAGCTACCACTGGAGCGCCAGAGCCATGGATGGCTGTCCATTGCACAGCATGTTGAGACGGGATATGCATAACAGTATCTTTTATCCCAAGCGGCCACCACGTCTCGTAGTAGCATTGAGCGAGTAGAATCTGATCTCATGGCCGGTTCCAGCGATACGGACATTCGATCGCGACAGATGGATGGCGATATGCAAATGGCAACGACAATATGACGATGACCGCACCTTCCCATCAAGCCTGACGGGCATTTTAGGCCAGCACCTGGTGTGGGGGAGAATGTGTGGAGTCGTTGAGCCACAGTTGGCACTTGCAGATCCGTCAGTCGTCTGGGCACACCCTTTGTCGACTCTAGACACACCCCATCGCCGAGTCAAAAGGGCGTGTGTTTTGAGCATGGACGAGTGTGGTAGACAGGGACAGTTGACGGTCCAACCTCCTCGACGACCGTCTTAACACTCGCTAAATTCGTGCTTTCCATGCACCCACCGTCCGCGTGCAGGACTACCTGCACAGTCACACCAATAAGCCGGTGCCTCGTGTCGAAAACGCCACCAGCAATCGAACGAAAAGGGGGCTCAAACAGCACACCGCAAGTGCGAGACTCTTCGTTGGCATGCTGCAGTGTCGGCCTGCTGCAGCCAACAATGCGTCTGCTGCACACCATCAGCCCTCGAGAAGAATGGTGTGCATGTCAAAGCAGCTGGAAGAAGACACTCGACAACGGCGTCTGGCCAGAAAGTAGGTCACGGCCATGGCGAGGTGCATTACATCAACTTTTACGCTCCACACCTACGGCAGAGCTACGGAGTATTGTTAGACCCCAATACACCGTACATGTACTTGGGTATATTCCGCTTACCTTGAGACCTTTACGGAGTACTCCGTGCTCCGTATATGTACATGTACGAAGTATTGGCAGACCCTTGTCGACCTTGTGGACCGGTCGTTGACAGCTGCTCGAGACCTCGACTTTCCAAGGCCTTGCGATAGACAGGGAAAAATCCTTCCCTAGCTCTCGTCTGATAACAGGCGTACGTTGCATCGAGCATGGGTCGACATGTTCAGCACAGTTCTTCCAATCTCTCGACACTTTTTCTCGGTTCGCCTTACCAAAAGGAGTTGTCTGCAGGTCGAAGCTAATGCTACCCCCATCGTCGCCGACCATGCTGCAAGCCCATGTGCTCAAAGAAAAAGTAAGCGGACCAACTAGTCCCCGAGTTTCTTTACCTCTCTGTGCTCGATGCACATCACAACAGGCCAACTCTACTCAGTCGTGAGGCCTTTTCAGCCTTTCATGCTTCAAACGGCACCTTCCCCTCACCTCTCCTCCCGTCCCTCAAATGCAGCTACTCCGAGCTAAGAAGAAGGTGCGCCAAACAATCCGCATCAGCAGCCTTCCCGAAAGGGACGTTCCTTTCTGGCCACAGGCTCCGGGCGTCAGCCGATTCGTTCGGCCCTAACCTCTACGCGTAGTCCTACTACATTGCTCGGGCCCGGCATCTCCGTCAAGCTCCGGAGGCCAACGGCCTTGTGGGTCTGTCGTTGGCCGTCCGGCCGTCCAAAGACTCCAAACAGCTCTCGGGACATGGAGCGAGAAGGACAAAGATTCGAGCTTCATGAACAGGACAAGACAAGAACAGGACAAGACAAGAACAGGACAAGACAAGAACAGGACAAGACAAGAACAGGACAAGACAAGAACAGGACAAGACAAGAACAGGACAAGACAAGAACAGGACAAGGACAAGAACAGGACAAGGGCAAGGTAGGTCAATCGCCGAGTCGACAGTTGCCATCGAGTAGCGGCCGTTTTGCTGACGCAGCACGAGCCACCAAAGGCGGGCTGGTCGTAGACACAATCTCTGTCCGAAAGGACAATCAGACGAATGAGAGATGTTGGAAGATGTTGAAGATACGAGAATGCGAGACCGCGAGAAGAGTCGGCGGCCGGTGCTCGGCAGAGGCTGTGCAAATTAAAACGATAGGATCGACTCGCAAAGTTAAGAGGCCGCCCCTGGAAATCTTCCACGGTGCCGCTGCCGCGCCAAACAGCGTGCACTGTTAAGCGCCGTCACGGTGAAATCGCCCGTCTCAGGTATTTTTGGCCTGTTGGCGCGGCGTCATCCCAGCTACGGTGTCGCAGTCTTTTTCCTTGTTCAAAATACGACCATTTCTATCGCCTCTTCCTGTCGAGATTCCATTTCCTATCCTCATCGCATCGCCCTCGAAGACTCTCCGTTCGATTGCAACTGGCTCTCAGCACGGGCACCTTCAGCACAACCCCTCAACTCAGGTCAGCCCCACCCCCGCTTTCGTGGCGCGCCGCCGACGACAGGCCGTCCTACCGCTCGCGCCGTTGCCGCGCATCGTCGTAAAAGGTGCCGATCCACCGCCGACCGGCCATCGTCTCAACAACCACCATCGCGTTGACTGGGTCTACAACTCCTGACGGACTCCTGACGGTACTTGACGCTCGAGGCGCATCTCCGATCAACAAGAATGGCGTCCAATGTATGTTTGCAATTGTTTCGGTGGCACGAGACCTCGACCACAAACATTCTTGCTGACCGTTCTCTCCCAGGACCCCAAACTGTTGTACGCCATCCCCGGCGTGTCCGCCTACCACATTGCCAATGGCATCGAGGAGTCGCTCACCCCCGCCGGACCCCAAACACTGTCACTGCTGATGGTGCCGACGGCGTCGCCGTTTGCCGACGTCGCTGTCGACAATGGCAGTACGCCGGCGGCTGAGGCGGCCGAGGAGGACTTTTACCTGCACCTGCACCTGCCGCCGGAGCTCGACCTGCCGCTGCCGG
Organism: Ophiostoma angusticollis; assembly: GCA_019925545.1. Lineage (NCBI taxonomy): Eukaryota > Fungi > Ascomycota > Sordariomycetes > Ophiostomatales > Ophiostomataceae > Ophiostoma > Ophiostoma angusticollis. The sequence continues at coordinate 36,416 of JADHKL010000043.1, forward strand.
CCACCACGCAGATCTACCACCAGCCGCCCACCAGCTACCTGATCCCGCGCTGGGACCTGGGCCGCAACAGCGGCGTCTTCACCCGCATCGAGTTCCCGCCCGTCGGCAGCCGCAAGGGTCTGCAGGAGGACGTCGACACCTTTGAGACCATTCTGGCACAGTGCACGGCGTTTCTGGAGCGCGCGCCACCGCCCAAGATCTCGTCACGCAAGGAGAAGCGCACGCCGACGGGGCCGCTGTCGGCTGCGGCAGTTGCTGGTGCGGCGTCCGCCTCGTCCAGCAGCCGGCCGCGGGAGAAGCGGTCGGGACAGGCCCGCTCGTCCCGCGCCGTGTCGGAGGAGCTGCCGGCGTACAACCCTGCCGACTTCAAGCCGGGCGAGGCGTATGCAGCCGGCAGCCACAGCTCGCAGAAGGGCGGTCAGATTGTGCTGATTGACGAGGAGGACGGCAGCGTGATTGGCGAGTTGGGTGAGGGCTACACGGTGGTGGAGGATAAAGGGCTGAAGCCAGGGTCGAAAGGTATTTCATTCTTTCTTTTCTATCTTCCTTTCTCCGCTGACAGACAGACCCTGTCGAGATTACACTGCCCACGGACGCGGTGCCCAGCATCTCCGTGGCGCCGGCGTCGCCCGAGAACGTGGACAATGTGCTGCATCCGGCGTACAAAAAGTCGGTGCTGGTGTCGAACGCAGTGGCGGCGTCGCGGCTGATTGTGGCCACGTCGGAGCTGGTGTCAAAGGCACTGCAGAGCCAGGCCGACAAGTTTGCCGAGAAGGCGGTGCCGGCCAACAAGCCCATCACCTTCCAGCCGTCCACGCACGAGCACATCCGCCGCATCAACACGCTGTCGGCCGGCGCCGCCGGCCTGTCGGCCAAGGCGGTGGGCCAGGTCGGCAAGGTTGCGCAGAACCTGGGCGCCAAGCTGGCCGGGCACAAGTCGCACGACAGCACCGCGAGCGCAGGCAGTGGCAGCAGCAGTCTCAACAAGCGCACCGGCCTGGGCCCCGACGGCCAGCCGGCGGACAACTTCCGCCCCGGCCTGCTCAACAAGAGTCTGATGGCCTTCTCGACGGTGGCCGACGGCATCGAGCAGGCGGGGCGGCACCTGCTCGACACGTCATCGAACGCAGCCACGACGGTGGTGGCGTCCAAGTGGGGCAGCGAGGCCGGCGAGGTGACGCGGCACCTGACCGGCGGCATCAAGAACGTCGGCCTCGTGTACATTGACGTGACCGGCGTGTCGCGGCGCGCCATCATCAAGAGCGTGGCCAAGGGCATGGTGGTCGGTCACGTGCCTGGCGGCGGCGACCTCATTGTGGGCGACGGCGACACGGCCAGCATGAGTGGTACCGGCAGTGGTGCGCCTTCGAGCAGTAGCGGTTCCCTCGCGCCCCTGCTGCCGGGCCGGCCGGTATCCTCCGTCTCGGACAGCACTGTTGGCGGCTCGTCCCTTACGCGCGTGCGGTCGTCGCACGACTTGCCCGACAACAACCCGTACAGGGGGAAGTGAGGGTCTAGGACGATGTATCTGTGGGAGGACACTTTGGACTTGGGTTATTGTTTGTGCTCTATTTGTTTCCACCTACCTATACTAGGATCAAGATTCTGCGAGCACTGAAACGAGGTGCTTTGCTCGTTCAAGCGGCGTCGCGTTTTGCAAGTTGCGGTGCTCCGACGGCAAGAAGAGCAGTCGCCTGGACGTGTGTGACTGCGACCGCCACGGAAGATACCGCCGAGAGGCGTCGCGGGCCGCAATACGGGCTACAAGCTGAACTGTCGCAGCATAGGGCGCGACAGCTGGGCAGCTTGCAGCCATACGAGAGTGTGAAATTTCCAGTGCGTCTCTAAGCGCAGGCTGTATTATTGTGTGAATTTACTGATTCTCTCTACTTGCACCTTTAAAAGCGACGTCCTTTGTTGTGCCGTGGTTTAAGCGTCTACTCCGTATGTCTACCATTTTCACTTCAGCCAATGAGAAGCTAGTATTCGCTTCATGTGATTTTAGTTTGGCCCCACACGGGCGCAGGCCGTCTGGTCTCGACAACGTCTCGCATCCCGCAGCTCTTTTGCCGCGACTCTGTGCACAGATCGACCAACACTTTCACGACACGATGGAACCTGAGCAGCGTGATCCACAAGAGGTGATTCGCAAGCTGCAGAGGCAGCTCGAGGAAGAGCGTCGCCTCCGAGAGGAGAAGGATCGCCAACTGGAGGAAGAGCGTCGCGGTCGGCTTCGAGAACGAGCGCTACGCGTGGCCGTCGAAACTACCACGAGGAGAACATCCTTCATACCGTATCTGTGTCTCTGCTACCGCGTTCTGTTTCAACCCATCACGGTCCAGCAAATCACGAGACTCCGAGCCGGAGGCGGCCCGACTAGCATCGCATCTCGTTACTACCCACGGGAGCTGCGGCCATGGACAGAGTTTCCTGCGCTGCACGAAGACGCTTTCAGAGAACTGGAAGCAGTCCTGGGAGACCAGGAGCTGTTTCTCAGCCAGGTCAGTATTGACCAAGTGCGGCATGACCTCTCCCGCAGTCCCCTCGCGGACGAGACCGATATTCGGCCCTTTGTACTGGCTGCCGTTGAGTCGCGGGCGAAGGACGTCATGCACGAGTACCTTGCACGACGACCACAAGACGCGGTCCGCGTGATCTTTCGTTCGAATCCGTACAGCCTCCGCAAGGACACCAGTCCAGAAGAACGCCAGAGCGAACGAAGCGAAGTGAGCGAAAAGCCACTGAGCAACAGTGGGAGCCACGGCAGCGGCCATAGCAGAGGCCGTCAAAGCACAGCTGCCGCATCACCCTCCGGCCGCAGCGCATCTAAACGGCCAGCCACGTCGCCTCCGCCTGGCTCCCCCGAGTTGTTGCCAAGATCATCGTCTCGGGAACGCCGCATGGTGCCTGACCGCTGGTGCCTCGCGCAGGACGGCAACGGGGTGCGACGGGCCTTGTTCCCGATTGAGTTCAAGGCGGCTCACAAGGTGACACCCGACATGCTGATGGCGACGCTCGATGGACAACCGTCCAACACAGCCCTTTTCGCAGACATGGCCGAGGCAGAGCGTGGTGTCAAAAAGAAGCGGGGGCGCAGCAAACTCGGAAATGCGGTGTTGGCGGACGACGAAAACGCAAGCAAAGACAGCACGGCGGACAACACAGTGGACACGACACCGGAAACTGGAAACAAGGAGACATCGCGTTCGCCTTCACCGTCCTTGCGTTCGTGGCGCATGCAGGTAGCAAAGGTCCTGACGCAGGCATATCACTACATGGTAGATACGGGACTCGCCTACAGCTACGTGGCCACCGGCGAGTGTCTCGTTCTGCTGCACGTCGACTTTGTCAGCGATCCGTCGGTGCTTCTCTATCACCTTTCCGTGCCGAAACGGGAGATTCGTCTCCCAGACATCCAAGAGAATACCGGCTCTGAGAATCAGCCGGCCCAGCAAGAGAGCTCTGCCATAGCGAGGCTGACGCCAGTGGCCCGTGTACTGACGTTGATCCTCTTGGCGTCGCGGGCGACTCCGCTGCCTTTCGAGGCCAAGGATCGAGCAAAACAGGCGCTCCGCATTTTCCCGAACCAGTACGACAACAGCGCCGCGGAACAGCAGCCAAGTCCGGGTCCGGATTCGGGCCTTGACCCAACGACAGGCAGCGGTGGCGGCTCGTCCGGCGGGCAGGGCAGCGAGAGAGACCGCACCGTTGTCATAGGCACTGCGCGCCAGCCGCAGCAGTCGTACTGCACGCAAAAGTGCCTGCGCGGACTGCGACGGGGTCATGCCTTGGACCAAGCGTGTCCCAACGTGGCACTGCACCGTTGTTCAGGCGTCGCCATAGCCACTGCCGACGTGACTGCCGACGCGACTGCCGACGCGACTGCCGACGCGACTGCCACCGCAGACGGACACAGGCTGACGCGCGACGAGCTGCTCGTAGCCGTCAAAGAACAGCTGGCGGCCCATCTGGACGACGGCTGTGTGGCCCTCGACGGACGCGGCAAGTTTGGCGCCACCGGGGCGCTGTTCAAAGTGACGGTGTTCCCGCAAGGCTACACGCTGGTGGCCAAGGGCGTGCAGAGCGACGAGCGGGAGGCTCTGGACTGGGAAGAGCGGGTGTACAGGCGGCTGGCGCCGCTGCAGGGAAGTGTTGTGCCGGTGTGTCTGGGCCTGGTGGACCTGCGGCGGCAGTACGCGCTGGTGGGCGGGGCGCGGATTGTGCGGCTGCTGCTGCTGTCGTACGGTGGCGAGCCATGGTGGGGCGAGGGAGTGGACAGCGAGGACGACATGGACGACGAGATCATACCGGAGCTGGAAGAAGTGCTGCTGACATACGGCGTCAAGCACAACGACCTGCGGTATGCCAACCTGCTGTGGAACAAGGAGCTAAACAAGATCATGCTGATTGACTTTGACCGGGCGACCTTCCACGTGCAGTCGAAGAGGCAGCGGCTGGAGGAGGCGGCAGATCACGAAGGGGAGAACCTCGACAGTATGAGCGAGGGTATTTTTGTTTGAGCGTTGCAGCGCAGACGAAGCACATGATTATGAATACGATGCCCATTTTCGAGCCTCACAAGGTGTAGCTGCTTTCGCGTTGATCGACTGTCGCAGATCACACGACAATGTCTGCTTGGCTGCCCAGACAGCAGAGGAGCTGCTCCTCCCGTTACCCCCGCAAATGCCCCAATTGTGGCCGCCAGCAGTACTCCGTACAGCGCATCTTACTCCCTAAAAGTCCCACATTTAGCCCTAACAGGAAACGCGTCTCCTCAACGCGTCACGAGGCAACTGACGAAGTGAAGCATAACGACAATCGACAGCTTCTTTCGGGCTTCTTTCGACTCTTTTCTACGACCCCCGTATCCCGCATCCTCGGCCATGCTCCATGAGATCCTCCTCTCGCTCTCCGGCCACAGCTCGCCGCTGCTGCGGCCCGATGTCGGTACAGCAGCAGCCGACGCGGCCGACGCCGCCGACGCCGAGGTCCTGTCGCCCTCTGAGCGCGCGCTGCTCGCCGACCTGGCCCGTCTCAGCGACCTACACCTGCGGCTGCGCGCGCACGCGGCGCGCATTGCGGCAAAGCACGCCTCGGTGGTCTGCCGTGCCGTGGCGGCGGCCGTCGTGTCCGAGCACCTGGCGGCCTTCCAGCGCGACGTGCTGGCCGTGGAGGCCACCATCCTGCGGCGCGACGCCGCGCTCGTCGGCGCCTACGACGTGGTGCCGCTGACGGCCGTGGTGGCGGCGTTTGCCGACTGGCCGCGGCGCTTCGAGTGGCTGTGGGCGCTGGCCACGTTTATCCTGCCGCCACAAACCCCCGGGTCAACACCGCCAGCACCGTCACCACACCCCCCCTCCGGCGCCGAGCTGATCGACCACCTGCGCGGCGCGCTGCAGACCGGCTACGAAGACATTGCGCGGACAGCACGCAGCCTGGTGCGCGTGGCCGAGACGGCCTGGCTCAAGCAGGTGTCGGCGTGGATCCTGTACGGCCGGCTGCCCAGTTTCGGCGGCGGCGACTTCTTCGTGCAGCAGGCGCCGGCTACGGCCGACGCGGCGGGCGAGTACGTCAGCGTGGCGCGGCTGCTGCCAGCATTTGTCTCGCCGGCGGCGGCGGCGTCCATGCTGTTTGTCGGGCGGTCGCTGGTGCACCTGCGGGTAGGAGGAGGAGGAAGAGGAGGAAGCGGCGGCGTCAACGGACCGCGGGCTAGCCACTGGCTGGGCCGAGATGGAAACGCAGAGACAAGGACAGGCCTGCCGGTCCACCTGTCGACGCAGCTGCACGCGCTGGCGCAGCTACACTCGCCGCTCGACGGCGCGACGTTTGCACAGACGATTGCACACATCCGGGCAGAGCTGTCGCGGACGGCGCTGCGGCAGCTGCTGCCGCCGGCCAAGGTCGTCGACATGCTGCAGTTGCTGCGGGACTTTTACCTGTTGGGCCGCGGCGCGTTTGCCATGGCGCTGGTGGAGCAGGCCGACGCGGCGATGCGCAGCCGGTGGCAGCGGTCCGACGCAGCAGGCGTTGCCGGGGGGAAGAGACCCAGAGACAATGCCGTACCGCCGCCCACCACGGCCAGCGGCGTGCGCAGTCTGAACGCGGTCCTGGTCAAGGACGGCGAGGTCGCCGCCGTGCTCGCGCGCACGTGGGCGGCGCTGGGTGCCATGGAGGAGGGGGCCGGCGGCCACGGTCGCCGGGGCATGTTGCTCGGCGAGGACGAGGACGAGCGTCTGGAGCTGGCGCGCGAGATGCTGCGGCTCGTCCTGGACAAGTCGACGGCTGCTGCAGACGAACCAAGAGCAGCAGCATCATCTACGACAGAGGGTGTACCCCACACCACCGCCATCACGCGCACGCCCTTCCGCAACCTCCTCTTCTCCATACCGGCGTCGCTCACTCTGCAGATCCCCTACCCGCTGGACCTGGTGCTCAGTGCGGCCGACCTGCAGGCCTACGCGGCCATCCATGCCTATCTGCTGTCTATCCGCCGCGCACACATTCGCCTGACGGCGCTCTGGAAGCTGTCGTCGCTGCGGCGGCACCACCCGCCACCGCCGGCGCCACCGTACCGCCAGCGCGGCCAGCTCGATCACGTGAAGATGCTGCGTGCACGCTACACGGAGCGGGCGGACGCGCTGCGCCGGGTCTGGGCCACGGCCAGCGCCGCCATCTTCTTCCTGGCCGAGATCGAGAGCTACCTGCAGACGGACGTTGTGGTTGAGCTCTGGGACGGCTTCCAGGAATGGCTGCAGGGCGGAAGACGGGGGGGACGACGGGGACAAGGGGCGTGCGAGGATGGACAACTTCCTGCCGACAGCAGCGAAGACGGCGTCGACGCAGACGACGACGACATCTGGCTGGCGGAAGGGCTCCGCGAGAAACACACACGGGGGCCTGGCGTCGACAACGGCAACGCTGCGGACGCTGCACACGACCCGCAGAGCCTGGCCACGGCACACCGCCGATACCTACGGCGGCTGGTGCGGCGCCTGCTGCTGGACCGGGCGGCGTGGACGGAGCCGCTGTACGGGCTGCTAGTGGCCGTGGACCAGCTGGCCGCGCTGGTGGAGCGGCTGCAGGCGCTGTGGCAGGCAGTCGACCTGGAGGCAGACGCCGGCGTTGTAGACGCCTTTGTCGACCTGGGGCGCGAGCAGCAGGACGCGCAGGACGCGCTGGCGGCTGCGGAGACCGGCGTGCGGCGGGCGGTGCTGACAGTGGTCGGCGTGCTGCGGGACCTGGACCGGGACGGGGAGAGGGAGGACGCCGACGAGGACGACAATGTCGAGAACGACGACGGCGATGACGGCCTGGGGCTGCGCGCCGCCGGGGTATATGTGCCGCGCCGCGTCGGCGGACTGGACCGGCTGTTGATGAAGCTTGACTTTGGCAACTGGGGCGAGTAGGCTGCGTCGCGATCCTGTCCTACTTTTCAAGAATCAATGTAATCTGTCCGGATCATCTCTCGTTTCGGTCTATCTTTGTCCTCGAGTGCTTGCTTATGCCCAGCATCCACCAATGGGCAGCTCCAACTGGCTCCCAGCGAGCTCTTTGTCTTACGCTTACGGCTCGAACCTCGTGTCTGTCGCGATGCTCGTTCTTCCAGTCTGATTGTCATCTCTCGCATCGTTTGCCTGTCGCCTAAAGTCGCCTTATTGATGTTTCATCGGCTGAACCTCCGGTCTCCACTTAATCTCTAGCGTTTTCGTCGCGTCCTATTAGCGTCCTTTTTTGTTGTCGGACCCATTTATCCTGACAGACAGTGCAAATACGTAAACACACCGTCCTGCCTTTTCTCTCGCGCCGTTCCAGGCTGCAGCAGTCAATCCTTGGCACTGTAACCCTTGTTGCCTGCTGTTTGGCCTTGTATTGCCCATATCCCGCTCTTCTCCCGCTGTCTTTCCCCGTGTCCTCTTCATGCCTGAACCCTGCCACACCACAGTGTCAGGCGCCAGCACGCACGGGTCCCATTTTTCACCCTCGTTTTTGTGTTTCCCTTTGCCTTTTCCACACTCCCTCCTTCCTCTCCTCCTCACCCCCTGTCTGCTGCCTGCCTGCCTTTTTCGTTTTTCTGGTCCCGCTACTCCGTTCCTTCCCTCCCTTTCCTCCCCCCTCCCTCCCTCCATCCTGACCTGCCATTTTCTTCAATCCACTCCCTCCTCCCACTTCTCGTCATCTAACCACACGCCCATCGCCGCCCTTTTGGTGCAAGACGCAACAAGGGGTGTCTAGGGCTTGAACGTCGGTCGACAACCACCGCACGTTTCTGCACGGTTTGGCAATCGCTTGCGTGCGCTGTTGCGTCGCTGTGTCGCTCTGTCGCTGCGTCGCTGATACCATTCGTTCGCTGCATCTCGACGCATCGCATCGTGTCGGCTTCCTCTGACCATCGCCATCCGGAAGATTGGCGGCCAGGCAAAAGCGACCGGGTTGACTCGGTCTCTTTGTGGCCCTGTTCTGTCCGATCCTGCCAGGCACCCCTCTCCCAATCTTTTTCAACAACTGTCTGTCATCTCTTTGTCCTCACCCACACCCCCCCCTTCCCCCCCTCCTTGCATCACCACAGCGGCGACTCACCTTGTCACGTCGCGTCGTTCCCCCCTCGGCCTCACCGTCGGTCTAGCCGCCTCATTCTACATCCCCGGACGCGGGTTGGGCCACCCCCGTCTCGCCAACATGTCCAACGGTCTCTCTTTCGGCAGTGTCAATGGCTTGCGCCGCGGCTTTCCCCAGCAACCAAACGCCACGACGAACAAGCCTCCTTCGACAACCCTCTCGCATGCCGGCCAGTACCAGGCCTTTCACGCGTCGCAGCAGGCCTCGTCGCCCTACGCTCATCACATCTTCGCCGGCAACGCGCCACCGCCGCCGCTTCAAGTCGCTGGTCTCCAAAATGCCGGGCCACGTCCTTCGCCGCCGCAGGTGGCCGCGTCGGTGCCTCGGAACCGCCAGTTGCAGCAGCCTCACCAGGTTAATTACCTAGCCCAGGCCCTGAACCAGCAGACAATGGGACACCAAGTGCAGCAGAACGACGGGTCGTTGCTGGCACAGCAGCAACGCGCGCAGCAGCATGCGCAACATCCACAGCACCAGCACCTGCCACAGCACCAACAACACCACCAGCAACTGCAGCAGCAGCACCAGCAGCACCAGCAGCAGCATCCACAGCACCCTCAACACCAGCAGATGGCGCAGCACCAGCAACACCCTCAGCACCCTCAACATGCACAACATTCGCAGCAGCTTCAGCATCCACAACATCAACAACACCCGCAGCACCCGCAGCATCCTCAACACCCTCAGCAGCATGTTCAACATCCGCAGCATCAACAACTTGCTCAGCACCAGCAGCATCCCCAGCACGCCCACTTGCCCCAAATACCACAACTCTCGCAATCTCCCTCCTCGGCCGCCTTGGCCCCGCAAACCCTTTCGCAGTCTCCCATCCCTTCCGTACAGCAAATCCAACAGCAAGTTCACAAGGTCCCGCACCAGGTGCAGCACCAGCAGCAGCAACAACAGCAGCAGCATCAGCAACAGCAGCAGCAACAACAGCAACAGCAGCAACAGCAGCAACAGCAACAGCAACAGCACCACCAGCAGCAGCAACAGATCCAACAGGCTCAACAACACCAGCAGCACCAGTCGGTGCAGCCGCAGCAGTCCCAGAAAGCCCAAAAGGCACAGGCTGCGCAGCAGGCGGCCCAGCAGATGCAGGTGCAGAAGGCTGTGCAGGCGCACCAGCAAATGCCCAATGCGTCGCCGACACCGCCGCCACCAAGAGCGAGTACGACTGTTCCACAGGAGGATCGTGAGGACGAAGACATGGAGGACAACACTGCGTCGAATGGCACAGGCGCGGAAGACCAGACGGACAAGAACGGGGATGCCAACATGCCGTTTGTCCCGCGACAGCCGATGGGGGCTCTCATGTCGGCGCCACCCGAAGGTGGCAGCTTCCCGTCACTCGAGGCTGTGCATAAGTTTGTTCTGGGGTACTGCACGTCGGTGGGCTATGCTGTGGTGATTGGGCGGTCCAAGAAGACGGTGCCTGGCCTGAAAAAGGTGCTGTTTGTTTGTGACCGGGCAGGCAAGCCACCGCGGCGTGTGAGCCCCGAGCAGCGGAAACGGAAGACGTCGTCACGGAAGTGCGACTGCCAATTTGGCTTTTTTGCAATCGAACAGCGGACACAATGGACGGTGCGGTACCGGCCGAACACAGATCACCTCAAGCACAACCACGGCCCAAGCGAGAGCCCCGTGCTGCACCCGGCGGCGCGGAAACTGGACAGCAGCATGGTAGCAGCTGTGAAAGCCCTCAAGGACGACGGTGCGTTATCTGCAGCAACCCCCACTACCACACCCAAACCCCGAGCCAAGTCCAAGCCCAAGCCCAAGCCCAAGAGCAAAGATGGGGGCGGAGCAGGGGGAGGAGGAGGAGGAGAAGATGTAACTGAGAGCGCGAGTGGTTCTAACGCTTCAGTTGCAGGCGTCGGTGTGAGCGAGACGCTCGAGATTCTGCAAACGGAGAACCCGCACGTGCCGCTGTTACCGCGCGACATTTACAATGCGCGGGCGGCAATCACGCGAAACCCACAAAAGGTGGCGTCGGGCACTGCGGAGAACCGGCCGACGATATACAGCAAGCCGCAGCCGACGGCGGAGGAGCGCATCCGGACAGACCTGCGGCGCGAGCTGGCCAAGGCCAAGGAGGACTACAAGGCTCTGAAGGAGGAGACACAGAAGGAGATTGAGGATCTCAAGCAGAAACTGAACGAAAAGGACCGGGTGATTCAGCGGTTCGAAATGTTCATTGACATTTGCAACCAACGGGTCATCCTCCAGCGCGAGCGGCTGTCGGACTCCAACGATGGCAGCGGCGGACCGAACCTGGCCGTATAGGTCTTTCTCCTTTTCTCTCCTCCTCCTCCTCCTCCTTCTTCTTCTTCTCATCTCTTTTCTTTATTATTCTTTATTATTCTCGTTTGGTTCTTGTTCTTCTTGCCCTAGCATTCTCGTCTTACTTGTCTTTTTTCTTCCTCCCATTGTGACGCCTTTGGAATGGCAAGGCGGTGCCCGAGATTGCTGTTTGGTTTGGATTATGGGATCTCTGTCGCTCTTTTCTTGCCAGGCCGCTCGCTCGGCTGGTGAGGGTTACAAGAACTGGCAAACGGAGGCAGCAGCACAGGGCACCAACGACGACGACAACATCAACGAGGTTTACCGTGCATGGCGGGATCTGGCACTTTTAATTTCTGAAGTACATTTTGCATTTTGGTTTTGTTCGAGGGCTTGTATTGAATCCGCATGTTTTACTTGGGCGGTGGAGGGCGGCTTGTCTGTATTTGTTGCTGCGACTTCTTTACCGCAAACCGTTTGGACAAAATCGAGCGTCTGTTTTAGACAGCCAAGAAGACTGCTGCGTCTGCGAGATGTATCTTTGCCTAGATGTTCAGACTTTTCCTTTCTTCAAGACTTGTTATTATCTGCAGCAGTTGTAACATCTAGGCAGGCATTTTACGGTCCTGTGACGATTGCCTTGTGCTATCTATTCTGACATGTCTCATGCTGGTTGGACCACTGGGCTCGGCATTGTTTCGTTCTCTCTGCCCGTCTGGCGCACTTGTCCTACAAGGAAGCGCAGTCGTCCCTCCAACGGTAATTGGACCAGAATCAAGGTCTTTCTCGTCCCAAACAACCGGACGTCGGCTCTTATGCCGGGAGTCAACCACTATGGATGGACCTAGACATACCACATTTTGGTTAGTCCGTCTGTCGGGTATTTTTGTTCTCCTACCACGTCGTCGTCGTACATGGTCCTTGTCGATGTACTCCGTACATGTACATGAACATGCAGAATACGGGTGACGGTATCATACCCCCTCCAGCAAACATGAGCATTAACAATACTGTCACGTGACTGACATGACGAAGAAAATAGCGGCAGTTGGGTGCGGGTCTCGCCGCTGGGGGGTGAGCAAAAATTACGCTAATCACAGCATGTTTTAGCGCGGAGTTGTCACAATAGGGGGCGAGCCGGCGAGGAGGGAAGAAAGGGGAGGGGGGGTGAACGGAGGAATGGGTGTTGGCAGTTGGCCTCTTTCGCTTCACGGGGGACCTCTTGTTTACCAACGTCGCAAGTCTTTGAGGTGTCTCTTTGGTCGCCATTCTGAGAGGAGGAAACGGCAACAGATCAAAATCACGTGCCCACTCCCGACACGACATCTTTTCCTGTCAGTTAGCAGTCTCAGTCAGTATCTTACATACTCATGTACGGAATCCTCGTATTGCTTGGCTTCTGTTCGAGTAACCCTATTCTTCATTCGAGAGCCCTGGCCAAATGATACTCCAGCTTCTGTTCGAGAATCATCCCATACTCCGTAGGCCCTGGTCGACAGGGTGCACGTTGAAATGTGGAGTGCAGCAAATTACCAAAGAGCATCCTTCTGCCGAGCCCCACAGTTTGCACCTGCAGGCCTTGGGCCCCTGTGCTATTTACTCTCGCGGTACTCCGTACCGTGGCGTGGCGTCGTGGCGTCGCGTCCTTTGCAGGTTCTCCTTTCAGGTCAGGGGTGCATCCACCACACAATAGCGAAACAGTAAAATCGTGGCGTCGGTTTGCCTCGTGAATCCGCCTCTGTTTTTCCTTCAACATCTCGCTCGACATACAACAACGAAACAACTACTCGCCTTCCCCTGTTTGTTGTGTTTTTTTCCTCTTTTTCTCTCTTCTTTTGTTGAAGCAACCACGAACGCCTCACTGCACCACGATAGAGATACCCGTCACGTTAGAACGCGTTCCTTCCCGTCCCTTTTTCTTCTTGCGCCCAAGTCTCGCGGCTTGCGCGTCTTCTCCGGATATCACTGAACACATCGACCTCCACCGTCTGTCCTCCTGTTCTCGATCCTTTCTACATCGACCTCGAAACCAGCCGATCAACTACCCCTTTGGCCCTTCACCCTGAAGATGTCCATTACGCCGATGACCCGATAGAAGAATCCAATACTGTTCTCGCGCAACCCCAAACATCTTGCAGCCATGGAGGTCATCCCAACTCCGGGCTTGGCGACCAACGGCATCGTCTCCGCTGCTGGCGGACCGATATCGCCATCGACGCCTGGTGCCGGTGTTTCGCCGTCGGCCTTTGTCGACCCAGCACGCGTTGTCGACCACCTGACAGCTGTCCTAGAAGCGGCTCTCGGGGCAACCCGCGACGAGCTCGAAGCACCCGGCAGCTTGCTGTCTAGCACTCGATACGCCGACACGGTGCAGCGGTGCTCCCGCTTCGCCCACGAACCCCAAGTTGTCTCTCTCTACATCCAGAAAGACCTCGTTCCTGCAGCAGCAACCACAGCAGAGGCAACACCAGCAACACCAACAGCAGCAGCATCAACACCGTCTCGGCTTAATGGTATCAGCGACGAAAACGCTGCCGCGCCCAAACCACTCCACATCTTCTCCCTGGCCCCCGACCTGTCTTCCCTGCCGACCACCGTTGCCTTCCTCGTTCTCCTCAAGCGCCCCCAACCGCTCGATCCAAACGTGCCGATCACGTCCCAGGTGCAGATGCTGAATCTGCCTGGCCCTGCCTACCTGACCGCCACTGCTGGCGAGCAAGGCCTTTCCACATCGCCGTTTGAGATCCTGCAGCTCTACCTGCACAACGGCCTCGCGCCGTACTTCGATGCCAGCACCAAACCGGCCGTCAACACTGCCTCGGTTAACGGCACCGGCAGCGGCGCCGGGTCTACGAGCCGCGTGCGTGCCGACCTGGAGGCGAAGACGGGCGTGCCGGTCACCAAGAAGCGTTGGACCGAGCTCGAGCTCAGCCTGGCCCACCTGCAGCAGAACGTTGAGATCCCCGAGGTCGTGCTTCCCTTCCCGCCCATTGTGCAGACGGCCCTCGACGAGGCCGCTGAGCACGGCGCGCGCGCGTCCTTTGAGAAGCTGCCACCAGGCGTCACCCAGGACACCGCCTTGCTCAACAATCTGCAGGCCACCGTCAACGCGTGGATCAAGTCCATCCAGGTGATCACCAAGATGACGCAGGATCCGACCACCGGTACTGCCAACCAGGAAATCAACTACTGGCTGTCCATGGAGTCGTCCCTGGAGCGCATCGAGACCCAGCTGCGCGGCGACGGCGTGGCCCTGACCCTGGACATTCTCAAGCACGCCAAGCGCTTCCAGGCCACCGTCAGCTTCGTTGCCGACACCGGCCTCAAGGAGGCCATGGAGCGCGTGCAAAAGTACAACCAGCTGATGCGAGACTTCCCGCTCGACGAGCTGCTGTCCGCCACCACCCTGGCAAAAGTTCAGGACTCCATCGTACAGATCTTTGGCCACCTCAACAAGAAGCTACGCATCTGCCCCTACCCGATCCGCCGTGCCCTGGCTCTCGTCGAGTCCATCTCTGGCGACCTCGACGATACCCTGCACCGTCTGCTCCCCGGCACCGAGTTGGTTGACCTTGACTACACCGAGTTCGCCCGCGTCATGACCGCCACCGACAGCATCTTCGTCGCCTGGGATGCCAGCGTCAAGGAGTTTACCAACGTTGCCCGCGACGTCACCCGCCGCCGCCATGAAAAGTTCATTCCCATCAAGATCAACCCCCGCCACGCCCAGTTGCAGGCCCGCCTGAAGTACATTAAGGATTTCCGTGAGAACCATGAGCAGCTGCAACGCACCATCGTGACCGTCCTGGGCACAAAGGCGTCCAGCGCCGGCGCTGCTGACGCCAGCGGCGCAGCAACGGACGGCTCTGCCAATGCCAACGGCAACGCTTCGTCCTCCTCGGCCGTTGCTAGCAACGGCGGCGGCATGAGCAACGGATGGGACGACAATGGCGATACGGATGCCGTGGAGGAGGTCAAGCAGGCATGGGAGGCGTTGCGCAATGTCGACCTGCTAGACGTTACGCCCGAAGGCACCGCAAAATGGGCACGTGCCGAGAACGCGTACAATGAGCGGACGGCGCATGTTGAGAACTCCATCATCGTGCGGCTGCGCGACCGTCTGGCCACGGCCAAGAACGCCAACGAAATGTTCCGTGTCTTTTCCAAGTTCAATGCCCTTTTTGTGCGGCCCAAGATCCGCGGCGCTATTGCCGAGTACCAGACGCAACTTATCGAGAACGTCAAGCAGGCCATCGCCGCTCTGCACGAGCGCTTCAAGCAGCAGTACGGCCACTCCGAGGCCCATGCCATGGCCACCCTGCACGACCTGCCGCCAGTGTCGGGCGCCATCATCTGGGCGCGTCAGATCGAGCGCCAGCTGAAGAACTACATGGAAAAGGTCGAGCACGTTTTGGGCGCCGACTGGGCGCTGCACGCCGAGGGCCAGAAACTGCGGAACGAGAGCGACCAGTTCCGCAAGAAGCTCAACACGGCACCCATTTTCGATGCCTGGGCGCGCGACACCATGCGCCGCAAAGTGTCTATTTCCGGCCGTCTCTTCAGCATACGCCGCGTCCGCGCTGCCGGCAACACGCTCGAGCTGGGTGTCAATTTTGATCCGCAGGTTATCGCCCTGTTCAAGGAGACCCGCAACCTCATATGGCTCGACTACTCGGTGCCACACGCCGTCAACAGCGTCGCCAAGGATGCCAAGCGCGTCTACCCCTATGCCGTCAGCCTCATGGAGAGCGTGCGCACCTTTACCCAGACACTACGCACCATCAACGAGATGCCCGAGGTGTCCATGCTCCTCAACGGCCACCGCAACGACGTCTACGCCCTCGTCGCCAACGGCGTCCCTCTGCGATGGGAGTCCTTTGTCAACAGCTACGAGGTTCACCTGCGCGGTCTGCCGTCGCCGATGGCCAACGGCGGTGCCGGCCCCGGCGGTACCGGCGGCAACAGCATCAGCTCCGTGGTCGGGGACCGTCTCAAGGGTGGCGAGAGCCTGCACATTTCCTTTGTGCGCGAGATCGCCGCCGCTGTGTCGCTGCTGCAGACAAAGACGGCCACGCTGGCCACCTACCACGCAACCATCCAAAAGTCGCTGCGGGAGCTGGCCACCTGCCCATACGAGGCGGCCGCCTTTGCGTCGCGTCTACGGACGATCCAGGAGGCCGTCGACCAGTTGAACCTGCAGCAGTACGCGAACCTGGCCTTTTGGGTCGAGGGCATGAACAGGCAGATCAAGGCAACGCTGCTGGCCCGTCTGCAACGAGCCATCCTCGCCTGGATCGAAGCCTTTGAGGACGACGAGCTCCCGGTGGATGCCGCGGCCGGCAAGACGACGAGCAAGTCAGCTTTTGGCGGAGGCGCATTTGGTGCTGCTAGCGGCGGCGGCGGCTCGTCTGGCACAGCCAACCGAAAGAGCGACAGGGCAGTTGGTGCTGATGGCGCGTCGTCCGCTCCTTCTTCTTCTCCTCCCGTGTCGACTGCGAACGACAAGCCCGTGATGGAGCAGCTGGTACACGAAATTACCATGCGCAACCAGCTCATCTACCTGGACCCGCCACTCGAGTTTGCGCGGGCCAGCTGGTACCTGCGGCTGCAAGACTGGCTCGGTGTCGTGTGCAACCTGCGCAAGATCAAGGCGACGAGCTACGAGATGCGACTCGGCACGACCGTGGTCGAAGACGCCCGCTTCAACGACTTGCCGGCCAACTGCACGCCGATGCTGCTGCGGGTGCAGACGTCCATCGAGACCAAGTTGCAGGCGATCCGCGCGTACGTGGACGAGTGGCTGCGCTTCCAGAGCCTGTGGGACCTGCCATCAGAGAAAGTCTACGACCTGCTAGGCGACCGGCTGGCGCGTTGGCTGCAGCTGCTGCAGGAGATCCGCAAGACACGGCAGACGTTCGACACGACAGAGGTGAGCCGGTCCTTTGGGCACATCACGATCGACTACGACCAGGTGCAGACCAAGGTCAACGCCAAGTACGACCAGTGGCAGCACGACATCCTGCTCAAGTTTGCCGGGCGCCTGGGCGGCCGCATGCGCGAGGTGTACGCGGAGATTGAAAAGGCGCGCACGGACCTGGAGACGCTGAGCCTGGAGGTCAACTCGACGGCCCACGCGGTGCAATTCATCACCATTGTGCAGGCGTGCAAGCGCCACGTCAAGGTGTGGGCACCCGAGATCGAGACGTTCCGGCAGGGCGAGTCGACGCTGGTGCGGCAGCGCTACCAGTTCCCCAACGACTGGCTGCACGCGCAGCAGGTGGACCACGAGTGGAACTCGCTCAACGAGCTGCTGAGCCGCAAGGCCAAGATTGTGCAGGACCAGACCGACGCGCTGCGCGCCAAGATCATTGCGGAGGACCGGATTGTGGCGGACAAGATGGGCGAAATCGCGGCGCAGTGGAACGAGGAGAAGCCCGTGTCCGGCACAGTGGCTCCCGAGCGGGCGACGGCGACGCTGGCCTCGTTTGAGAGCCGCATCACGGCGCTGCAGGAGGAGGCAGCCATGGTGGCCAAGGCCAAGGAGGCGCTGGACCTGGCGGCGACGCCGGAGACGTCGCTGGGCGGCATCCTGGAGGAGGTGCACGACTTCAAGTCGGTGTGGGCGTCCCTGTCGCTGATTTGGAAGAGCCTCAACGAGCAGCGCGAGATGCTGTGGACCAGCGTGCAGCCGCGCAAGGTGCGGACGGCCATGGACGGGCTGATCAAGATGACGCGCGACATGCCGAGCCGCATGCGGCAGTACGCGGCGTTTGAGCACATCCAGAACATCCTGCGCACGTACGTGCGGGTCAACCCGCTGCTGGGCGACCTCAAGAGCGAGGCGGTGCGCGACCGGCACTGGACCAAGATCTACAAGCAAATCAAACCGGGCAAGCGCTACTCGCCGGTGTCGATGACGCTGGGCGACGTGTGGGACCTCAACCTGGTGGCGAGCGAGGCGATCATCAAGGACATTATCGCGCAGGCGCAGGGCGAGATGGCGCTCGAGGAGTTCCTGAAGCAGGTGCGCGAGACGTGGACGAGCTACAACCTGGAGCTGGTCAACTACCAGAACAAGTGCCGACTGATTCGCGGCTGGGACGACCTGTTTGCCAAGTGCAGCGAAAACCTCAACTCGCTGCAGGCCATGAAGCACTCGCCGTACTACAAGGAGTTTGAGGAGGAGGCGTCGTCGTGGGAGGACAAGCTGAACCGCGTGCACGTGCTGTTCGACGTGTGGATCGACGTGCAGCGGCAGTGGGTGTACCTGGAGGGCGTCTTCACGGGCAACGCCGACATCAAGCACCTGTTGCCCATCGAGTCGTCGCGCTTCCAGAACATCAACAGCGAGTTCTCGGCCGTCATGAAGAAGGTGTACAAGCAGCCGTACGTGCTGGACGTGCTCAACATCCCCAACGTGCAAAAGTCGCTGGAGCGGCTGGCGGAGCTGCTCAACAAGATCCAGAAGGCGCTGGGCGAGTATCTGGAAAAGGAGCGCGTGTCGTTCCCGCGCTTCTACTTTGTCGGCGACGAGGACCTGCTGGAGATGATCGGCAACAGCAACGACACCATGCGCATTGCCAAGCACTTCAAGAAGATGTTTGCCGGCCTGTCGGGCCTGACCATGGACGACGAGGCGGTGGTCATCACGGGCTTCACCTCCAAGGAGGGCGAGACCGTGCGCCTGAAGCGCGACATCTCCCTGATCAAGACGCCGCGCATCAACGACTGGCTGGCGCTGCTGGAGAGCGGCATGAAGTCCACGCTGGCCGAGCTGCTGGCCGAGGCCGTCGCCGCCTACACACCCATCTTCACGGCCGCCGCCGGCATCGACCAGGCCGCCCTCCACGCCTTTATGGAGGCGTACCCCAGCCAGATTGTGGTGTTGGCCACGCAGGTGGTCTGGACCACGGCCGTCGACGAAGTGCTAGCAGCCACTGGTGGTGGCGGTGGCAGCCTGGAGGATCTGTTTGAGCGCGAGGTGCAGGTGCTGCGCCTGCTGGCGGCCACGGTGCTGGGTGACCTGC
The DNA here is from genome assembly GCA_019925545.1 of Ophiostoma angusticollis. Classification (NCBI taxonomy): domain Eukaryota; kingdom Fungi; phylum Ascomycota; class Sordariomycetes; order Ophiostomatales; family Ophiostomataceae; genus Ophiostoma; species Ophiostoma angusticollis. Next base: position 55,342 of record JADHKL010000043.1, read on the forward strand.
ACACGCTGCTGCGCAAGAAGTGCGAGCAGCTGATCACCGAGTGTGTGCACCAGCGCGACATTCTCGAGAAGCTCATCCGGGCCCGCGCCGACACGCCCACGCACTACCTGTGGCTGCTGCAGATGCGCTACGTCTACAACGCCAGCGAGGCCGACAGCACGCAGCGCCTCAGCATCCAGATGGCCAACGCGTCGCTGCAGTACGGCTTCGAGTACCTGGGCGTGCCCGACCGGCTGGTGCGCACGCCGCTGACGGACCGCTGCTTCCTGACGCTGACGCAGGCGCTGTGCCAGCGGCTGGGCGGCTCGCCGTACGGCCCCGCGGGCACGGGCAAGACGGAGTCAGTCAAGGCGCTGGGGATCGAGCTGGGCCGCTTTACGCTCGTCTTCTGCTGCGACGACACCTTTGACTTCCAGGCCATGGGCCGCATCTTCCTGGGCATCTGCCAGGTGGGCGCGTGGGGCTGCTTCGACGAGTTCAACCGTCTGGAGGAGCGCATCCTGTCGGCGGTGTCGCAGCAGATCCAGAACATCCAGCTGGGCCTGAAGCAGGGTGCCGAGGACGACCACAAGGCGCAGATCGAGCTGGTCGGGCGGCAGCTGCGCGTCAACGCCAACACGGGCATCTTCATCACCATGAACCCGGGCTACGCCGGCCGGTCCAACCTGCCGGACAACCTGAAGAAGCTGTTCCGCAGCGTGGCCATGTCCAAGCCCGACAAGGAGCTGATTGCCGAGGTGATGCTGTACTCGCAGGGCTTCAGCCAGGCCAAGATGCTGAGCAAGCAGACGGTGCCGTTCTTCGACCAGTGTGCGGCCCAGCTGTCGAAGCAGGCGCACTACGACTTTGGCCTGCGCGCGCTCAAGAGCGTGCTGGTCAGCTCGGGCGGGCTGAAGCGGGCACGGCTCATCACTGGGCCGGCGGCGGTGGCGGCAGTGGCCGAGCAGGAGAAGCCCGACGGCTCGCCGCTGCACGAAGACGTGGTCGAGCCGGAGATCCTTGTGCAGAGCATCCGCGAGACGATTGCGCCGAAGCTGATCAAGGCGGACGTGGAGATCATGGCCAGCATCGAGGCCGCCTGCTTCCCCGGCGTGCGCTACGTGCCGGCCAACCTGGAGGTGCTGGAGGCGGCGGTGCGGCGGCTGGCGGGCGAGCGGCAGCTGGTGGTCAACGAGACGTGGCTGACCAAGGTGCTGCAGCTGTACCAGATCCAGGGCATCCACCACGGCGTCATGATGGTGGGCAACGCGGGCGCGGGCAAGTCGGCGGCGTGGCGGCTGCTGCTGGACGCGCTGCAGCAGGTCGAAAAGGTCGAGGGCGTGTCGCACGTCATCGACTCCAAGGTGATGTCCAAGGAGGCGCTGTACGGCAATCTGGACTCGACCACGCGCGAGTGGACAGACGGTCTCTTCACCAGCATCCTGCGCAAGATCGTCGACAACCTGCGCGGCGAGGACGCCAAGCGGCACTGGATCGTCTTTGACGGCGACGTCGATCCGGAATGGGTGGAAAATCTGAATAGCGTGCTCGACGACAACAAGCTGCTGACGCTGCCCAACGGCGAGCGCCTCAACCTGCCGCCGAACGTGCGCATCATGTTCGAGGTGGAGAACCTCAAGTACGCCACGCTGGCGACGGTGTCGCGCTGTGGCATGGTCTGGTTCAACGAGGACACGGTGACGCCCAGCATGATGGTGGCCAACTACCTGGGCCGGCTGGCGACGGTGGCTTTTGAGGACTTTGACGAGGATGCCGTGGCCACGGGCCAGAACACGGCCAAGGCGCTGGCCGTGCAGGCGCAGGCGGCCGAGCTGCTGCGGGTGTACCTGACGGGCGGCAACGACAACGACGACGGCAACAACAAGGACAAGGACGACGACAACGACTGCTTGATTCTCAAGGCGCTCGCACTGGCCGGCTCGAGCTACCGCCACATTATGGAGTTTACAACCGCACGCGTGCTCAACACGCTCTTCTCGCTGCTCAACAAGGCCGTGCGCAACATGATCGAGTACAACGCGCAGCACAGCGACTTCCCCCTGGACCCAGAGCAGGTCGAGGCCTACCTCTCCAAGAAGCTGCTGCTGGCGCTGGTCTGGGCGCTGACGGGCGACTGCCCGCTCGACGACCGCAAGGCCTTTGGCGACCGCATCGTGGGCCTGGCCAGCTTCGGGTCGCCGCCACCGCTGGACACGGGCGGCGCGTCGCTGATCGACTACGACGTGTCGCTGCCGCGCGCCGAGTGGACGGCCTGGCAGAACCAGGTGCCGTCGATCGAGGTCAACACGCACTCGGTGACGCAGACGGACGTGGTCATCCCCACGCTCGACACCGTGCGCCACGAGGACGTGCTGTACTCGTGGCTGGCGGAGCACAAGCCGCTGCTGCTGTGCGGCCCGCCGGGGTCGGGCAAGACGATGACGCTGTTCAGCGCGCTGCGCAAGCTGCCCAACATGGAGGTGGTCGGACTCAACTTTTCGAGCGCGACGACGCCAGACCTGCTGATCAAGAGCTTCGAGCAGTACTGCGAGTACAAGAAGACGCTCAACGGCGTGCTGCTGTCGCCGACGCAGATCGGGCGCTGGCTGGTCGTCTTCTGCGACGAGATCAACCTGCCGGCGCCGGACAAGTACGGGACGCAGCGCGCCATTGCCTTTCTGCGGCAGCTCGTCGAGCACAACGGCTTCTGGCGCACGTCGGACAAGGCGTGGGTCACGCTCGACCGCATCCAGTTTGTCGGCGCCTGCAACCCGCCGACGGACGCCGGCCGCACGCCGCTGGGCGCGCGCTTCCTGCGGCACGCGCCGCTGATCATGGTGGACTACCCGGGCGAGCAGTCGCTGCACCAGATCTACGGCACCTTCAACGCGGCGGTCCTCAAGATCATCCCTTCGCTGCGCGGCTATGCCGAGCCGCTGACACAGGCGATGGTGCAGTTCTACCTGGCGTCGCAGCGGCGCTTCACGCCGCAGATCCAGCCGCACTACGTCTACAGCCCGCGCGAACTGACGCGGTGGGTGCGCGGCGTGTACGAGGCGATCCGGCCGCTGGAGACGCTGTCGGTGGAGGGCCTGATCCGCATCTGGGCGCACGAGGCGCTGCGGCTGTTCCAGGACCGGCTGGTGGCGGAGGACGAGCGGCGCTGGACGGACGAGGCGGTGCGGCGCATCGCGCTGGAGCGGTTCCCCAACGTGGACGAGGCCAAGGCGCTGGGGGGCCCGATCCTGTTCTCGAACTGGCTGTCGAAGCACTACGTGCCGGTGGACCGCGAGCAGCTGCGCGAGTTTGTGCAGGCGCGGCTCAGGACGTTCTGCGAGGAGGAGGTGGACGTGCCGCTGATCCTGTTCAACGACGTGCTGGAGCACGTGCTGCGCATCGACCGCGTGTTCCGGCAGCCGCAGGGCCACCTGATCCTCATTGGCGTCAGCGGCAGCGGCAAGACGACGCTGTCGCGGTTTGTGGCGTGGATGAACGGGCTCAAGGTGTACCAGATCAAGGTGCATGGCAAGTACTCGTCGGAGGACTTTGACGAGGACCTGCGCGAGGTGCTGCGGCGCTGCGGCTGCAAGGGCGAGAAGATGTGCTTTATCCTGGACGAGTCCAACGTGCTGGACGCGGGCTTCCTGGAGCGCATGAACACGCTGCTGGCCAACGCCGAGGTGCCGGGGCTCTTTGAGGGCGACGAGCTGGCGGCGCTCATGACGGCGTGCAAGGAGGGCGCGCAGCGGCAGGGCCTGCACCTGGACTCGCAGGAGGAGCTGTACAAGTGGTTCACCGGGCAGATTGTCAAGAACCTGCACGTGGTCTTCACGATGAACCCGCCGGAGGAGGGGCTGTCGTCCAAGGCGGCCACGAGCCCGGCGCTGTTCAACCGCTGCGTGCTCAACTGGTTCGGCGACTGGTCGGACCAGGCGCTGTACCAGGTGGCGCACGAGCTGACGCACGCGGTGGACCTGGACCGGCCGAGCTTTGTGGCGCCGGACACGATCCCGGTGGCGTACCGGGGCCTCAGCCTGCCGGCGTCGCACCGGGCGGCGGTGGTCAACGCCATGGTCTACATCCACTATTCGCTGCAGCGGTTCAACGCGAAGCTGCACAAGCAGCAGGGCAAGGTGACGTTCCTGACGCCGCGGCACTTTCTGGACTTTGTGGCGCAGTACGTGCAGCTGTACAACGAAAAGCGCGAGGACCTGGAGGAACAGCAGCGGCACCTCAACGTGGGCCTGGAGAAGCTGCGCGACACGGTGGACAAGGTGCGGGACCTGCGGGCGAGCCTGGCGGAGAAGACGGCGCAGCTGGAGCGCAAGGATGCCGAGGCCAACGAGAAGCTGCAGCGCATGGTGGCGGACCAGCGCGAGGCGGAGCAGCGCAAGAGCACGTCGCTGGAGATCCAGGCGGCGCTGGAGGTGCAGGAGGCCGAGGTGGCGTCGCGCAAGCAGATTGTACTGGAGGACCTGGCGCGGGCGGAGCCGGCGGTGGAGGAGGCCAAGGCGAGCGTCAGCAACATCAAGCGGCAGCAGCTGACGGAGGTGCGGTCGATGGCGTCGCCGCCGCAGGGCGTGCGGCTGACGCTGGACTCGGTGTGCACGCTGCTGGGACACCGGGTGGTGGGCGACTGGAAGGCGATCCAGGCGGTGGTGCGGCGGGACGACTTTATCGCGAGCATCATCAACTTCAACAACGAGAAGATGATGACCAAGGCGCTGCGGCTCAAGATGCGCAACGAGTTTCTGGCGAACCCCGAGTTCACCTTTGAAAAGGTCAACCGGGCCAGCAAGGCGTGCGGGCCGCTGGTGCAGTGGGTGGCGGCGCAGGTGGAGTACGCGGAGATCCTGGACCGGGTGGGCCCGCTGCGCGACGAGGTGGCCCAGCTGGAGGACCAGGCGCTGCAGACGAAGGCGCAGGCCAAGGCGGTGGAGAAGACGATTGAGGCGCTGGAGACGAGCATCGGCACGTACAAGACGGAGTACGCGGCGCTGATCAGCGAGACGCAGGCGATCAAGGCGGAGATGGCGCGGGTACAGTTCAAGGTGGACCGCAGCGTGCGGCTGCTGGACAGCCTGTCGTCGGAGCGGGTGCGGTGGGAGGAGGGCAGCCGGTCGTTTGAGACGCAGATCGGCACGCTGGTGGGCGACGTGCTGGTGGCGGCGGCCTTTTTGGCATACAGCGGGCTCTACGACCAGACGTTCCGCAAGGCGATGATGGACGACTGGCTGCAGCAGCTGCAGCTGTCGGGGATCCGCACCAAGGCGCACAATCCGGTGACGGAGTACCTGTCGACGGCGGACGAGCGGCTGGGGTGGCAGGCGAACCTGCTGCCGGTGGACGACCTGTGCACGGAGAACGCGATCATCCTGAAGCGGTTCAACCGGTACCCGCTGATCATCGACCCGTCGGGGCGGGTGACGGAGTTCTTGCAGCGCGAGTGCAAGGCGCAGGAGCGGCGGCTGACGGTGACGAGCTTCCTGGACGACTCGTTTGCCAAGCAGCTGGAGAGCTCGCTGCGGTTCGGCAACCCGATCCTGATCCAGGACGCGGAGCACCTCGACCCGGTGCTCAACCACGTGCTCAACAAGGAGTACCAGAAGACGGGCGGGCGGGTGCTGATGCAGCTGGGCAAGCAGCAGATCGACTTCTCGCCGGCGTTCCGGCTGTACCTGTCGACGCGCGACCCGTCGGCGACGTTTGCGCCGGACATTTGCAGCCGCACGACGTTTGTCAACTTTACGGTGACGCAGAGCAGCCTCCAGACGCAGTCGCTGGCCGAGGTGCTCAAGTCGGAGCGGCCGGACGTGGACGAGCGGCGGTCAAACCTGCTGAAGCTGCAGGGCGAGTTCAAGGTGCACCTGCGGCAGCTGGAGAAGCGGCTGCTGCAGGCGCTCAACGCGTCGCGCGGCAACATCCTGGACGACGACAACGTGATCGAGACGCTGGAGGCGCTCAAGACGGAAGCGGCCGAGATCTCGGCCAAGATGCGCAGCACCGAGGGCGTCATGGCGGAGGTGGAGCAGATCACGCGGCAGTACGCGGTGGTGGCGCGCGCGTGCAGCGCCGTGTTTGCGGTGCTCGAGCAGCTGCACTACCTCAACCACTTTTACCAGTTCTCGCTGCAGTACTTTCTCGACATTTTCCACGCCGTGCTGCGCGGCAACGCGAACCTGGCGGGCATCAGCGACCACGACGCGCGGCGCGACCTGATTGTGCGCGACCTGTTTGCCACGACCTTCCGGCGCACGGCGCTGGGGCTGCTGCAGCGCGACCGCATCACACTGGCCATGCTGCTGGTGCAGGCGTCGCCGTACAAGATGGACCGGGGCCTGCTGGACGTGCTGCTGGATGAGCGGGTGCCGGGGCGGGACGTGTCGGGAGGAGAAGGGCGTGGCGGCCACGACGAGGCGGTGGCGTTGGCGCGGCGGCTGCCGGCGCTCAAAGGGACGATCGACCGGGTGACGGCGGGCGAGTGGGCTCAGTTCCTGGGCGAGGAGCTGGGCGAGAACTTTGTGCCGGCGTCGGTGGTCAACAGGGTCGGGGAGGGCGGGGAAGAGAAGGAAAAGGACGCCAACGACAAGGCGCTGCTATCGCTGCTGATGGTCAAGCTGTTCCGGCTGGACCGGTTTGTGCCGGCGGCAGAGCGGTTTGCGGAGCAGGTGCTGGGGACGGCGGGGCTGCTGGACATTGTGGAGGACCTGGGGGCGACGGTGGCGACGCAGGTGTCGGCGAGGCGGCCGGTGGCGCTGGTATCGAGCGCCGGGTTCGACGCGTCGTACAAGGTGGAGAACCTGGTGGAGCGGCGCGGGGTGCGGTGCAGCAACATTGCGATGGGCTCGGCGGAGGGGCTGGCGAGCGCGGACAAGGCGGTCAGCAGCGCGGCGCAGACGGGGTCGTGGGTGCTGGTGAAGAACGTGCACCTGGCGCCGACGTGGCTGCAGTCGCTGGAGAAGCGCATGGAGTCGCTGCAGCCGCACGCCGACTTCCGGCTGTTCCTGTCCATGGAGGCGAGCCCGCGCATCCCGGTCAACCTGCTGCGGGCGTCGCGCGTGCTCATGTACGAGCAGCCGGCCGGGGTGCGCGCCAACATGAAGGACTCGCTGGCGTCGCTGGCGCCGCGCTGCGGCCGGCCGCCGGTGGAGCGCACGCGGCTGTACCTGCTGCTGTGTTTCCTGCATGCCGTCGTGCAGGAGCGCCTGCGGTACGCGCCGGCCCTGGGCTGGAAGGGGTTCTGGGAGTTCAACGACAGCGACTACGAGTGCTCGGCCTTTGTGGCCGACACGTGGATCGAGACAGTGGCAGGCCACCGCACCAACATTGCGCCGCAGAACATTCCCTGGGACATGATCCGCTACCTGGTGACGGAGACGTACGGCGGCAAGATCGACGACGAGGGCGACTGGCAGCAGCTGCGGCAGCTCGTCGAGCGCATCCTGACGCCGGCAGCTTACGACATTGGGCACCGGCTGGTGGATGTTGACCGAGATGGTGGTGGTGGTGGTGGCGCCGGCGCCGGCGACGGCGACGGCGACGGCGACATGGACAAGCTGGTGGTGCCGGCCGGCACGTCGCTGGCAGACTGCCTGGCGTGGGTGCAGAAGCTGCCGGAGCGCGAGCCGCCGACGTACCTGGGGCTGCCGGCGAATGCCGAGAAACTGCTGCTGGTGGGACTAGGGCAGCGGCTGGTGCGGGACCTGAAGAAGGTGACGGATCTGCTGGACGAGGGGGAGCAGCTGATGGAGTGATTTGTTGTCTTTGCTGAATACCCTTTCCTTTCTTTTCTGTTCTACAACGCGAGTTTGCTATTATATCTGATCCTTCCATGTCGTACTCTGCTCCTCGGTCTGCTCCTCGTGGTGTCCTTGTGGATCTTGCAACTGCCGAGTGCCACTGATATCGTAGCGTTCGTCCTCCTGATGCCTACACGTGGCACAGCTAGGTAGCACTTCTCTATGCTTATTACAGTGTCCCTCGTCACTACATGTCTCACAGGGCAGTGGCTCTGACAACGTATCCTTTCACCTCGGACAACGTTGTGGAATCACCGAGCAGTCTTCTCTTTCTTCTCCTTCTCCTTCTCATCCCATGTGGTGTTCTGTACCTGCGCCGGCCCCTGCAGCTGCAGCGCTAATCATCAAACAAAGCCCCTGAAACGCGGCGCTGCACCTATCAGACGGCCCGATGGCACACCCAAAATAGCGACCTCAAACGTGCGCCAGCGAAAGTGGAGCGCTCGGGGATCAGCTCCGTGCGCTAAACACGCCTGTATTTGGGTAGCGACTCCGTAATCACTGTTGCATAGCCCAATCTATCACAACGTCCATGCGAAGGAACCACCCGCCCAGATCCCAGGCCGAATCAGCTTCGGCGGAGCAGCTTTCACAAGGGACAAGGCGTCGTCCCTCCGTCGTCCCCATGCCCAACGTTGGCCGAGGCGCGCCCTCACCAGCGCGGACCCCGATCCTTGGAAAGAAAGGCATCCTCCCAGCAGTCGTATATAATGGCGGGCCAGGCCCAGGACGGAGGAGGGATGGTGCGTGTCTGACGAGGTTCACGTCTTTTTCGTCAGCTGCTCTGCGAGTGGCTCTTGTTCTATTCTTGTTGGCAGCCATTCTATCGTCCCGTTTACCTTTTCCTCTTCCTCTTCCTCTCTCTCCTCTCTCTCTCCCTCCTCTCTCTCTCTCTCCTCTCTCTCCTCTCTCCTGCCACGGCGCTCCCTCCCCCTCCGATGCTGGCATCGTCTCTACCGTGCTCTCGACCATCTACAGCCTCTCGCCTCTCGCCGCCATGGTCCAGCTCCCCTCCGGCAGCCTCGTGGCCCGCGCCTTTGTCTTCATGTCGACGCACCGTCTGGCGCCGCTGGCGGCCACCAGGGCGCAGTATGCCGCCAACACGGCGTCGGCCGTGGCCACGCTGCAGCAGTGGTACGACACGTCCGAGGGCCTGTGGGCCACGACGGGCTGGTGGAACAGCGCCAACCTGCTGACGACGCTGGCCGACTTTGCCGTGGCAGAGCGGGACAACGGGGGCAACAAGAGCACGGCGGACCTAGAGGCCATCTTTGCCAACACCTTTGCCAACGCGCAGCAGGTTGTGCAGACGGCCGTCAAGGTGGTAGACGCGCAGGGTCTGGTGGCGTCGACGTACACGCGGGGGTCGTTGGGGGAGATTACGTTTGAGCTTCCAGACACCCAGCCCGGCAAGAGGGACACAGACCTCAAAGACAGCCAGCTGGCCAGCGCCGGACTCGCTGGCTTTGCCGGCTTCATCAACGACTTTTACGACGACGAGGGCTGGTGGGCGCTGGCGTGGCTGCGGGCCTACGACGTGACGGGCCGCAGCGACTACCTCAACATGGCGGCGGCCATCTTTGCAGACATGCAGGGCGGCGCGACGCCGGCGTCGTGCGGCGGCGGCATCTGGTGGAGCAAGGACCGCAGCTACAAGAACGCGATTGCCAACGAGCTCTTTCTGGCCGTGGCGGCGTCGCTGGCCAACCGCGTGGCGAGCCGGCGACGCGCCGCGACCTATGCGCAGATCGCGGCCGACCAGTGGGCCTGGTTCAAGGCCAGCGGCATGATCAACCGGCAGGGCACCATCAACGACGGGCTGACGGCCGACTGCGCCAACAACCGGCAGACGGTCTGGTCGTACAACCAGGGCGTGATCCTGGGGGCCTTGGTGGAGCTGCACCGCGCAAAGAAGACGCTCGGCAGCGCCGACCCGTCGCTCGTTCCTGCCGCCGCCGCCATTGCCAACGCGGCCATCCGCGCCCTCAGCGTCCAGGGCATCCTGCACGAGTCGTGCGAGGCCAACAACGGCAGCTGCGGCGGCGACGGACCCACCTTCAAGGGCGTCTTTCTGCGCAACCTGCACTACCTGCAGCAGGAGCCCGACTTGGACGCGACCACCGCTGCCGCCTTCCGCATCTACATTTTGCAAAACGCCGACGCCATCTGGGAGGCTGACCGCATCCCGGGCGCCAACCAGCTCGGCCTCGTGTGGTCTGGGCCGCCCACGGCCGGCGGTGCGCCAACAGCCGCCACGCATGGTGCTGCCATGGACTGTCTGGTGGGGGGAGTAGCAGTTGCGTGATTTTTTTTTCGTTTCTTCTTTTCTCTCTTTCTCCTTTGGCGTTGGTCTTTCTTTCCTCCTTTGGCGTTGGACGGCATGATACCAATTCGCGGTGTTTTTCTTCTTTTGCATGTCTTGGAGAGGCCACAGACATTAGAGCTAGAACTCAAACAAAATCATTCTCTATTACATCGAGTTGAATTGCTACTCCCGGCACCTATCCCTTTGGCTTACAGCCGCCGACTCTCCTCTTGTCTCCCGCTTCAGCTGGCAATGCCAAAGAGGCCCTTCACGCGCGCTTCGTAGGCCTTTCGGTCACGGACCTTGCGCTCAACCAGCTCCGCCGCATCGGGTGCCGCAAAGCGCCACAGGTCCGTGTCGCCGTCGAGGTCTTGCCGCGGCCGAAGACCGAAGTGGACGCCGATGGCGTGGCGCGTGACGTAGAAGAGGGCGTTGGTCGAAAGCAGGGCCTCAAATAGCCAGTAGCGGCCCGACGTCCAGCTGCCATCCATGGCGTGGGCGAGCGAGAGCCCGCGCGGCAGAGCCCAGACGTCCGTTTTTTGCATGCGGACCTCCTCCTCGCGGAAGATCTCCATAAAGACCGTCCGAGCGGCGGTGTAGCCGTCAGCGCCGTCAGCGGCGTCAGCGTCGTCACAGTCCACAAACTCTTTGTCTGAGGCAGACGTGCCGCCGGCAGCACACCGTTCCTCCACGACGGCTCGCTTATACTCAGCTGCTAGATGGTCAATGGGCGTGTCGGCACGGACTAGCCATATAGGCGCCTGCAGCATAGTTGCTGGGACGGCGACAATCCACTCTAGGTCAATGATGGCAGTGATGTTCCACTCGTCGTCGACAAAAAGGTTGCTCGTGTTTTCGTCGCTGAGCTTGAGCACAAACGGATCCATGTCACGTTCCGCAGGTGACGAGGCCGCATAGAAGTGGTGGGCCACGGCGTGCAGGAATACGCGCGTAGACAACTGGCTCCGGGCATCGTCAGCGCTTTGGACGGCATTGGGGGCGGCAGCGAAGGCGCGCTTTTGGAAGTCTAGCAGGTCGGCAACGAAGGGTGCCTCGGCCGTGTAGGTGCGGTCAAAGGGTATGGCTAGTGGCACGTCTGTGTCGTGCTCGAGCTGGACCAGCGCACAAAAGGCGGGCCGGCCTGCTAAGGCAATGGTGCCGTTGGCCTCGTCGAAGCAGAACGAGCCGATACGCGGCTGCGGCACGCGGGCCAGCGCCAGCATGATGCGAGCAAAAGAGCGGTAGAGATTGCGGCGTCTCCGGCTGTCAGGGCCAAGGCTCTTGCTGGGATGAGGCAGCACAAGCGGCAGCTGCCTGCCGACGTCGGGCCCTAGGAACTCGAGGACCATGTAGCCAGAGTCCAGCGGGGATGTCGGCAGTGGACATCGAACTGGCACAAACGGGGACGGCACTGGCCGGCGGAGCAAGCCGGCCACGATCTGGCGGGCATAGAGCCACGCGCGGCGAATCCACGAGACGCGGCAAGAATGTGTAAACTAAAGGTTAGAGAAACTCCACAAGTAGGCAAAAGAAGTGCAAGGGACAGCAAGTACACATACGTGTCTCCCCTCCGGCAGCGCAAATCCGTACAGACGGGGCACGCGCACGTCGCGGCAGTGACGCTGCATCCACACATACGTGGCAATCTCGCTGCTCATCTTCTGGCGGCTTGAGCCTGGGTGGCGGTCGTTGGCGCAGAACGCAGGCACGGGCATGCGGAAGACGGCGCGCGGTATGCCGTCAACTAGCATCGGCAGCACCAGGTTGAAGCCGCCGCGGCCCCAGCGTGCAGGCTGCCGGTCGACGGTAACGCGTGCCTCGGCGACGCCAAGGTGGAAGGCCGTCAGCCGCGCCGGCACGGACCAGTCCTGGACAATGCCCTCCACAAGCAAGCTCTCGCTTTGCCACTGGCGGGCCTGCGCTAGAACGTCGTCCTCGCGGGCCAACGCCTCGTCGAGCTTGATGAGTTTGCCATGCTTGCCGCGAATCGTTGCGTCGGCCGTCATGGAGACAACTAGGGCATTTGTGGAGGTAACGGGAGGGGCGGTAGGGAGAAGGGGTTGCCTCGCGAGCAGGCTTCAGAACGTTCCGTGGCGCTCGCCGGCGGCTGTCGAGGAGATGAAAAGGGGATGCTGTGGCACTGGCTGACTAATCAAAGGGCGATGCGGCAACTGTGCTTTGACGGCCTCTGCCATGGCCGCTGCCGTGGCTCCCGTTGTTGCTCGGTGGCTTTCGCTCAGTTCGCTTCGTTCGCTCTGGCGTTCTTCCGGACTGGTGTCCTTGCGGAGGCTGTACGGATTCGAACGAAAGATCACGCGGACCGCGTCTTGTGGTCGCCGTTCAAGGTACTCGTGCATGACATCCTTCCGCGACTCAACGGCAGCCAATTCAAAGGGCCGAATATCGGTCTCGTCCGCGAGGGGACTGCGAGAGGTCATGCCGCACTTGGTCAATACTGACCTGGCTGTAAACAGTTCTGGTCTTCCAGGACTGCTTCTAACTCTCTGAAAGCACTTCGTGCAGCGCAGGAAACTCTGTCCATGGCCAGCTCCCGTGGTAGTAACGAGATGCGATGCTAGTCGAGCCGCCTCCGGTTCAGTCTCGTGATGTGCTGGACCGTGATGGGTTGAAACAGAAAGCGGTAGTAGAGACAGAGATATGGTATGAAGGAGGTCTTCGTGGTATTTCGATGGTCAAGCGCTCGTTCTCGAAGCCGACCGCGATCCTTCTCCTCTCGGAGACGATCCTTCTCCTCTCGAAGACGACGCTCTTCCTCGAGCTGCCTCTGCAGCTTGCGAATCACCTCTTGTGGGCCACGCGCTCAGGTTCCATCGTGTCGTGAAAGTGTTGGCCGACATGTGCACAGCATCGTGGAAAAGGAGCTGTGTATGCCAGACGCCGTCAAGACCAGACGACAGTCGCGAAAGATTCTCATGATAGTGAAAGCACAATACAGCAGGTGGTATGCGCTGGAGAATGTTGTGTTGACGAAGAGAAGGAACGACAGACCCACGGAGGCACTAAAGTAAGGCCTGGCATTCCAGGCCTGAAATGGTAGATTCTCAGGATTCTAGTACTAACCGTACTCCGTAGTCCGTACTCCGTAGGCAGCCCTCGGCCCTCAGCCTCAGCATCCCTCAGCACCCTTACCAAGTGCAAAACAGGGCTCCGTACTCCGTACTCTGACAAACAGGTGCATGCCTCATACAATAGGGAAACTGTGGGACTGGATATACAAGTGCTATATTACGCGCCGAGTCCCAACTTCTGTGCCACCGCCACGGCGTCCTGCGGATCGGACGTGCCCCAGTCGACGCCCTTGAGTGCATCGTAGGGATTGGCCTCATCCGCCTCGTCCGCTGACTGGCGCTGGCGCAGCCGCAGCCCGAGTCCCCACAGCTCGTCGACGGCGGCCGTGCGCACGCGCGGCCAGGGGTGCTGCAGCATCGACAGCAAGCGCTCAACGGCAGTCCCTCGCACCTGCCGTCTTTCGCTGACCGCCAGTGTGCCGTACACGCGGATGCAGGCCTCGAGCTTGCGTAGGCTAGCGTTGCTGCTGCCGGTCTTGTCGACGGCGATGCCGACCTGGCGGCATAGGCGGTCGAGGTCGGCGTCGGCCAGCTCGTCGACGGCGTCAGCACGGAAGACGCCGGCGTAGAACAGGAAGCTCAGGACCTCGAGGGTCGGGATGACAATGCGGTCGGGCGGCGTGGCTGCGGTTCTTTTTGTAGTGTTGCTGGTGTTGCCGGTGGCGGTGTTGCTGCCGGAGGGTAGGTTTCGCAGCAGTGCTTCCCAGAGTAGACGCCGTGTCCGCGCGTGGGTTTTGTCCTCCGATTGGCTCTGGCGGTCCGCAAATGCCACGAGTGCTGCCCGGCTGGCCACCACGAGCTCCTCGTTGCCCGTGTCGGCAGACGTGACGTAGCCGCGCATCAGGGCGGCCATGCGGGCCGTCGTCTCGCCGCTGGTGGCACCGCCGCCCGCAGCGCCGGCCACGTCGAGCAGACAGCCAAAGTAGACCGCCGACGAGAACGTCTGTGCCTGCAGCCGGCGGCCGGCGTCGCTGCCGACCAGCGCCTGCCCGAGCGCGGCTTGCGCGGCCACGCGCACACGGTCGAGCTTCTCGGCCGCGAGGCGCAGCACCCGGTTGAAGAGGGGGGGTGCGGGCATAGTAGCAGACGCAGACGCAGACGACGCCATTGGTGCCGCCCACAGAACCTGCGTCGCTCGCAGCGCTTGCAGCCGCACGTGCGAGCCAATATCGCCGCGTGCGTCCGTTGTGTAGTCGTCGAGGCCGGCTGCCAGCAGGCTGGTAAAGGGGTTGGAGGGTGGCACTGACGCTGACGCTGGCGCTGACTCCAACGCTGCCGCTGCCACTGTCCCCGCCGTCGATAGCAGACACCCCCACTGCAGCGCCTGCAGCAGTGCCACGCGCGCGTCGATGGACCGGTCGGCTGCCCAGCGCTCGCGGATGGCCGCGACTGCAGCGTCTCGGGTCTGGGCGACTCCAGCATCTTCTGTGGCACCCTCTTCGACCAGAGAGCACGCCTTGGCCAGGGCAAACACATAGCCGGCGCCGGCCGTGCTGGAGGTACCGCTGCCGCTGCCAATGCCACCACCACCGCCGCCACCACCACCCCCACCCCCACGAGCCCGCGCGCGTGCCGATACGGCAGCACCAGCGGCACCAGGCCGGCGCACAATGTCGGCCCAGGACACGACCAGCGCCTGGCGGGCGCCGGGTTGGGGCAGGGTGGCGAGCAGGATGAGGGCGGCGTCGGAGGCGGCGTCTACGACATCGGCTTCTTGGCGGGCCAGCCAGCTGAAGAGGCAGTCCGTCACCAGGTCTGTGTAGGCGGTGATGGCAGAGGTAGAAGCGACAGAAAGACGCGAGAAACCAGAGAGACAAAGACCGGGAAGAGCGCCCCTTTGCGCCGCGGCCACCACGTCGGGGCCAGACACGAGGCGAGCAGGCACGAGGTGAGCAGCACTCTGCACCACGGGAAACGCCGACACAACCAAACGGCTGGCGGCCTCGGCCAGCAGGTCGGGGCGGCGGGCGCCGTGTAGTGTGCGGCAGCTCTGCAGGACCGTCTGTACTTGGTCGAGGACGTCGAGGCTGGTGCTGGCCGCGTTGTCGGTGCTGCCGTCTCCCATGACCTGCGGCCACGTGTCCAGCACGCTCGCCAGCGCCAGCAGCAAGCCGTGGCGCTCCTCGATTTGCCGCGCCTGCAACGTCTGGATGCGGCCGACGAGTGTGCGGACAGTTGTCAAGACAAGGGTGTCGCGGCCGCCGCCGCCACGCTGGCCAGCCTGGGCCGCCATCTGCGTCAGCCGGCCAAAGGACGCCGCCGCCACCCTCCGTGCACCCAGGTCGCCGGCGTCGGCCACGCCACGCCAGCCCAGCAGGGCGTCGCGCAGGGCGCTGCCATAGACGTCGTCGGAGTCCGTGTCCGTGTCCGTGTCCGTGTTCGTGCTGTCTTGGTTGAGACTGGCAGCCGCGTGGGCCACGTCGGTCGCGGCGCGTGCGCGCAGGGCCACGGCATGGTAGTCGACGGCCTGGACAAGGGCGATGCCGGCGCGCACCGTGTCGGGGTGGCGGCCGACCAGCTCCTGCAGCGCGGCAGAGCTGCCGCGGCGGATGTTGCCGGCGGGGTCGAGACAGGCGGCGACGACGAGGGCGGTGGCCAGGGTCTGGGGGAGGATTGGTGACAGCGGCAGTGACAAAAGCTCGGCCGTCGTATACCGTCGGGCCAAGGCCCAGACACCGAAGCAGGCGGCGTCGCGCACGTTGGTGCCGGTGGCGCTGCCGGAGACGCTGCGGCGCTCAAAGGCGAGGCCGCGCTGCAAGGCGCGGGCAATGGACGGCAGCAGCGGCAGCGGCGGCGAGCGGCGGTACAGCAGGTGGGCCAGCGTCAGCATGAGGCCATGCCACTCGAGGGGGTCGACGGCGGTGAGGTCGGTCGAAGAGCTGCTCGAGCCGCCCAAACTGTCGCTGCCCAAAATGTCGCCGCCCAAATTGTCGCCACCCAAAACGTTCCGCTCCAGCGCCTCAAGCACGGCCTCGATCACCTGCGTCGCCATGTCCGGGTCGAGGCGCAGCGTGATGAGGCTGAGGGCCTTGCTGGCGGCCAGGCGCACGGGCGTGTCGTTGTCGGCGAGGCGGCCGAGGAGGTAGCCGATGGAGGTCTCGATGGTGGCGGATGCCTCGTCATCGTCGTCGTCGACGACCGGCGTCCGCTGGATGTAGCGCACCACGATGGCACGCACGGCTTTGATCATCATCTTGCGGGCGAGCGCAGACGAGCGGATGACGGCGACAATGGCCTGGTTCTTCTCGTCCTGTCCGTGGCGACCGTCCTCCTCGTCCTCGGCCACGGCGTGCACCGCCGCAAACACTGCTGCCAGGACGTCGTCCATGTCGGAGGCGCCGGCAGCCGCCGACAGGATGCCGGCCAAAAAGGACAGCGTGCCAATGTAGTAGTAGGGGTGGAGGACTGCGGATGTCCCCCTCACATCAAGACTGCGTAGCGCCCACTGCACCAGCGCCTGGCGTACGCCCAGCTGCTGCATGTCGCGGCGCATGGCCACGCGCACCAGCAGTGCCCGAGCCGCGTCGCGTTCCTTGCCAGGGACAGCCAGGTAGCGGATAGCCAGGGGGACGACGCGGCGAGTGATGGACGGAATGGCTGTGGCGGGCCAGACGAGGTCGGGTAAGGCCGTTGGCTTGTCATCGTCGTCGCCTTCCTCGTCTACCTCTGCCTCCTCCTCTTGCCGCGAAATGGTGGCCAGGTCAAAGGGTGCCAGCAGCAGCTGCGACAGCCACAGCAGCACAATGTAGCGCTCTTCCCACGTCCATCCATTTCTTTGCCTCTCGCCGTCCTCCCCTCCCCCTCCCCCCCTAGCCTGCGCCTCCAGAGCCCCGAGCAGTGGCTCCAGCAGCCGTGTCTCCACCGGCAGGAAGCCAACCACGATCTTCTCGCCCCGCACCTTGCACAGCGTGTAGAGCAGCCGCGCCACGGCGGCCTGTAAGGATGTCAGGCCGGGGGACGCGGAAGACGCGGAAGACGTCGGAGATGTCGACGTCGACGACGCCAGAAAAGCGTCTGCCAGCTGCGGCAGCCACCGTGACAGATACGCGTCCAGCAGTTGCGGCAGTTCCTGGAATGGCTCCAGCAGCGCCACCATGTGGTCGGCGTCACGCGTGCGCACCCTTGCGCGGAATGTTGTCTTTGTCGTCGTTGTCGTCGACGATGTCGTCACAATGGCCGTCGCCGTCTTCTTCGTTCTGCCGCGCCGCGCGAGGAATTCGGGCAGCGCGGCGTCAAAGTCGCCCAGCAGGTCGCCGGCAATCTTCTGCAGCCGGATGTCTGCGTCCTCGTCGGCGTCCATTGTTCGTGGTTTGTCGTGTTGAGAAGATACGTTCTGGATCTCGCGTTATAAAGGTCACGTGTATCGGGTCTTCCCGATTTAGTATGAATTAGGTCCCATCAGCGGAGCATCAGCAGCACTCTTCTGGTCACCAGCGGCCTGCAAACAAAAGAACCTACCTACCTACCTAGGTAGGTACCTCCTTACACTGGAACTCAGGGTGGCAGCATACTCCTTGTAATGAGCACACCAAATAACCTGTCGTTTGAATCAAAACCACAGAATGGAAGACTTCTGAAGTTGGGCTTCTGCTTAGTCATTCAAATCCCAACTGAAGTCACCCGTCACTTCTAGGAACCTCACGGCTCCGTCACTTACATCACAACTCCCTCGACGACATGGCTACCGGACACTCTCACTTCTCACTCTCTCTCGACGACTCTCTAGATGATCCTCCCGACGACTCTCTGGATCCTCCCGACGACTCTCTGGATCCTCCCGACGACTCTCTGGATCCTCTCGACGACATCTTCCTCTCACCCTCTTCCCCCCCCTCCGAGCCTCCCGTCGAGTCCTCGCTCCCTCCCGAGGGCCTTTTCCCATCGCGCGAAACGCTCTTCACCACAATCAATGACTGGGCCTCACGCCACGGCTACGCATTTAAAGTGCTTCGGAGCAAAAAGGGCGGCAATGGGACGGGCAAGGCCAGGATCTACTATGGCTGCGATAAATCCGGCGCGACGCCCGATTCAACCGCCAGCCGGAAACGCAACAGCACGTCGCGGCTCACAGACTGCCAGTTCTCCGTCCTGGCGAAGCAGGTCGACGGCGAGACCTGGCAACTACTGCATCGCGAGGGCGACAAGTACGCGGTGCACAATCACCCGCTGAGCACGCACCCCTGGGCCCACCCTGCGCACCGCAAGCTCTCGGACAGCCACAAGAAGACGATTGCAGACCTCCACAGCGTGGGCGTTGGTACGCGAGAGATCCTGGCGTTCCTGCGCAAGTCACCGACGTTTACAGCGAGTCCGAAAGACGTGCAGAACTACATTGCCAAGGTGAAGCGGCAAGACCATTCGGGCGGAGCGCCAGATGAGACTTTTGTCAAGCAGCTGCAAGACCAAGGGGTTTTTGTGCGGTACAAGAACTCGGGCGATGACCACAGCCGTCTGGCTGCGATTTTCTGGGCGTATCCGCAGTCGCTGGAATACCTCGCGCAGTATCCAGACGTGCTGCTCCTCGACTGTACAAGCAACACCAGCCAGTACGCGCTGCCGCTGCTCGCCTTCATCAGCGTTGACTCGTGCCAGCGCTCGTTTTGCGTGGCCTTTGCCTTTCTGCCGGGACAGGACGAGCAAGACTATACATGGGCCTTTGACCAGTTCAAAGAAGCGCTCGCGTCCCACCACGTCGGCCTGCCGTCTGTTGTCCTAACGGACAGGGACCCGGCGTGCATCCGTGCCGTCGACATGTGCTTCCCCGAGGCGACCTCTCTGCTCTGCGTCTGGCACGCCAACCGAGCGGTTGCTTCACGCTGCCACCTGCCGATCACGCAAAAGTACCAAGACGCCGGCTGGCAGACGTTCAACGACTTCTGGCACTCGTTCATCCAGTCGCCAACGGAAGGCGAATTCAACGCGCGATGGGCGCGCTTCTCCGCGACGTTTCCCAACTCGCCCGAGGTCAGCTATATCTGGGCGACGTGGCTCTTCCCCTACCGGCAGCGTCTTGTCAAGGCGTGGGTGGACCAGGTCCTGCACTTCAACAACGTGTCGACGACGCGCGTCGACGGGGTTCGCGCGCTCTTGAAAAGCTTCATGAAGGGTGGATCGTCTCAGAAATCCCTGTCCGAGGCCTCGCAGTCCATCAAGCTGGCCGTCAGCCACCAGCTGGCCGGTCTCCAGACCATCCAGACGCAGCAGCAGACAAGACTGACAATCGAGCACGGCCAGCCTCTCTACCACGGCGTACGAGGCAAAGTCTCGTACGAGGCGCTGCGGCTCGTGCACGAGCAGTATGGCCGCCTGCAGCGGCCACTGCCGGCGTGCACGGGCAGCGTTCAGAGCTCACTCGGCCTGCCGTGTGCCCACGCTCTTCAGCAGCGGCTGCAGCAAGGCGGCGACGCCGGAGCGCTCGTGCTGCAGGACTTCCACCGTCACTGGCACTTGCTGCGCGACCGACGACGCCTAACAGCCATGACAACTCTCCTATGCCAACAGCGCGAAGCTCTTGGGGAGGAGGGCCAAAATGGAAACCAAGCTACGGGACAGACCGTTGAGGAGGGCGGGGGCGCGACACAAGAGGCAGCAGAGGCAGAGGCAGGAGCAACACCAGAGACGTCAGAAGCACAAAAAACAAAGCAACAAGGTCAGCGCAAGTCTGATGTATACGAGCTGAGGTGGAGACAGATCGACGAGGGATTGGCGCCTGCACTGCCAACGCCGCAGATTACTGGCTGGGTGCAGGAGGGCAACTTTGAGCGGAACAATCTCATGTAGTGGCGGCAGCTGGGTCATTTTTTACCTTTTCAAGCGGCTGGTTTTTGAAGACATCATGATAGGAGCGACATACCCCGGATTATACTTGCTTTCTTGCGAATACACCTCATTCTTTACTTTCCTAGACCTCAACCCTCCACAGAAACTTGTCCATCTCATATTCCATGAGCGGACTCATCCAATCATGGACCAACCCGTGTTGTACCTTCTAGTTGTTTCCAGAGCCAGGCAACAGTCGTACATGCGACTGACGATCCGAAAGACTACTAGAATTAGGCTTGATTCACCCAGAAACTATCTGGGCGCTGTACCCTTTTACATGGGGCTCTAGTCCTTGCAGCCTCACTTGTCAGGCAGGACTAAATGCCAACTATTTGTACTGAAATGGTACCCAGGTACTCCGTACAAGATGATGCTCTGTCGATGTAGCCACTAATCGGCGAGTCGGTACCCAAGCTGGAGCGGAATAGATCCAAAGGACACGATCGTCTCTGCACGAACGCTCGTTTCCAATTCTCAGAGAAGGGAGGAGAGGGTTTCTCCAGAATCAACGCCATGGAGGACATGACTAATCAAACTTACTCACCCTACCAGCCGCATCGCCACTTTAGACATCGCCACTTTAGGCATCGCCCCTCGCACTCCACCACGACCATTTCCACATCCGTAACCATGCCTTCGGCCGCGATCTCCCACGGTTCTGCGGGCGGTACCGGTGGCCAGGGGCCCCGGCCACCCATGACGGAGACACAGATCAAGCCACCGTTGATCCCGCCCCAAGCGCTGCGATCTGTGAGTGGTGGCAACAGTGGCAGCAGCAGCAGCAGCGGAAACACAACGACAGCCGCGGGGTCAGGCACAGGAGTAGTAGGCTCTGCAGCAGGCTCCTCAAGGTCTGGGTCAGGTAGCGGCCCGTCGCCGCCCATGCAGACCCCAGTGCCGCCGCCGCCTGTGCCTCCTCCGCTGTCGTCACAGACGCAGTCAGCAACGATGCAAAATACGCCATCGATGCAAGCCGGCGCGGGGCCATCACCATCACCATCAACAGCAGCAGCAACTTCTGCCACGCCTCCTACATCTACCGCTGCGACAAAGAAAGTCGGAGCCACCGCCAAGGGGTCCAAGGGATCCTCCAAGGCTTCCAAGGGACCGCCTAGAGCAGGAACGGCTGGCAGTGGTCCTTCCAGTGGTGCTTCTGGGCCACTTGGGGCACCTGCGGCAGCCACACAGCTGCCCACAAAGGCATCGCTCAAAGTGGCGGCACAGCCGCGAGGACTCAAGCAACAGGCCGCCTCGCACCAGCCACAACCGCCGACGGCGTCTTCTGTATCGCTGTCAACGCTATCGTCCACGACGACGACCAGCATCACCACAACCACGGCCACTACCACGGCCGCCGCCGCCACGACGCAGCAGCAGCGCGCTTGGTCGCCACCGCGGCCACCCATGTCGCCCGTCCTACCTGCAGCACAACTGCCGCTGCACCTGGCGCCAACAGCCACGGGCTCCGGCACCTTTTACGTGCCCAACTTTGCCGCGGGACGGCCTGTGTTTACGCACACGGAGGCGGCGCGCAAAGCTGCAGCCGCGCGGTCGGCAGCGGCGGCAGTGGCGGCAGAAACGGCAGAAACGGCAGCGGCAGGGTCTGCAGGGCCTACAAGCTCTGCAGCTGCGCAGGCCCCGCCTTCAACCTCTGCACCCTTGCCGCCGGCACCAGTGCCAATCGACTTTGCCAGCAACCCCGACGTGCTGGCGCTGCAGAGCACGATTGCCATCCTGCAGCTACAGAAGAAGCGCGCAACCGCCGACATCCAGGCGCTGCAGCAGGCCAAGGAGGCGGCGCTGGCTGATCCGGAGGCGTTTGTGCGACAGCTGCAGGGGATTCAGCTAGCGCAGCAGCGACGAGGGGGCAGAGGGGGTAGAGGGGGCAGTGGCAGCGGTAGCGACACCGACAGTGACACCGACGGCGAAGATGACGGTAGCAGTCGCAGCAGCAGCGGCGAGGGCGAAAGCGGCAGCGGCAGCGGCAGCGGAAGCGGCAGCGGCAGCGAACAAGAGGCAGCACGCAAATCAAAAGCCAATGGCAATGCCACCGCCGCATCTACCTCCGCCGCCCCCCAGAAGGCGCCGCGCGTCCCCGACCTGCGCAAGCTGCCGACGCCCCAAAACGTTGTGCGCATGCCGCCCATCAACTGGAACAAGTACGCCATTGTCGGCGACAGCCTGGAGCGACTGCATGCCGAGCAGGTGCGCCGGCCGCCCGTCGGAATGCCGGCGACGGCGGCACTGGTAGGCGGCGGGGGGTCGTTGAGGGGCGGTGGGGAGCCGCCGGTGGAGGGCACCTCGTCAGCCTCTGCCGTCTACACCTTTCAAGGCGGCGAGAGCGCGGCGGCGGCGGCAGATCAGGCTCCCCCGGCGCCGGACTACCAGGGCATCGCGGCACCGTACGACCCGTTGCGGGACGTGCTGGCCGTGCCGCCAGCTGGGTCGGCCGCAGGGCCGTCAGCAGTGTCGACCATGGCAGGCGGCACGCCGGCAGCAGCACGGCGCGGCCGGTCGTCGGTGTCGCGGCGCTAGCAGCGGGGCGGCCGGGCGACGGCATGGACGGCGCGCACAAAGAAGCGATGATTCGCACGGGCAGGAACCATGAGGTCACGACGAGATGCACGATATGGCCAAGGGTATAGGGAAAAGGGAAAGGGAAGGTCCGGAAAGAGGACGTCAGACAAAGCATGACCAATAAAAGACGTATTGTTTTCGATTCCTCTTCTCCGTAGGTACCTGGATGAAATCACTTGTCCTTCAGCCTTCTACGTCGTAATCGTTGTCGTGACGGTTGTAAACAGCGCACTGCCCGAAAAGTTGAAATGGAGATATAAGAAAAGCAAAAGGGGGTAGTAACAAAAGACAAGACGAGGGGGGAAACAACAAAAAGGGAAACAACAAAAAGAAGAAAGAAAAGCTGTTTCGTCATGTCCGAGATGCCCGCTATGAAACACGCATTCCAACTCCGTGGCAACCGTCCAAAGCATAAAACGTCCGAGAAGCGTCCTGGAAACGTCCAAGAAAAACCATTCAACTGATCGCGCAGTCATCCTGCCGATGGCATCGCTGGCCACGGCCGCGGAAGTCAGGACGCAGCAGCCAGTCCCATTGGTAGAAGCGCAGCTGAGGACGGATGGGTGGCCGCCGGCGTCGTCGTCTCCGCAGTCGTCGTCCCAGTCGTAGGCCCAGAGGCTGCGCCCGCATGATCGCAATCTCTGCCCTTCGTTTCGCTTTCGCTTTCGCTTTTGCGGTTTTCGGGTGTGGTTCCGAAGGCTCCTAACACTCCCTGCGACGCTATTAGCAATGTCTCTCTCACGTCTGCCGCGGTTATTCGTTCCACACACCCATGACTTACTCAACCGACTGCTGCACCGTCCGCCGCAGCCGCCGGTTGTACTGCTTGCGGTCCTCCGCCGAACCCCAGTAGAGCTTGTGCGCCTCCGGCGCCACCAGCGTGCGCGGGTCGTACGGCGGGTTCTCCTCCTCCAGCGCGTCGATGATCGCCTCCATATGCGACCGCACATCCTCTCGCTTGTTCGGTGCTACCACGTAGCACGGCGTGCCGTCCGCCGCAATGCGGTGGTGAAAGACCCGCGTCTCAAACCGTGCCCGCGGCTGCTCCTGCGGAAACCGCGGGCTCAGCAGCAGTCGGAACCGGAATAGCCCGCCGTCCAGGTTCGTCATCGGCTTGCCAAAGTACGTCACCACCCACACAAACGGGTTGTTGTCCTCCAGCTCAATGTTGTGCGGGATTCCGTTGCGCTTGAATACCTCAACAGCCTGCTCATACTGCCGCCGGAGATTGACTGCGACCGTCGCCTGTTGGGCCTCCACCTGTTTGCCCTCCACCGCCCAGGCGGCCGTCTCCGCCTCCAGCGTCGCCTTGATGGCCATGAGCCGCCGTTCCAGCTCGCTAAAGTTGAACCGGCCCTCCATGGCGTTTGTCGCACCCTCAAACGGCATCCGCACAAAGGCCTGCCCTTCGCTCACCTCCGATATGCCATTTTGCGCTGTCTTGATGTACGACTCGTAGTACCACAGGAACCGTCGCTTGCACAGATCAAGGAACGGCTCAAATGGCACTGCCGCATAGTCCATGCCGTCCATATCAATGTCCTCTTCGGCGTTGCACGTCGCTACCTGTGCTGCCGCGGCCGACAATCCGTGACCGGTTTGCGTGATGCCAATAAACTCCTCCAAGCGCTGGATGACGGCAATCCGCAGCGTTTCGTGGCGGATCTTCTGCACGTAGTCTTTTTGGTTCCGCTTATCCGTCGGCTCATTCGCGTCCTCGAAGCCCGGCTCATTCTCGTACGGGTTGGCAGACATCAGGCTTTGGATCGACAGCAGGATCGATTCCAGACCCTGTGCCGCCGACCACTCCTCGCCTCTCTCGCCGCGCCATGTCCTGTCCGTTGCCCATCATCAGATGCCGGCCTATGTGCCCACCTCTCACGAACCCATCGGTATCAGCCAACAACGTACCCAAGAATCGACCTGTAAGAAACAATGTTAGCAAACGAAAAAGTGCAAATATTATGGAAAAAGGGAGGGAAATAAAAAACCTACAAGCACACACGTCCGTTCGCGTATATGTTCGGGTTGAAACGGCAACGGCCGCCGTTTGTCGTTATGGCGTTGACTGTTGGCGATTTGCGTGGATAGTCTGTCAAAAGGTCAGCAATAGCACGGCAGCAGAGGGAGTAGCCTGCGAGATCCCGCGTACCCTTGTTGAACCGCACATTGAACTAGTAACTCGGTCAGCACAAACGCTTCTCAATCAGTCGTCAACAGACGTGGCCCTCTCACCTCGAAGAAGCCAAACTCGTAGGGTGTGTCGGGAGGCCCAATGATCATGGCCTTTACGTTCCGGACATCAACATCTCGGCAGGCAACGGCGAGTGCTGAGCTGTTAGCAAAAGGACGGAGATGAGCATAGGGGACATGTGAGGCTGGTGGCCTTTGAGCTTTACGTACACAAGTCGGAGGTGCGCTGGATGTCACTAAGTTCCTGGAAGAGGTCAGCAGGAACATTTGTTTGCCATGCTCCGGGTCCCATTCGTGTCAAGACGTCTGTCCGGACATCCGTCAGGACGTACCTTGGAGATCCGGATGATGGACTGGTCCGACATTGCTCTGGGAGACTCGACGAGCTACGTCGTGCAGCACTCGCGAGCGATGAGAATGGTAACGAGCAAGTCGGGCAAAGGACCTGGCAAAGAAAAGGCTGGTGTGCTGGGCAATGGAGAAAAGAACGAGAGATGAGTAGAGGGGAGCAAGAGAAGAGCAAGTGAGAGCAAGAGAAAGTAGAGGGTAGCAAGAGAAGATCAGAGGGGGATAAGAGAAGAGCAGAGGGCGGCAAGAGAAAAGCGAAAGTGGAACAAGAGAAGAAGTGAGGCGAAGACAAAGGTGAAAGCGTTCGAATCGAGGGGTAGTAGAAATGAGCAGCAAGATTGGCGGCAACAGAAAACAGGCAGCAAAATTGCTCGAACAACGTTGGGTGAAGCGTAGGAGAGGAGGAGGGGATGATAGAGACGTGGATGATGTGTTTTATAGCAGTAAAGATGAGCGGGTGTCAATAACAACAGAATAAATGAGAGGAATGGAAAAGTGAAGCCTGAATGCCTGAGATGTGCCCTGCGAGACGAGTGAAGCTACGGCTGCGGGGCAAAGCTGTGCGCAGTGCGCTGAGCGTAAGGCAACCACCCAGGTCAAGTGGGGAAGTGTGGATACTTTTTTCTCCAAACAGAGACATTGCAACCGACTGACAAGGCTGCCTGCCGTTGGGCAGGAACCCGGAGGGCGACGGCGTGCGAACAATGATGTCAGGGCAAGAGCAATCACCCAGGGAAGGCTGCAGGAACCTGTATCGCGATACTGAGACGAGCCAGAGAAACAACAAGAAACGAAAGCAAGAGAGGATAACTACAGTACGTACACCTGCGTACATGTATATGCTGTCGCAGGCTCGCAGCTGCCTGTTTCAAACGCTGCTTGGAGCTAGCTGAGACAAGGGGCGGCTGAGAGCATAACCCGGTTCTGCGCAAAGCGCACGCAGAGAGAAGGAGCAGAAAAGCACACAGTGGCACTTTCCCAATTGACTGCTTCGTCGACTCTCGTAAGGAAGGTGCGCATTTATCCTTGGCAGCAATTGCATCGTGGCTTCGTCTCGACTTCGTCCCGTCATGACTCTCTGTCAACTTCTCCCCATCCCAATATCAATCTTAGCGTATTTTTTCTAGCGGGTGGGACCGCTTAAGGCTTCTCTGGCCTTTTCTTTCCAGCGCTTTGTTTATTCGTCCTCGACCGCGACACCCATCGCCGACACAGCATCAGCGTTACCATTTGCCTTCTCTGGCGCATTTCGACCAGCCGCCAATCCCATCATGGCCGACGCACACGGCGCACAGAAGTCGTCAAGGGCATCGAGCCTGGCAACACAGGACGGTTCGAGCTCGAGAAACAGCATCAAGACCACGCCGCCACGAACGACAGCCCCATCACGAAGTTTTGTCGGATACACATTGAGCACGGTAGCTAGGTCCGTTACTCGTCCCCCCTCATGCGTCTCCCTCCCTCCGCTCTAACATGCCTCTGTCCCAGAATCGTCACGTGGTACTCAATCGTTGTCCTCCTGTTCCAGTGTCCGGCTACCATCGAAGACTGCGACGCCTCGTCACCGCGGATATGCAAACCCTACTTCCAGATCAAGCAGGTCGTCGCGCCCCATGTCCTCAAGCAGTACGATGCCTATGCCGCACCCTACGTTCAAGTCGTCAGGCCGTACTACGAAACCGTCGAAAGCACCGTCCTCGTTCCCGCGTGGAAGATTGCCGCGACATATGGCGGGCCCGCCGTTGCGCAAACCCAGACGCTGGCTCACGCCCAGTGGGACAAGATTGTCCAGCCGCAGCTCACCAAAGCCCAGGTGGCTGCTGCAAAGCAGTACAACCAGCTGCTAGGCCCACATGTGGACAGGTTGACGTCGACCGTCTCGCCGTACTACGAGATCGCCTGGAACAACGCTCTGCAAACGCACCACGATGTAGTCTTGCCCACCTACGAGCTTCTCTCGCCGTACGCGCTGCAGGGCTACAATGCAGCCTCGACATTTACGACCGGCACCGTCGTCCCTACCGTTGTCTGGACCTACAAGCAGGCAGTGGACTTTTTCGACGGGACAGTGGTGCCGCGACTGCGCATTCTCTACGTCGAGACAGTCGAGCCTCAGCTCGAGAAAATCGGTCAGCGGCTTGGCCACCACAGTGACAAGTCGCAACACAGCTCTCTCTATCGGACGTACGTTGGTGACGAAAAGAAAGGAGCAAAAGAAGAGGGGACACACTCTGACATTCCTTCTAGCGTTCACTCTTCTGCTCCTTCATCGTTTAAGAAACCGGTGCAGTCCAGCACGTCGATTTCGCCAACGTCCGTCAAGGTGTCCTCCTCCTCCGCCGCCGCCGCCGACACTACCGTCCCGTCCGTGACGAGCTCTGCAGACTCGGAGCCTCTGGCCGGCATCACCGCAGCAGCGAAGCTAAAACATTCCGACCCAATCGTCCAAGACGTCGCCGAACCCGAAGAAGACGAACAGCGGAGGAATGCGCGTCAAGTTGTCGCCGAGGATCTACGCGCATGGCAGGAGAAGTATGCCAAGGCCGCTGACGAGGGCGCTGTCGAGATTGAGCAGCGTGTGGAAGAGATCTCAAAGCGCTTGGTCCGCCGGAACGCCCGGGTTGTGGGCAAGGCGCTCGTTGGCCAGCTGCAACAGGCGGTGATATCAAACCTGGTGCAGCTGCGTCGGGAGATTCTGCGCATCGTTGGACCGGCGGCAAAGGGCACGGTGACGGTGGCAGAGGCCGAGGAGGAGCTGACAAAGGTTGTCCGGAAGGTGGGCGTGGAGATCAAGGAGAAGGCGCAGGCTGTGCGCTCGTGGCACGAGGAGTACAGCAAAGAGCTGCAGGACACAGTGAGCCGGGCAGCGGAGAACCACTTCCAGATCCTGGGTTCGATTAGAGACCTGGCCCTGCAGCGCATAGGCATGAAGTGGGCGTGGATGGAGGGCGTGACCTACAAGGACTGGGCTAAGTACCACCAGCTCAAGGGTCGCTTCGACGAGTGGGAGAATGACCTGGAGCAGCTGATTGTCACGCACCCGGGCCTGGAAGAGGCGCAAAATGTTGGTGAGGCCATCGAGAGCGAGGCCATGGCAATAGCGCAGTCGGCAGCTAAGGAGCTGGTCCGACTCAAGGAAGTGGCCAACCTGAAGATTACGGCCAAGGACGACAGCGACGAGTTTGACCTGGACGCGGTCAAGGCGATTGCCGAGGCCAAGGCAGAGGCGGCCAGGGCGGCTGAGGCGGAGGCAGCCACGGCAGCTGAGGCGGCGGAGGCGGAAAGCGACCGCGAAGACGACTCAACAACAAGTTCCACTCTCTCGGAGGCAGCCGCTGAAGAGCCAAGCACAGCCGTGGCCGAGGATGCCGTGGAGAGTGCTAATACGGTCTTCGAGGAGACAGTGAAATCGGAAAGCGCGAGCGAGACAGAAGCAGGCGCGGACACAGAAACGGAAACGGCAACAATATCCGACACGATCGCCCCCGACGAGGTGTCCGGGGTCCTGGCCGGAGCGAGTGTCGTTGACGACACGCTGTCGCTGGAGACGACCACGCCAGAAGAGCGGGTCTTAGACGCGGCGCCGAATGAGGAGGAAGTGCATCTCCCCGTGGACGAGGTTGTGGCGGCGGACGAAGTGCCGTTGGACGTGGCGCCGGCGGCGTCTGTGGAAGCCAATAGTGAGGAGGCGACAACCACAGCGACAACCGCGACAACCGCGACAGCAGCGACAACAGAGACAGCAGCGACAACAGAGACAGCAGAGACAGCAGAGACAGCAGACACAGCAGAGCTATAAGCAGAATATCTCTATGCTTGAAAGACTGGATAGCGGCGTTTTTCTTCCTTTTTCTTTTCTTTCTTTTCTGCTCGTTGTGCTTTCCAGCTTCCAATTCTTCTACAAGTCAAGTGTACATTAACGAGGAGCCCGATATCAATAGAGTGTTTGTCCAACGTTCTGTGTTAATGTGATGACAAACGGCAACCTCGCCACCCGCTCTCCCCCCCTCTGCCTATGGTACGCGCGTTTTGAGCTGGACACCGTGCCAGCCCTTGACCAGGTCGCCGAGCGCTGCGTTAACCATGCGCTGCTGCTTTAGCATGTTGGCGCCGCGGAAGCGCTCGGCACTGATGTCGATGCCGTACATGGACCCGCAGCCGCCCGAGATATCGCGCACGGCCAGCTCGGCCGGTGCAAACGCGGCCACCAGCAGGTCCCAGATGTGAGACTCGGCCTCGTCCAGGTGTTCGGGCTTTGCCAGAGCGGGTGAGGGGGGGGGAGAAGAAGCGGGAGAAGAGGGGGACGAGGGAGACGAGGAAGTAGACGGAGTAGAAGCAGAAGCAGCGGAGGAAGAAGAGTATGAAGCCGACACCATCTTGGCCGGTTGCCGAAGACTTGTGGATACCGGCCTGGTGCTGAGGCTGCGGATAGAGGTTCTCGGGGTGGCCGTCTGAGAGAGCGGACGAGTCGGTGCCGGCAAGAGAGTCGGTGTCGCGGTCGGCGTCGCCCTCAGCCGCTGGCCAGCTAGCCGGAGCTGCTGCAGCTGGCGGCGAGCCGATTGGCGGCAGGCGGAGCAAATCATGTTGGGGAAGTGCTGTGTGGCAACGCAGCAGGTGTCGATATATCGGGGAGGTTTGCTGTTGAGGTTGAAGCTTTTTTCTCGCTGCCAGCTGCTGGCAGTTGATCTGAGATAGGCGGAGATAGGCAAGTGGACCTCTGCGGGTGGTCGGCCAATCCGGTGCTAGGCATTGGGAAGGGAGAGCGTCATTTCATGCCTGCAAAGTTAGGCCACAGTACTCGCTTCTGGATGAGATGTCATTTTCAAACTTCTTTCGATTGTCGTCTGGCCTGACGATGTCTAGAAGTGCGCCGCGACACCGTGCCCTCTACCAGCACTCTCTAGCCTCTGTGACAGTCTGCGATGTCCACTTGCGTGCGCGCCTTTTGCTAGACTACGCCCTGCCTCACTTCTAAAGCAGCTCAAGAGCTGCACCGACGCCAAACCTCCGACGTTCTCTGATTTCTAATGCATGGACGAGATTGGAGTGCTCCTGCCTTGTAAGCCTACTCTCAGCAAATCCGTTTTCTCCTCGTAGAGCTCCTTTTGAGGCTGCCATGAACGGCGCCGGAAGATGACTCCGGATAAGTTTGGCTGCCCGTACAGCCTCGTTCTTTGGAGCTGGCTGGAAGCATTTGGTTTTCTCCTGGAACGGCCGGCTTCAACCTTTATCCGGCGTATATTGGTCGTTTCCCTGTCTGGGACGTTTGCGGGAGTCGGCGCCAGACGAGCTGAAGGGGGATGAAAGATATAGAGACCAAAGAAGACGGAAAATAAAAGTAAAAGATAAATCTAAAAAAAATACGAGAAAAATCAAAACAGGAGGAAAAAAGAGAAAAAACACAAGCAAAAATAGAGAGCTTGTATTTAACAAAGAAGGCGTGCTGTTGGAGATACCTAGGTAGAACAAGATAAAAGACAAGCCGGAGCATCAGACCCCACGTGCCTAATTGGTCCCTATTGCAGGCCAACAGACGACCGCTCTTCTTCCTTTGGCAATCTACATGTCCATGTATTTACCAGAACGGGACGGGAGAAACAAAACATCCATTCCCGGTGCCTTTTTCAAGCCATTTATCTTTCTTTCCGCAGGAGCTGCACCGCCTCGCAGCTGTAGGTACCAATGTCCCCCTTGTCGAAAAGGAGTAGCCAAGACCAGCAGCAGCACATCCCCAGCAGCTTTGATGAGACCGAGACGAGACAGGATATCAGAAGTTCGCGCAGAGGAACCCGGCGAGGCGGTCAGGGCACCGGAACCGGCACCATCGGCGAGCAATATCGTCTTGCACCTCTGCAAGGAACGGCAATCCTCTTCACCCCCTCCACCCCCACCCCGTTCCCTTGCTCTGGGTAAATTCAGGGCAGCGTTGACGACGTTGATGCTTGAGTACGCAATCTAGCCCGATAGCTTGGGAAGACGAGGTCCCAGAGAGCTGCCCGAGAACAAAAAAAAGACGCAATGCTGTCTGGTATTAATTGTTTCGTGCTACTGTCGTCTGTCGTCGTCCGTCGTTCGCAATGTGATCTGTCCTCACCTCCCTCATCCTTTTCCGTCTTGTCTTTCTTTTTGTTTGTCCTTTGTAGAACGTGGCACTGCCTCTCGCACGACAGGGCAGTCACTCGCCAGTCGCTTGTGTTTTGTCGTCGTCGTCGTCGTTCTCGTCCATCTCCTCCCTCATCCCGGCCTGTCACTCAACATGCATCTTCTTTCCTTCGCCGCACTGCCCCTGCTCGTCGGCGTGGCCTCGGCGGCCATTGGCGGCCCCGGCAGCCGCATTGTCGAGCAGGCCGCCCATGAGGCGCCTGCTATTGTGCCAGGCGCCTACATTGTCGAGTTCGAAGATGGCCACGATGCCGATGCCTTTTACCGCGACATCTCCCCGAACGCCACCAAGAAGATGGACCTCAACTTCCGCCTGTTCCGTGGCGCCTCCGTCCAGTTCCATGCCCACAAGGCCGGCTCGCTCAGCAGCGACGTCGACGCCGCCGAACAGCTCCAGAATATGCCGGCCGTCAAGCGGCTGTGGCCCGTGCGCCAGTACACCGTCCCCAAGTACATCCGGCACTGGGTCGGCAACATCAGCGACCCCAATGGCAGCGGAGCCGGCGCCGGCCCCATGAAGAAGCGTGCCGCCGACCTCAAGGCCATTGCCGAGGACACGCTGTCCACGCACACAGTCACGCAGGTCAGCCAGCTGCGCGCCAAGGGCATCACCGGCAACGGCCTGCGCGTGGCCATTGTCGACACCGGCGTCGACTACGAGCACCCGGCACTGGGCGGCTGCTTCGGCCCAGGCTGCCTCATCAGCTTCGGGTACGACCTCGTCGGCGATGCCTACAACGGCAAAAATAAGCCGTCGCCGAGCGCCAACCCGCCCACGGACTGCAACGGCCATGGCACGCATGTGGCCGGCATCCTGGCCGCACAGAGCAACAACCCTTTTGGCCTGACCGGCGCCGCACCGGGCGTCGAGCTCGGCATGTTCCGCGTCTTTGGCTGCCAGGGCAACGTCAACGACGACGTGCTGATCGCAGCGTTCAACCGCGCGTACGAGGCAGGCGCCGATCTGATCACGTCGTCCGTGGGCGGGTCGTCAGGTTGGTCCGAGGTGGCCTGGTCGACGGCTGTGGCACGCATTGTCGAGAACGGCGTGCCGTGCACCATCTCGGCCGGCAACGAGGGCGCCACGGGGCTGTTTTACACGTCGACAGCCAGCGACGGCAAGCGCGTGACCGCCGTGGCATCCATTGAAAACACCATATCGCCCACGCTCTTCTCCAAGGCCACATTCCGCATCAAGAGCGCGCTCAGCCCGGGCACCAACACGTCCTTTGGCTACACCGTCGGCCAGCCGTTCAACTTCTCGTCGGCCGTGACGCTGCCGCTCTGGACGCCGCCGGGCAACTCGACGGACGACGCCGAGGCGTGCTCGCCCTTCAACAACAGCACGACGGGCGACTTGTCCGGGTACATTGTGCTGGTCAAGCGCGGCACCTGCTTCTTCACCGTCAAGGCGCAAAACGCCGCGCGCCAGGGTGCCAAGTACGTGCTGATCTACAACAACGTCCCGGGAACCCTGCAGGTTGACGTGTCGACGGTGCCGGGCATCCGCGGCGTTGCCATGGTGACGCCCGACCAGGCCAAGCCGTGGTTGACGGCACTGGCACGCAACGAGACGGTGGTGGTGGCCATGACCGACCCGCGCACGGCGGACAAGGTCGTCGACAACGTGCCCAACAAGCTCACGGGTGGCGCAGTCAGCTCGTTCAGCAGCTGGGGGCCGACCTTTGATGTGGACGTTAAGCCGCAGTTTGCGGCGCCTGGAGGCCAGATCCTGTCGACGTACCCACGGTCAGACGGTGGCTATGCGGTGCTGTCGGGCACGTCGATGGCGTGTCCGCTGGTGGCGGGCATCTATGCGCTGGTGATGGAGGCGCGCAACTTGCGCGACCCTAGGCAGCTACAGGCGCTGCTGTCGTCGACGGCGCGACCAACGCTGTACAGCACGGGTCCCAGCGACGGTAGCACGCCGCCGCCGCCACTGCCGCCGTCGTCGCAGCCGCTGCTGGCGCCAGTGCCGCAGCAGGGCGCAGGCCTTTTGCAGGCGTACGACGCCGCCTTCACGACGACGCTGCTGAGCGAGAGCAGCCTGTCGTTCAACGACTCGGAGCACCACGTGCCCGTGCGCAACTTCACCATCACCAACCGCGGGCGCACCAGCGTGATCTACACGCTGTCGCACTTTGGCGCGGCGGCGGCGTACACGTTTCTGAGCGAGATGGCGGTGACGCCGGGGAAATTCCCTTCGGAGATGGAGGTGGTGGCGGCGTACGCCACGCTGAACTTCACGGCCAGCAACATCAACGGCAACGGAAGCTTCGTGCACAGCACGAACATCACGGCCTTTGGCGACGAGACTTTCACCGTCACCGTGCCGGCGGGCCAGCGACGCATCGTGTCAGTGACGGCGACGCCGCCGGCCTCGCTAAATGCCGCGCGCATGCCCGTGTACTCGGGGTACATTGCCATCAACGGGTCGGACGGCTCGTCGTTGTCGCTGCCGTACCTAGGTGTGGCCGGCAGCCTGCGCTCGCTGACCGTGCTCGACGCCGTCGACACGTATCTGTCGCAGGGCCGCGAGGCCAACGCCACGCGCGTAGCGGCCAACACGCTCTTCTTGCTGCCGCCGCGCGGCCAGACCAACAACTCGGCGTTTGTCAACAGCACCAACCTGGTCCAGGTCAACCTCAACATCGTCATGGGCTCGCCGCTGGCCCGCGCCGATCTCGTGCCCCTGCGCCTGTGCAGCCCGCCTGCCGGCACCGCACCACCCGTGGTCCAGGACATCCTCGGCTACCACACGCTCGGCTCCATCAACAAGTTCCCCTCGCAGTGGCTGTCGCGCGACCCCCTCAACGCCACCTGGGACGGCAGCCTGGTCGACGGCTCCTATGCGCCGCCTGGTCTGTACAAGCTGGTCTTCCACGCGCTGCACATCTTTGGCGACCCGGCGCTGCCCAGCGACTACGACATTGTTGAGTCGGATCCCTTCCGGATACGCTATGCCGCGGCGTCGCCGTCGTCGCCGTCGTCGCCGTCGTCGCCCAAGATGCGGCGGCAGTCTGAGTGTCCCTAGCCATCTTTTGGACCATGTTGCTTGTCTAGAGAATCGTCGAGTAGAATCGCATTATTGCTCCATTTTTTGATGCCTGCCGTGCTGACGTGGCCACTCCCCTGTCGTCGAGAACGCGCTTGCCCTGTGTGGCAGTTCATGCACCTGCCTTTTCCTTCGTACTTTACGCCCGAGCTTCCCCTGCTCTTCAGTTCATGCACCTGCCATTTCCTGCGTTGTACTTTACGCCCGAGCTTCCTCTGCTCTTTCCGTTCGCATACTCGTAAATCGCCTTCGCTCCTTCCATAATTCGCCATGGCTTTCCTGTGCCTGCGCTGCCGCCAGTCAGGCCACATGACGGTAGACTGCCGAGAGAGCAGACCCAAGGCAGGCGATTCTGTCTCTCCTCAATTCTCCGCCGCATCGTCTTCCCTCTGCGACCGCTGTGCTAGCCTGCGGCTGTTCGACTTGCTGCTCCGCGAGAATGTCCTCAGCGGGCGGCCCAGCAACCACAATCTGCGACGCCGACTGGGACCCTTTGACAGTGTCGTGCTCGTCGACACGTGTCCTCTGTGTCGGCTGCTGTTCAGCATCTTCCCGCAAACCCTTGCAAACGTGGACGAGAAAAGCGAGTGTTTCCTACAGCCGCTGCGGTCGTACAGCCGCCTGAGCGTCCCGGAGTTGGTGCAGTCCGACCCCGGCACCGATGCTGCCGTGCGCGACCGGTACAGCGTGGTGGTTATGGTCATGGTGCAGGACCTGCAGTGGCGGACGCTCATCGACAAGGTCGCGATCTCTACGAGTGAGTACGCGTTCTACCGGACGATCGGCCTGACCAGCGCGAGCAGCAAGGCCACCGCCCGCCCATGCCTGCCCATGCGCGTTTGCGACCCGGTGGTGGACAGCAGCCTCCTGACCTCGTGGCTCCGGCGCTGCGACGTCGACCACCACCAGTTTTGCACCCCGGAATGGTCGGACGAGCTGCTCAAGGCGCGCATGGTCGACGTCGAGACCAACACCGTGGTGCCCTGTCCCCCCAACTGCAAGTACTTTGCGCTGAGCTACGTCTGGGGCGGTGCTCACGTGGACCCGGACGCCCTGCGCGAGAAGCGGCTACCCGCCACCCTGGCTGATGCCATGGCGATCACGCGGCGCATGGGGCTGCGCTATGTCTGGATCGATGCGCTGTGCGTCGACCAGACGCTGCCGCCGTCGGCCGACACGCTGTTCCAGCTCGAGATCATGGACCGCATCTACACCGGGGCGTATGCGACGCTCGTGGCGCTGGCTGGGAAGAGCGCGTACGACGGCCTTCTGGGCGCGACGGCCGCACGCGCACGCCCGCCTCAGCCGCGCGAGACCATTGCCGATGGCAGCGAGAGCTACGAGCTGGCGGCATCGTTTGCCGTCATGGCGGCCGAGTGGCAGGACGAGGAAGGGCAGATCGATGGCACGCCGCTGGCCACCTACCACACGCGGGGCTGGACGCTGCAGGAGGATATACTCAGCAAACGGCTGATAATCTTCGGTCGCGAGCAGGTGCACTTTCGCTGCCAGCGCATGATTTTGGAGGAGACGGTTGACGACACGGACGAAACAGTCGACCCGATCGGCTTTCTGGATGTGATACGGTCAAGCCCCGAGCTTACCGGGTACACGGGCTGGCAGTCGTCTGGAAGCTCGGCGGAGCTGGCATCTCGCCACCGCCGTGCGGCCGCGCACATGTTCACGACGGCTGTGGCCTCCTACACGGCGCGCAACTTGACAAACGACAGCGACTCGCTCAACGCGCTGCGCGGCATGTTGAACAGCCTGTGCCGCAGCGGTAGCCTGCTGCCCATGGTCGGCGGCCTGCCGCTGCGCGACTTTCCGCTGGCGCTGACGTGGTACCATGTGTCGGGCGTGCGTCCTCGCCGCCGTGCCGGATTCCCGTCCTGGTCCTTTGTCGGCTGGCAGGGCCGGGCGCGGTACATCCTTGAAGACATTTTGCCAGTAGCAGAGCTGCGACCAGAGCAGCGCGAGGAGATGGAAAGCAAGGCCATGGAGCACGACCTGGAGGTGGCGTTTGTGGCGATCGGCGACGACCAACAGCTGCTGACGCTGGCGGGCTGGACGGTGCGACTCGCCATCCGCTTGGAGCCGTTCAGCGAAGCCTTTCTGCCAGACGCCGGCGCCGATGCGGAGTCCATCGGTATGCTGACCGAAAACGACGAGAAGCACCCAACGACTCTGCCAACGGGTGTCTTTGATTTTGTGGTTGTGTGCCGCACGACGCGACAGATGAATAGCAGCCGGTCGCTGCACGTGCTCTACCTATTGATGCTGGAGGACCATGAAGGCCAAACCGCACCCTCACGGCGGGCGCTGGTACGGTGGCGCGTCAACAGCAGTTTCGTCGAGACACCTGCTTACACGGCAATGCTGCGGCGGCAGGAGGCCATTCAGATGGTGTAAGAGTTGATTGCACGGGGAGACGGAATGAAAGGAGACAATGCGTTTGACAAATCAAAGCCGGTCAAAGCCATTTAGAGTCAGTCAAAGACATAAAGTACTCAAAGGCTGACAGAAGCGTCAAAGAAATCAGCAAAGAACCTTAGCAAAGAAGATCGCAAAGAAACTCAGCAAAGAAGATCGCAAAGAAAGAAAATCAACAAACAAGCCAAAGACAAACAAGTCATTGTCTTTGCCCCTTTACGTTGGCTTTGTCTCCTTTCTCCGGCAAATTTCTGCCCCTTTTTTGTTTTGACCACAATAAAAGCATGTTTCGACCTCGTCCTAACCACGTACCGAACAGCATCTATAAAGACAGCATCCCCATTTGACGTGAACAACTTTTATGCTCACACAACCAACTCTCAATCGTTTTTTCTATTTCTCTTCTCTCCATCAATCTTTTCTCTACCTCAACCAAGATGAGCACCGATAGCGCATCCGACGTGCCTTCAAACTTGTCGGCGACCCAGCTGGAAAGCCTTCGCACTTTTCAAAAGATCGTCAACTTTGCCTTTAGGAAATACCGCAAAGGCGACTACAAGTACGTCATTGACGACGATTTGGCGGCCCGCGATGCGCCGCCAAACATCCCACATCCCTATGTACAAGGCAGCCTAGCAAATGTGCAGACCGACATACCCAAGACCATCAGACGGCCGGTATACAAGGGCAATCTCTTCACGATCCGCAGGCCTCGCAGCCTTGGTGAACTGCGAAGTGCCGACCGGGGCGCAATGATGACCACGATCAACACCAAGAGCCGCCAGCTGTTCCGCGTGGGCTTGCGCTACCGTCGCGTGCTGTCGTATGGCGGCCAGGGGTTGGTGGCGCTGTTCGAGGCGCGCAATGCAGCCGGCCGGTACAACAAGTTTGTTGCCAAGATGGCACTGCCCAATTGTGATGGCCTGGGCAACGAGAAGCGGTTTATGGGAGTAGGTACAGAGAGAGAGAGAGAGAGAGAGAGAAAGACGAAAGCTAACATGACCCAGCAATACAAAGGTGCGTTGCACATTGTGCAGAGCAAAACGGTCGACGAGCTGCACCATCTACCGGGCGGCTACCATTCGCAGCTCGTCAACGGTGTGGCACCAGACGAACCGCCGGCCAACGTGTCACACATTGCGAAGCGGAATGTGGACACGGCCACAGACATCATCCTCCAGGACTTTTTGCCTTATGGGTCTCTCGACCACTGGATCGCCATGGCACAGATCAAGGGGGTGCAGTTTGCCGACGAGGCGTTCTGGCGCGTGCTGCAATGTCTCACGCGGGCCTGCATCGGCCTCAAGTACCCGCCGACGAGGCAGCCACACGGCGCCGCGGTCGAGAGTCTGGACGGAGGCAGGGCCGCAGCCAATGCCGTCGCCATGGCAGCAGGCCTGGCGGCGGACGTTGAGATGCCGGCGCTGGTCGACCACCGCTTCGTGCACTTTGACATGACGCCCGACAACATCTTTGTGGACGCGGCCGGCCTGGTGGCGCGCGCGCGTGCGCCGGCGACGGTACCGGCGGGCGTGGCGCAGCCGTGCGACCACGGGCGGTTCCCGCGGATTGTGGTGGGCGACCTGGGACTGGGCGAGCGGATGACGCGGCGCAAGCGCAACGACGCGGACTTTGTGTGGCGAAAGCGCGAGCAGGGCAAGGCGGGCCAGCTGACGCCGGAGCAGTGGTCGGCCGAGTGGGAGGTGGTGGTGAACCTGCCCAGTGAAGTGAGGGCGCCGGTGGCGGGCCGCTACGTCAGCGAGCCGGAGAAGCACAACATCTACCAAGCCGGCATGGTGGTGCTGATGATGATGCTGCAGCGCGACGAGGAGACGGACCAGCGCCAGCCGATGCAGACGGTGCGCGTGCGCGACTGGACGGCGCCCGGCTTTCCGCACGGCTTCCCCGGCCAGGCCCCGCTGCGGGCCACGCGGACGCTGCGCACGCTGGCGTGGCCGCTGGCCACGGAGGGGCGCGACGGCGCGTTTGAGTGGCGTCTGCGCGAGCTGGTCATGCGCTGCACGGCCTACAATCCCGACGACCGGCCGGACCTGCTGGAGCTGCAGCGGCTGATCGACCTGCGGCTGGCCGAGGGCTTCCCGGTGGAGTCGGGGCGACGCAACTTGCGCCGCCTCGACCACCGGCTGTTCCGGAGGGAACACCTGCCGGAGGAGCCGCAGCCGGAGGTGGCCTACAACGATGCCGAGGGAGCTGTGTGAGCTGTGACTGTGACTGTGGGCTGTGAGCTGAGCGAGCTTGAGCCTGTGAGGTAAGTTTTTTTGTTTAAAAGTCCTGAGAGGTAAGTCTTTTCTTTTTCTTTTTCTTTTTCTTCGTATTTCTCAAGTTCGCTTTGTTCTTGGGACTCGACTTTAGACCATACAATACATGCTTTTACCGACTCCATCTCTCAACTTCCCGTCCTTCCCCCCCTTGTCCCTACATCCGGTCGACTGGGCTTAGACCGAGCAGACGCATGCCGTTGTTGAGGACAATGCGGGCGGCGGAGTACAGCAGCATACGGGCCTTCATGAGCTCGGGCTCGCTGCCGACGACCTGCAGGTGGTCGTAGGACGAGCTGAGGGCGTGGGTCATCTTGAAGAGGTAGGTCAGGACGGTGGTGGGTTCGAGGGTCTTGAGGGTGTTCTGGACGACGTCGGGCCACTGGGCCAGCAGGCGCACAATGTTGACGGCGTGGGCCTCGACGAGCAGGGCGGTGTTGGCGGCGGCCAGGTCGTCGGCGGCGAGGGCGGCGCGGCGCTCGATGGAGCAGATGCGGGCATGGGCGTACTGCAGGTAGGGTCCGGTGTCGCCTTCAAAGGAGGTCATCTTGTCCATGTCAAAGGTGTAGTTGTTGATGCGCTTGCCGGTCATGTCCTGGACCATGACGGCGGAGATGCCCAGGATGTCGGCGGTGGCGGCGGGGTCCTCGACCTGGGCGTACTTGTCGGCGTTGGCGCGCATGACGTCGTGCATCTTGGCGGCAACGTCGCGCAGGATGTCGTCGAGGAACTTGACGGTGCCCTTGCG
Source organism: Ophiostoma angusticollis (assembly GCA_019925545.1). Lineage (NCBI taxonomy): Eukaryota > Fungi > Ascomycota > Sordariomycetes > Ophiostomatales > Ophiostomataceae > Ophiostoma > Ophiostoma angusticollis. The sequence goes on from JADHKL010000043.1 coordinate 95,128, forward strand.
CGTGCTCATGCCCAGCACGAGGCCAAAGTTGATGTGCACGCACTTGGCGGCAATGTCGCCGTAGCCCATGAGCTCGACAATCTTGAAGAGCTGCTTGAGGTGCAGGTCCTGCGCCGACGCCACGACGTAGATCATGCGGTCAAAGTGGTAGCGCTGCTCGCGCGCCAGCAGCTCGCTAATGTCGCGCGTCAGGTACAGCGCCGTGCCGTCGCGCTTGCGCACCAGCGGCCGCTCCAGGCGCTTGCCCTCCTTTCCCGGCACGTGCTTGGCAAAATCCACAATCAGCGCGCCGTCCGACTCCTCGGTGATCTGGCGCTCGGCCAGCCGCGCCGCGCTGGCCGCCATGGCCTCTTCGGACACCTGCGACTCGCCGCTGTAGCTGTCAAAGAAGATGTTGAGCCGCGCGTAGGTCTCGCGGTAGCGCACAATCGAGAGGTCGCGGAAGCGCCGCCACTGTGCCAGCGCCTGCTCGTCGCGGTCCGTCATCTTGCGGAAGTAGCGCCGCGCCTGCTCGTCGAGACCGGCCGCGGCCAGGCGCGCCGCCTCGTCGGCCTTGTCGGGCTGCTGCTTGAGCGCGTCGATCTGCTCCTTTTCTGCGCTCAGCTCCTTGTTGATGGCCACGTAGAGCTCGTACAGGTGGTTGATGGGGTCGCGCTTGAGCGCCTCCTCGTCGCCGTAGCGCTCAAACGCCAGCGCCAGCAGCCCGTACTGCTTGCCCCAGTCGCCCAGGTAGTTGACGCGCACCACGTCCCAGCCCGCGCCCTCGTACAGGTTGGCCAGAAAGCCGCCGATGATTGTGCTGCGCAGGTGGCCCGCGTGGAAGGGCTTGGCGATGTTCGGGCTCGAGAACTCAATGACCACGCGCTTGCGGCCCTTTGCCGGGTCACGTGCGTCGCGCAGGCCCAGCGTGCGGTGGTTGCCAAACGCGGCGCCCTGCGCCCGCACCAGCGGCAGCGTGTACTGCAGCAGCGGCCCCGCCTTGAAGAAAAACTGCAAAAAATAGCCGGCGGCCGTCGGCGGCTGCACCAGCGGGTCCTCGGCCGGGAAGGCCGCCGCCCACTCGGCCGCCAGTGCGTCCGGCTTCTTGCCCTTGATGCGCAGCGCCGGCACGGCTAGGATCAGGTCGCCCTTGTCCAGGCCGGTCGTCCACTGCAGCGCCGGGTACACCAGCGCCGCGTCCACGCCGGTCACGGCCGTCAGCACATTGGTCAGGTGTGCCCGGTAGAGGTCGAAGGGGTTGGTGTCGGGGTGGCAGTTGGGGTACTTGCGCTCCGCCTCGTCCAGGTCAAAGCCCTTGACGAGGCTGGCGAGCTGGTCGACGGCGGTGGCGGCGGCCATGTGGGAGACGAAGCGGCGGCGGGCGACGGATGAGGGGGGGTGGGGGAAGAAACGAGGCCGCGACGAGGTAAGCTGCGGCCGAAGGCGCAGGCGGAGAGTCCGAGGGGAGAATGGCCGGAGCAGCAGTGGCGCAGAGGTCAGCAAAGCCACAGTCGGTGGCATAAAGGAGATGGGGATGTCGACCGACTTCGTTTGTCTTGTTGTGTTGTTCTTATCGTCGGGAAAAATTGACGTACGATGAGTCATTGTCACGTGTGTCGTGCTTACTAAGCAATACTCTTGACGACCAGGTGGCAAACTGGCAGGTGGCAGGTGGCACCGTGGCACTTTAAGAATGCTTTCACGTTCATTCGTATTACTACGGAGTAGATCTAGTGGACTAATTTCAGCGTTGTCTAAAAATCGTACTCCTCGACGTGCAGGTAGATACCCTGGGCACCAGTGCCCTTGTGCACGCCGCGCTCGTCGGACAGGCGGGCGACGCTGTTGCGCGTGTGCGCGACCAACGACTTGCCGCCGCACACAACCACGGCCGTCTCGCCACCAGTGGCCTCGACCGGCGTGCGCACAAAAGCGCCAATGTCGGGCCGGCAGCGCAGCAGCAACGGCTCGTCAGCGTCGACGGAAGGCACCGCGGGGGCGCTGTCGGCACAGCACGACTGGCCGGCTGGCTCCTTTGCCGCGGACAAGTCCGACGATGAGGACACCCGGTTGGCCGCTGTCTTCCTCAGCTCGTCGGCGCTGTATTCTTCTCTTTGCTCTTTTTCTCGTCCTTCTGGCCGCCCTTCTGGCCGCCCTTGGTCCCCTGTCACGGCTATGCACACGTGCAGCTCCAGGCCCGCGGCCTTGGCTTGGGCCAGCAGCTCGCGCAAGCGGTGCACGTAGTAGTCGATCTCGTCGTCCTTCTTGGCGGCCAGCAGCAGGTCCACGCGTTTCGTGCAGACCACGTCTCTCTCCCGTGCGTTCCGCCCGTCCCCCCGCCGCTGGCGCTGGACCGCTCGCACGACACTCTCGAGAATTGGCAGCGTAAAGGACGCGCCCGTCGAGGCCGAAATGAGCACCAGCGTCTCGTAGACGGACCAGCGCGCGGGCTCGCCAAACGGCCCAGTGACAAAGGCGGTAAAGGTGTCGTCAGGCGCGGCACGGCGGGCGCGCGCGTGCAGACGCTTGGAAAAGCCGCCGTGGCGACGCACGACCAGCTGGATGCTGTTGCAGATGCACTGGCTGCTGTCGTCCGGCAGCTGGTGGGCACAGGCAATGGTGTAGGGGTGCTGCTCGAGGGGGCCGACGGCGGGCAGCCACAGGTACAGGTGCTGGCCGGCGCGCCAGCGGAAGTGTGCGTCCTGGATGGTGACGACGGTGATGTCGTCGCCGACGGCGCGCAGCAGGGCGGGGTGGCCGAGGCGACGGCGGCCGTCAGCGTTGCAGCGAGGGGTGGATCGACGCAGGCGCAGGTTCTGGCCCAGCAACCACACGGCGCGGGCGACGCGGTCGAGGCAGAGAGCGCCAATGGCGAACCAGACGTTGTAGGCGGCGTAGGCAGGGACGTGCTTGTAGACGACCCAGAGCAGGATGACGGCGACGGCAATATGCTGGACGACAAACAGCTCGTAGCAGGCGTGACGCAACGGGGCCAGACCGGCGACGCAGGACCACAGCAGCAGGGCCCAAGCGGCGATGCCGTAGTAGCCCATGGGCATGACGGCGAAGAAGTCGTCGGTCAGGCCGGCGGCGGCGTACTCGGAGTAAAAGTGCCAGCCGTGCAGCGAGGCGGTAACGAACATGGTGCGGGCGACCCAGCGGTGCAGCCAGCTGAGGCGTTCGTGGGAGACGCCGGTGAGGGTGCCGAGGACCAGGTTGGCCTTGCCGGCCAGCAGGTAGAGCAGGGGGAGCTGGGTGACGGTGACCCAGGCGTTGCGGAAGCCGATGCGCTCCCAGAAGTAGACGTCCTTGATGATGCTGCCGGTGCAGCTGAAAGCGACGATGATGGCCCAGTAGACCAGCAGCAGCAGCAAGCGGCCGGCGGGCGGTGGTGTCAGCCAGCGCAGCAGGGGCGTGGGGACGTAGAGCTGAGGGTAGCTGATCTCGCGGCCGACGGCGGTGAGGGTGGCCCAGGTTTGTAGGATGGCGGAGCGTGGCTGTGTGGGGAACTGGTAGGAGGCGGCCGCACAGGCGCGGCGACGGCGGCAGGCGTCGTAGTAGTTGATGATGCGGACAAGGCCAAAGGCGGCGACGACGCCGGCGACAATGTACCAGAACGACCGGGCCAGAGCCATGTTGGTCTTCTGGAACATGTTTGTTCCCATATCCATGTCCATGATTGCGGTGGGTTGGGGGTAGGAGGGGGATGAGGAGGAGGATGAGGAGAGTCGAGAGGATGAAGAGTCGAGAGGAGGCGAGAGGATGAGGAGAGTCGAGAGGATGAGGAGAGTCGAGAGGATGTCGAGAGGATGTCGAGAGGATGTCGAGAGGATGAAGAGTCGAGAGAGGCGAGAGGAGAGAGGAGAGAGGAGAGTCGAGACCGAGTCGTCGTGAGTCGGTTTACGAGCGCATGCCCCGTAAGATGGAAACTCGCTCGCGAAACATGCGCGTTTCGGCGGGGTGGTCAGCGGCGGGGTGAGGAGGAAGGAAGACGACGTCGCAGCGACCCAATGCTCGTTCCCGCTGATGCCGCTGTAGCCGGCGAGGAAGGTGCAAGATTTGGAGCAGAAAAAGAAGGCGCAACCAATCCCTTAACACGCAGCGCTGGGCTAAGCCAATTTGGGTGCAACTTGCTCAAAGTTGCGCACTCGCTGCGACGCTGGCGTTAGCTGCATCGAGTACAAGGTACATTGCCTCCATGCCGCATTGCTAGACAGTGTCATGCCAACGGCATCAGACAGGCCGAACAGCCAGCAGGGAACTGCGCTCTTGGCAAGCACCTCCCTTCCGTTTTAATGTCCCCTGTACGACGTGTCGCTGCTCCTGGATCCGTAGAACAATGCCCTCAACGCCGTACTTGATACTCAAGGGCCCGGTCCCTGGTCTTGGGTGACCCACCGCCGCTAAGCCGCAGTAACCAGAGCGGCGGGTAGGAGTACAGCTATGGACTGGAATACATAAGCCGGACGTCCACTCTCATCGTCAACACCACATTGCTCTTCATCGTCTCTCGCTCTTCAACTTTTTTTCTCTCATTTTGTCATATTTCCACGCTCTCTCACACCACTTCCTCTCACACCACCCCTCTCACCCACCCTCCCACCCCACCCCTCTCACCATGGCTCCCCTCTCGTTTGCTGGCGTGCTCCTCCTCGCCGCCGCCGCCCAGGCACACTTCACGCTCAACGTGCCACCGACCATTGGCTTCGACGAGGACAAGCAGCCCACAGGCCCCTGCGGCGGCTTCACGCCCGACTTTGCCAAGAACAAGGTGTCCGACTTCCACGTCGACGGCGACAACGTCGCCATCAACCTGCTGCACCCCCAGGGCACCTGGCTCTACCGCGCCACGCTCAGCGAGACGGCCAGCGGCAACAACTGGACGCAGCTCTTCCCCGAGGTCCTGCAGACTGGCCTCGGCAAGTTCTGCGAGCCCGTCATCACCGTGCCCGCCGCCTGGGCCGGCCACAAGGGCGTGCTCGGCGTCATTGTCGACGCCCCCGACGGCCTGCTCTACCAGTGCGCCGCTGTCAACTTTGTCGCCGGCGCCGCTGCCAGCAAGAACGCTGCTTGCACGAACAGCTCTGGCGTGACCGCCTCCTTTGTCACCGACGCCAACCTGGCCGCCCTCGCCGCCGGCGCCGACACCGAGAACGATACCCCTGCCACCACCTCCACCGCCACCACCTCCGCGTCTTCTACCGCCACCACTACCGCCTCTTCCACCGCCTCTTCCACCACCAACACCGCCGCCGCCACCTCTAGTAAGAGCGCCGCCGCCGGCCGCTTCGCCGGCAGTCCCCTACCCCTCGGCAGCGCCGTGGCCGTGATCGTGTCTGCCATGCTGGGCGCGTTGCTGTTGTAAGGAGAGCAATGGAGAGAAGTGGAGAGAAATGAGAGAAATGGAGAGAAATGAGAGAAATGGAGAGAAATGAGAGCAATGGAAGAGAGTAAAAAGATATCCTGATTTGTACATGTACAATAGTAATAGTATCATAGCAGTTTCCCCGTACTTATCCGTACTCCTACTCCCTACCCCTGTACCGGCGCCCGCACGTCCTTGCTGCCGCTCAGGTGTATCTGCCCCATGTCGCCCACCAGCTCCAACATCTTGGCCGACGCGCTCCAGCCGCTCTTGCCAGGCGTCGTGCCGGCACCCACCCCCGACGGCCCAGCCTCTGCATCCTCGGTCCAGGACTCGTGCAGCGTCAGCGACGACGTGCTCTGTGTCTTGAGGCTGCCGGCCAGGCCAGATCCAGATCCCAGGCCGGCTGGCGGCAGGCTGGACGGCGCGCCCTTGTAGCCGTAATGACTCTTTGCCGCCGCAGCCTTGGCAGGCTCGTCTGCCACCACCGCCGCCGGCAGCTCGTCTGCCGCCCGCTCTCCCACATCCATAATCTTGACCACCGCCTCGCCCCCCGGCAGTCGCACCTCGCCCGCCTCCAGCGTCTCGGCAATGTCCAGCAACAGCACGTCCATGGGGCACACGTACGCCACGCGCTTGCGGGCGCTCCATGCCAGCACGTGACCGCACAAGCGCCCGTGTTCCCGCTCGACAATCCACGCGCCGCTGTCGCCGGGGATGCCAATCGGCTTCGTGGCCGAGGAGGCAGACGACGACGACGTGATCTGGTACGTGTGCGACGGCGACGTGCGTCCGTAGATCTTGACCGATGTGATCGTCGGCAGAATGCGCCCGGTCTGCAGGCCCGACGTGCGCGCAAGGCATTGCACTTCGAGCCCCGGCAGTGCCGAGGCCGGCGCCACGGTCGTCGGGTGCAGGATGCTCTCGGCACAGCGGCCGTCACTGCTCCGCGCGGCCATCTTGGCGTCTGTCGCGGCGCCCTCCTGCCCGAGCGCCAGGTGCGGGATCGCGTTGGCCCCCGGCCGCCGCTCCTCCTTAAAGGCAAAGAGCGCCCAGTCGATCTCGTGCACGAGCCCCTGCTCGTCGACCCGCCGCCGCACGCCGCTCGACGCGTACACGTCGCCGAGGCCGCACGAGTCCAGGTGGTCGTCGTCCTGCGTCGCCTCGTCGGGGTAAAAGTTGCCGTCCACGTCTTCCAGCGCCGGTTGCGTCACCACGTAGCCGTCGCCGAACCCGGGCTCTACGCCCGGCACGTCGCCGGGCTCCTCCTCGCGCTCAGGGCCATACTTGGGATCGGCCTCCTCTTCGTTGTGGTCGTCGCCGTCGCCGTCGCCGTCGTCGTCGTCGTCGTCGTCATTTTTGTCGTCGTCGCTGTGCGACCACTCGCTTGTAATGTCCGACTCCGACACGGAGCCACTGTCTGAGAATTCACACGCGTAGTCATCGTCGTCGTCGTCGTCATCCTCTTCCCCCTCCTCCTCCTCCTCCTCATCGACACCACTCTCTTCCCCTCCCCTCCCCCCTCCACCGCTCGCCTGCAGCTCGGCGTACCAGTCGAGCACCGACTGGCCCAGCTCCTCGATCTGCTCGCTCTCGGACGCGGCTGCACCTCCCGATACAGCTGCCGCCGCCGCCGCCACCGCCGCAGCAGACCCACTGCTGCGCATCGCCTTTTGCCGCTCGCGCGCCGCCGCTGCCGCCGCTGCCGCCTCCTCCGTCGCGTCCGGGTCGTCCAACATGTGGTGTACTGTCATGCCAAACGGCTTGTCGTCCACCAGTACCAGCCCGCCAAAACTAACGGGCGGCAGGTGTCGGTCGCCGATCCACGCGCCGATGCTGGCCCCGTTCTGCGGCCGCTGCTGGAACTGGCCGTTGGCTGGCGCCGTGCCGACCACGTCCCGTCCGTCGCCGCTCCGTTTGTGGTCGCCGCGCGACCGCATCACGCGCCCGGCGCACACCTTGAGCCGGATTCCGTTGCTGGTGGTGCTGGTGGCGCTGGTGCCGTCTTTGCTGTCTTTCCAGCCGCTGCTGCCCTCAAACACCGGCCCCATCTTGCGCTTTAGGATGCTGCGCACCTTGGCCACCGACGTGCACACCACCACCACGGTCGGCCGCGTGTTGCGCGGTGAGTCGCCCACTGCCTCTAGCGAAATCTCCACCGACTCCGGGTGGCTGCGGTAAAAGTGCCGCAGCGCTGCGTTGATCTGCGGCATCAGGCACGTGTGCCACTTCTCGACCACGTCCGGCGGCAGCGCCACCTGCGGATACAGCCGCACCCGCGCCCTCTTGGCAACGTCTGTCGTTGCCGTTCCCTTGGCTGCCGCCGCCGCCGCTGACGTTGTCTTTGGCGGGACGCGTAGTGGCAGCTTGGCGTCGCTGGCATCTCTGCCGTAGTCTTCCGACAGGCTGCGAAGCGGGTTGGCCAAAAGACTGCGCGTCCGCATTTGCGGTAATAGCGGTGGCGGAGGAGCTGTTGTTGGCGTCGTGGTCCGCTTTGGCAGCGGCGGTGCAGGTGCCGATGTGCTGTGCCGCAGTGTTGGAGGCACCGGCGCCGTCGCCGTCGAGGCCACCGTCGAGGCCGCTGCCGCCGAGGCCGCCAGCGTCGCGATCAGATCGTCGCCGCCCAGGTCGTTGCGCAGACGCTCCTCCAGCTTGCTGACGTCGTCGAGTACGCAGCATGCCTCGAGGTAGCTGCTGGCACGCACCTGCAGGCGCGCGAGGTGCGAGTCGCCGGCGGCCTTGCCGGCCGACATGACCAGCTCCATGGCGTTCCAGCACGTCTGCACCGCCTTCATGTACAGCGTGCCGCACTGCGTCGCCAGCTGCGCCAGCACCGCCTCCGACACCATGGTCGAGTCTTGGTGCGGCACCAGGTTCTCCAGCCGCGTCCACATACCGATCGACAGGAGCAGCATGGCCAGCGAGTACAGGTCGTACACGCGCGGGTCCGCGTCCACGATCGGCGGCGCGCCGGGCCCAAACGATGTCGGGTTCAGCGGGTGCTGGTGCAGCCGCGAACTGCGCCGGCGCCCCGCGCTGCCGCTGGTCGACGGGCTCGGCGTGTCCGGGAACAGGTCAAAGGCCGAGATCATGGGCTTGCGGATGTCGACCTGCGACACACTCGGCGACACGCTCGACGATGGCAGGCTGGCAGTTGCGCTGGTCCTCGCGTTCGGATTGGCCACGCGGCCAAAGAGAATGCTCGCGTCCACCAGGTTGCCGTGCGCAATGCCCTTGGCGTGCAGCTCAAAGACGGCGTTGGCCAGGTGCGAGGCCAGACGGAACTTGGCCTCCAGTTTCGGCTCGAAGCCCGGGCTGCCCAGCAGGTCGCCCAGTGTGTACAGGCACGAGCGCAGCGTGGCAGGCGACTGCGTGGCACCCGGCTCGGCCGAGGCAATGGCGTGGAAGCCGGCGGGGAACTGATAGACAAGGCCGAGGCGCGAGTGGTCCATGTCCTCAAAGTAGCCCAGCAGACGCGGCGTGCCGCTGTAGGAGGAGCCGGGCAAGTTGCTGCTGCCGCCGCCGCCGCGGTAGGTTTGGCCGTGCAGGCCAGCAGACAGCTTCTCAAAGCGGGCCATGGAGGGCAGGATGCCGGCGGACGAGAAGACGGGGTCAAAGTAGGCATACTCGAGCAGCAGCGGGGGGTAGCTATGGCTCAGCGGGCGCGCGGCCAGCTCGGCATAGGCCTGCTTGCTCATGAAGACAACCTCGCGCGTGACCGGGTTCTCGGGCAGACGCGTGCTGGACTCGATAATGGTCAGCGTGGCCGAGTCGATCTGCTGCGGCACCAGCATGCGCGTCGACTCGAAGAGCCGCGCCTCGTCGCTGGTCAGCTGCATGGTCGATGACGGCGACCGGCGCATTTGGCCATAGGGGCCGTAGGCGCTGTGTTGCTGAATCTGCTGCATGGCGGCGTGCTGCTTGGCAAATGGTTGGTGTGTGTGTTGCTGCGCTTGCTGCGGCGTGGAGGATGACCATGCACCGGTAGATGCTGGCTTGTCGGAGCCGCCGGGGGTGGTGCTGCCATCGGCCGCGATCCCCGTCCCAGAGGCAGCGCCGGCTGTGACGGCGGACGACCGCGTGCGCGAGAGGTCGTAGAGCGTGTCGATGGACATGGTCAGGTCGCGGACCAGGTCGGTGAAGCGAGCCCTGTCCCAGGCGATGACCGGTAGCTTGCGGTCGCGGTCGTGGTCATCGGAAGCCCCGACTGCCTTGTCCAGAGGGCTCTTCCCGCCGTCGCCGCCGCCGCCACCGGCGTCTCCGCCAAGCCGTTTTGAGCTCAGCCACAGCGGCTCGACTTCGGCCAGCGTTTCCTTGATGGTGGACATGATGCTGCCGACCACCTCGCTGAGGCCGGCGCGTGACAGGGACGAGTCGATCAGGACCTCGGACGACTGGCTAGGGTCGGACCATTCGAGTCCCCAGATGACGAGGCGGTCCTTTTGGATGCGCAGCTTGCGGTGCAACGCCTTGATCTCGGGGTCTTCGGCATTCTGGACGGGCTCCTTGACGAAGTCGGACGACTTCTTGGTGTCATTGTAGAGGCGGCTAAGGCGGCGCTGAAAGGGCTGCAAGCCAGGGAGGGTGATGTAGGAGTCCATGGGGAGGAGCCGGCAGGATGCCGGCGAATGAAGACGGCAGTGAGTGGAGGATGAGGTTGACGTTTGAGATGTTGAGTGGTATGTAGTGGGTGTCTGGGTGATAAGACGACGATCGCATCGCTGTTAAGCGGCTGCCTGCATCTGGTCGTGAAACAGCCCGAGGAAATGCTGCTGCCTTGTGTTTCTATCACGTGTTATTACATCAGCATTTGAACAGTCATCACATGTTGCCGCGCGAAGCCGCGCCTAAGCGCCACCCCACGTCGTACGTAAAAAGAGCGTAAAGCGCGGGAGTAGAGAAGACGCAATCGAACGCAATTCTCACACGGGGCGTTCTTTTCCTGGTGTCTTCTTCTTTCTCCTTTCTCTTCCACCGATTCACCTCAAATCCTCTTTGACTCCTCCTGTCTCCCCGTCATCCTCCCGTCTTCCTCTCCAACTCTCGCTATCATGGCTTCCGACGGCATCACCGACTCTGTCCTGCAGCTGATCAACCACACGCCGCTGGTGCGACTCAACCGCGTGCCACAATCACTCGGCGTGACGGCGCAGGTGTACGCCAAGGTGGAGCTGTTCAATGCGGGTGGCAGCGTCAAGGACCGCATTGCGCTGCGCATGATCGAGGAGGCAGAGAAGAGCGGCCGCATCAAACCCGGCGACACGTTGATCGAGCCGACCAGCGGCAACACGGGCATCGGGCTGGCGCTGGTGGGCGCCGTCAAGGGCTACAAGACCATCATCACGCTGCCGGAGAAGATGTCGGCCGAGAAAGTGTCGGTGCTGCGCGCGCTGGGCGCCACGATCATCCGCACGCCGACGCAGGCGGCCTGGGACAGCCCCGAGTCGCACATTGGCGTGGCGCGGCGCCTGCAGCAGGAGATCCCCAACAGCCACATCCTCGACCAGTACACCAACGCAGACAACCCACGCGCGCACGAGTTCGGCACGGCCGAGGAGATCTGGGCACAGACGGGCGGCCGCGTCGGCGTGGTCGTGGCCGGCGCCGGGACGGGCGGCACGGTGTCGGGTATCGCGCGCGGCCTGCGCAAGCACAACCCCAACATCACCGTGGTCGCTGCGGACCCCATCGGCAGTATCCTGGCGCAGCCGGCCAGCCTCAATGCTGCCGGCATCAACACGCCGTACAAGGTGGAGGGGATCGGCTACGACTTTGTGCCGGACGTGCTGGACCACCAGCTGGTCGACCGCTGGTACAAGACGGGAGACCGCGAGTCGTTCCACCTGGCGCGCCGTCTCATTGCCGAGGAGGGCCTTCTGGTGGGCGGCAGCTCGGGCTCGGCGCTGGCGGCGGCCGTGCGGGCGTCCAAGGACCTGGGGCTGGGTCCGGACGACGTGGTGGTGGTGGTGCTGCCGGACAGCATCCGCAGCTACCTGTCCAAGTTTGCCGACGACGACTGGCTGGCGGCCAACGATCTGCTGCCGGGAGACGAGGAGGACTCTGCCGCGGAAGAGACACAACACCACCCCCCCCACCACCCTCCTGGCAACCCGTACGGTGACCACACGGTGCGGGCGCTGCGGCTCAAGCCGGTGACGTCGGTGCTGGCGGACAGCGCGTGCAAGGACGCCATCGAGACGATGCGCGACAAGGGCTTCGACCAGCTGCCGGTGCTGACGCCCAAGGGTGACCGGCTGGCGGGCCTGGTGACGCTGGGCAACCTGCTGTCGTACACGGCGCGCGGGCGCATCACGCCGGCGAGCCCGGTCAGCGCGGCCATGTTCGACTTTGCGCGGCTCGACGAGGTGGTGACGGACCCGCGGGACGTGGTCTCACGGGCGGCGGCGGCCAAGACGAAGCAGCAGCGACGCCGGCAGTTTGTGCAGATCACGCCCGACACGCCGCTGACCGTGCTGAGCCGGTTCCTGGAGTGGAACAGCGCGGCCATTGTGACGGAGGGCGGCGACGGCCCAGACGCGCGGACGGCCAAGCCGGTGGCTGTCGTGACCAAGGTGGACCTTTTGACCTGGGTGGTGAAGGAGTTGAAAGACGAGTGAGGTGGAGGACGAGGACCACGATCGATAGCAGGCTTGAGAGTGACGATAGAGTATGCCGATAGAAATGACAGTAGAACAGATTTAGCATTGTCTATCTTCCCTTCCTGCAACGCACCCTACGCGGAAATCTGCTGCGCAATCCAGCTCCACCACTGGTCAATACCCGGCCCGGCGTCGCCGCCGACGACATTGCCGGCGATGACGGCCACGTCAATGTCAAACTGGCGCAGCTGCTCAAAGGAAAACGTCTTGGCGCCGTAGTCGCCCAGCCAGTCGTCGGCCGCGTCCCGGCCGCTGGCCAGCGCGGCAGCGTCGTCGTCGGCCGTGACGCTGCTGTCGAGCAGGCCACGGCTGCGTGTCGCGCGGATGCGGCCGAGCTCGGCCTCGAGCTGGGCGCGGACGAGGGGCGCCGGCAGCGCCGTGAACAGGTCGGCCTTGTTGGCGGCGACCAGCACGGAGATGGCGGGCGGTGCCCGCGACGACGCGGTGGCGCCCATGCGCTTCTGCAGCAGCAGCAGCACGTCGTAGAGGTAGCTGGCGGCGGCGGCCAGGCCGGGTTCCTGGTCCTGGTCCTTTTTCTTTTCCTTTCCGTCCGCTTCGCCGCCGGTCGTCGCCAGCGCGGCGCTGTCCACGACAAAGACGACGGCACGCACCTTGGCCTCCTTGCTGTGGATGCGCGCCAGGGCGGCCGCACGCAGCTTGCCGTGGCCCGGCGTGTCGACGAGCAAGAACTTGTGGGCGGCCGCGCCGGCGGCGTCCAGGTCGGCGCGGTAGCTGGAGGCGCCATCCTGGCTGACGGCCAGCTCGACCACGTTGGGCCGCTGCGACGTGTAGGAGCGCGCCGGGTCGTCGGCACGGCGCTCCAGGCGCGTCGTCAGCGCCGTCTTGCCGGCACCGGGCGGGCCGACGACCAAGACAGAGGGGAGGGTGATGTAGGCGACGGAGCGGCTGAGGTAGAAGTGTAGCAGGACGGGGAACAGCAGCACGACGGCGAGTCCTAGCACGAAGACAGGCACTGACGGCGTCAGCAGGTACTCGAGCAGGCGCCGGACGGCGTCTAGGAGGTTGGAAGCCATGGCGGTGTCGGGTAGCTCGGGTTGTCGGAGCTGTGGTGAGTTTGACAAGTTGCAGATTGCTGTGGAAGGTGTGGCTTGACGCGTGGCCGCCATTTAAAGTGGGGCGTACGGCTGACCTGTGGCGCAGCCTGTCAGAAAAGGAGGCAAAGTTAGTTGAAGAACGGTTCGCGTCGATGGCCCGTCTTTTACGGAACCCCTTTCCTATTTGTCCTTCTTTGCCTTGAACTTCATTCTCTTCCTTCTCATTCACTCGTCCTCCACCCAAAATCCCCATGCCATCAGACACCCAGTCGCCCGCGCAGCCGCCGTCCAAAGGCAGCGTGGCTGCACCGACGCTTCGCACCGACTTGGAGATGGGCGAGATGAGTGGCAGCAGCTCGGCGGCGGCGGAGCAGACGGACATTATGCATGTGGCACGCGTTGGCGACGTGGCGGCCATGGCCAAGTTGTTTGAGGCGGGCGCGTACGATGCAACGTACACGGACAATGAGGGGATTACTCCTTTGCATGTGAGTTGCGTGTGAGGAGAAGCTGCCCGCGTGGTTGAGGAGAGATCTGTGACTGCCGCGTTGAGACTCCCTGAATCTGCCAGACGTTCTTCTAACTCCACCAGTGGGCCGCTATCAACAACCAATACGCCATGTGCCAATACCTCCTCGACCACGGCGCGCCCGTCAACGCCAAAGGCGGCGAGTCTGTGGCCACCCCCCTCCAATGGGCCGCCCAGCGCTGCCACTACTACACCGTGCACCTGCTGCTGCAGCGCGGCGGCGACCCCCTCATCACCGACTCGCAGGGCTACAACACGCTGCACATCTCCACCTTCAACGGCAACGTCCTGCTGCTCGTCCTGCTGCTCCACCAGGGCATCCCCGTCGACGTGCTCGACGGCTTCGGCCACACCGGCCTCATGTGGTCCGCCTACAAGGGCTTCCCCGCCTGCGTCGACCTGTTTCTGCGCTGGGGCGCCAGCGTCGAGGCCCGCGACGAGCAGGGCTTCACCGCCCTGCACTGGGCCCTCGTCAAGGGCTCCGTCGGCTGCGTGCAGAAGCTGCTGGAGTACGGGTCGGACCGCTTCGCCAAGACCACCGCCGGCAAGACGCCTGCAATCACTGCGCAAGAGCTCAACACCGAGTCTGCCTGGCACGCCGCCCTCAAGGAATGCGGCTACGACGAGCACGCCAACCCGGCCGTCGGCGGTGGCGCGGGCGGCGGCGGCGACGCCAGCCTGCTGACGCGTCTGCTGGCCGCCGTGCTCTCGCGGCTGCCGGGTCCGGCCGGCGCGCAGCTGGCGGCCGACCGGCGCGGGTTCGTGACCAAGTTCCTGTTCCTGTGGCCGTTTGTGCTCGTGTGGGCGGTGCTGGCGCTGCTGGCGGGCCTGCCCGTGTACCTGGGGCTGCCGGTGGCGCTGGCGGCCGGGTTTGGCCTGCAGTGGGTGGCGCGGCAGGTGGCCCAGCAAGGCCCGCCGGACCTGCGGCAGCTGCCGCAGACGCCGTGGCTGTCGGGCATCTTTGCCGGCAGCCTGTTCGTCGTGGGCGTGGCGTGGGTGGTGCACGTGCTGCCGAACACGACGTGGCGGGTCGAGGCGAGTGCGGCAACGGACGCGGCGACGGTTGCGGCAACGGACGCGGCGACGGTCGCGACGACGCACTGGCTTGTCAACATCCTCTTTGCCATTCTCTTCGCGCTGACCACGTACTTTTACGCCACGTGCATGACGGCCGACCCCGGCTTCGTGCCAAAGCTCAACGGCATTGCCGAGCAGCGCGCGGTCATCGACGAGCTCGTGGGCGAGTGGCGGTTCGACGAGGCCAACTTCTGCGTGGCATGCATGATCCGGCGGCCGGTGCGCAGCAAGCACTGCCGGCGCTGCGGCCGGTGCGTGGCGCGGCACGACCACCACTGCCCGTGGGTGTACAACTGCGTCGGCGTCAACAACCACCGGCACTTTTTCCTGTACCTCGTGTGCATGACGGCGGGCGTGCTGCTGTTTGACACGGCCGCCTACGCCTACCTGACGGAGAGCGCGCTGGTGGCGGAGGCGTCGGAGTCGTGCCGCGTGCTGGCGCCGGGGCTGTGCCGCGTGGTCAACGCCGACGCGTTCACGCTGCTGGTGGCGGTGTGGGTCACGCTGCAGCTGACGTGGGTGAGCATGCTGATGTTTGTGCAGTTCCTGCAGGTGTCGCGGGCCATGACGACGTACGAGAACATGTACGGCGTCGACCACGGTGGCAGCGGCCGGGTGCTCAACTCGGCCTTTACGTCGACGGGCGCGCCTCTAGACCCGCGACAGGCCGGCGGCAGCGGCAGCGGTAGCGGTAGCGGAGGCCACGGCCACGGCCACGGCCACGGCCACAGCCACAGCCACCGAGGCTTCCTCAAGCAGTGGAGCAAGCTGCTGGGCATTGACACGTTCATCGAGACGGCCACGGGCCGGGGCGCGGCGACGGGGTCGGCGGCGGCACAGCGGCGGCGCAACCCGTACTCGCGGGGCTGCCTCGTCAACTGCCGCGACTTCTGGTGCGACCCGGCGCCGGTGTTTGGAGCCCGTGGCGAGACGGGCAGTGCGCTGCTGGGCGGCGAGCCGGTCAACTACACGGAGATGTACGAGGCGCCGAGTGCGCACGAGGCGATGCAGCGGCGGCCGCGGGCCGAGGGCGGGCAGGGTGCAGCCTATGCGGCGGTACCGAAGGAAGATGTGTAGGCTCTCCGAAGATGTGTACCTAGGTACGCAGTGCATCATTAGTATATTATTGCCAGTTTTACTGTATTCACTGCTGACGTGTGCCGGAGTTACACGTGCAAGCCCCTGAAATTAGTCTCAAAATGCAGTAATGGCGTCCGGCGTACTCCGTAGTTGCCTCTCCCTTCAGTGTCAAATCACGTCACTCACCTCACATCACTCACCTCACTCCCTCCATCACTCCCTCCATCACCATGCCCCGACTCACGCTCTACGGCTACTACGGCTCGTCGTGCACGACGCGGCTGCGCATCGCGCTCGGCCTCAAGCAGATCGAACACAAGACGGTCTTTGTCGACTTCTTCCAGCGCGAGCACCGCGCCGCCGCCTACGCCGCCCTCAACCCCAACCAGACGCTGCCGACGCTGCAGGTCGACGACGAGGCCAGCGGCACGACGACGCTCATCACGCAGTCCGAGGCAGCGCTCGAGTACCTCGAGGAGGCCTTCCCGGCCGCGCCGCCGCTGCTGCCGCCGCCCAGCGACCCGGCGGCCCGCGCGCGCGTGCGCAGCCTCATGGCCACGGTGGTGGCCGATCTGCAGCCGCGGCAGGCCAACCAGACGCTGGAGTGGCTGAGCGAGCGCTTCGGCGCCGACCAGGCGGCGCGCGTGGCCTGGTCGCACGACTGGAGCGCGCGCCAGCTGGCGGCGTACGAGGCCATGGTGTCGGGGGAGAAGGGAACCGCCGGTACTTACTCGGTCGGCGACAGCGTCACCCTCGCCGACGTCGTGCTGGTGCCGGCCATTACGAACGCGGTCGAGCGCTGGGGCCTCGACCTCACGCGCTTCCCGACGCTGGCGCGCATCCACGGCAACCTGCGCGCGCTGCCGGCGGTGCAGGCGGCACACTGGTCGCAGCAGCCGGACGCGCCGGTGAAGGCATCAACTTAAGCAACGACTCTTTTATTTCTATCTACTCCGTGCGTCTACTCGTGCAGGTCGCATGTGCCGTGCGTCTACTCCTCGTGGAACAGGTCGCCCGTGCCGTGCGTCTTGACCAGGCGATACACGTTCGTCTCAAACACGCCGACCGCCTCCACGGCCTTGGCCCCCGACGTGGCATCGCGTGTCGTCGCCAGCGCGTCCAGCAGCGCCTGGCCGTCGACGTCGGCCTGCTCGAACTCGTGGATGGCCAGCCAGGCCGGCGGCGGCGGCGGTGGCGCCTCTGTGGTCGGCAGGCCCTTGAACAGGCGCGACTCGGCGTTGGAGCGGCTGAAGCGCAGCAGGTAGCGCGTCGAGCGCAGGTAGCCGCCGGGGATCGAGCCGGCTGCGAGGGCTGGCTGGTACTCCTGGCGGTACCACTGGTCGACGACGTCGCCCTCGGCGCCCGTCGGCCCGCCCACCAGCTCGGTGACCAGTGTCTTCGTGTGGCCCTTGCCGCGGGCCGTCGGGTCGGCCAGCTGCACGAGGTTGAGGTAGCCGACATGGAAGTCGGCCAGGTCGTAGCACAGCCCGGACCCCGGCAGCAGCGGGCTGCTGACGCGGATCTTCTTGAACTCGTCGCTGGCCAGGAAGGCAATGTCGCGCAGCGGGTAGATGGACAGGTACGGCAGCGGCACCGACCCGATGCGGTCGTGCTTCCAGCGCAGCGCCGACTTGATGCCGCTGGTCGCCACCACCTCGGCAATATGGTCCGTGTCGTACCAGTGCATGAAGACCTCCTCTGACATGATGTCTGACCGCACAATGGCCGACCGCACAAAGAGCATCCCCGGACCGGAGATGTTGCCTGGATCCATGGTGGAGTGAGTGGGAGTGGGAGTAGTTCACTGTCTCACGGATTTGTGTAAGTGGCTTGAGTCGTCAGTGCTCACATGCGGGGGCCAAGAGCTTATCTTAAATGTTCTTTCTTTTCTTGTGTCCTTGTTCCTTGTCCCATGTTCCATGTTCTTGTTCCATGTCCTCCTTCACTCTTCTCTCGTCTTCCTGTCTCAAGCGCACGGAAATACTTCTCCAGCACTCTCTTCCCCGCCTCAACAGCGCTACCCAGGCACTGCATCACCCGAATTTCCGAGCTTCCGGGCGTTGTTAGCCCTGTAAATACTAAGCTAGCTCCTGCTACCCGCAAATCCGGAGATCCTCCCCCCCGAGACGGAAGAAGAAGCTCTCCTCGTCCCATCTAGATCTCCTCCATCACCTCGCCCACGACCCGGGCCGCCAGCGCCCGCCGCTGCGCCGCTGGCAGCCCGGCACCCAGGTCGCGCGCCGCCTGTAGTTTTTGGACCAGCTGCTCCATGGCCGCCGCGTGGTCCTTTTCCTTTTGGCTGTCCTCCTCCTCCGACGCGTCGGCGCCCCCTGCCCAGATCGCCTGTCGCAGCCCGGCAAAGTCGGTGCGGTCAAAGCCAAAGTCGGCTTCATCCACCTCGTCGTCGTCTGCGCCACCGGGCAAGCCTCCCACCTCCAAGTCCAGCTCCACGTCTGCTTGCCGCCAGTCGTTGGCCTGCAGCGCCTCCAGCACGCGCGGGATGCCGGTTTTTTCTGAAATTAGTACACCGTGAAGAAATGCAGGAAAGCAGCGTAAAACTCACCTCCCCACTCGTTGCTCGCAGCCTGTCCCGGCGCCACCAGCACAAACTCCAGGCCGGCCTCCACGCAGGCGTCGTCCCACGCCGCCGCCGCCTCCGCATCCACTGCCGCCGCAGACACGCCCACCACCAGGCCCACGCCGTCCCACGCATTGCCGTAGACGTCCTCTTCGCTGCCGTCGTCCTTGTCGTCTCCCCCGTCCGCCGACCCCAGCCCTCGTACCAGGCGGCCGACGTGCTCCACCAGCCGCCGCTGCTGCTTGCCCCTGTCGCCGTCACCGTCGCCAGCGACGCCCACATCCACCACGGCCACGACGCCGCCGAGCGCCGCGCGCACTTCGCTTGCCTCGTCGCTGAGAAAGGCGTCGGCCCAGGCGGCTGGGTCGCTGTCGTCGCTGTCGTCGCCGTCGTCGCCGTCGTCGCCGTCGTCATCGCCACCGTCGTCATCGCCACCGTTCGCTTGGCGGCCCCCCACCAGGTCCAGCCAGACCGGCACCTCGGCGCGGTAGTACGCTGTCGCCAACGTCAGCGCGTGCGTCGTGCCGGCCATCTCGGCAGCCGGGTCGGAGCCGGTGAGATCTGTTAGTGCGAAGCGTCAGCCTTCTCTCCCCTTTCTATCTTCTTCCCCTCCAACACCTACCCCTTACAACCCTCCGGAGATGCGCGTGCGAAGGCCCCAGCGCAACGGCTAGGATCCGCCGTGCGTTGGCAATCGCCCTGTCTGGAGACGGCGCCATTGTGTGTGGTTGTTGGGGAAAAGAAGAAGACGACCATGTCCGTCCCCATGCCCTTTGACATTGACGTAGTCGCCAAGTGGGGCCTTTGCGACAATATGCGCTAGTCGCTGCACTCTCTCTTCATATTGACGTCGTCTCTCTTCCCCCGTCTCTTCAACCAACTCTTCCTCAATCAAAATAGAGTTCATTAACCAGGTAAAACCTACTCCGTAAACGCCTTTCCCTTCCCCTTTCTCTCTTTTCCAAACGGGGCTTCAAAACCAAGAAGCACAAACTACAAATCCGAAATCGTCGCATGCAAACCATCCTTTCTATGTACAGCCCCCCCAACCCTCTACCTTTCCTCCAGGTCAATCAAGTTCTTGTCCTCGTACGCCTTCTTGGCAATCTTGGCCAGCGCTTCGTAGTCGCCGCTCATGTCGCACATCGACCGGAACAGTCCCTCGCCTGGCTTCTTCTGCATCAGCTCCCACGGGTGTGCACACTCCACCAGCGTGCCCCGGTCCAGTACCAGCACCTTGTCGTAGTCCGCAATCGTCTGCAGCCGGTGCGCAATTGTAATGATCGTCGACGTCAGCTCCCGTACCGTCTCCTGGATCTTCGAGTCCGTTGCATAGTCAATCGACGCCGTCGCCTCATCCATCAGCAAAATCGACGGCTTCTTCAGCATCGCCCGCGCCAAACACAGCAGCTGCCGCTGCCCTTGTGACAGGTTGGAGCCCGACTCCGCCACCGGTGAGCTCAGGTCCAGGAACACGTTCTTGTTCGTCGCCGTCGGCGTCGTCGGCGTCGTCGCATCCGGGCCCGTGACCTCCACTACTGGCGCTGCCGCTGTCGCTGTCGCCGTCGGCGTCGTTGTTCCTGGACTCGACGGAATCGATTCGTCGGCGCCAATCAGCTGCACGCGACGCAGCGCCGCAAAGATCTGTTCGTCTGTGTATGCATCGAACGGGTCAAGGTTGGTCCGGATCGTGCCCATGAAAAGCGTCGGCTCCTGCGGCACAATCGTGATCGCCTCGCGAAGGTCCCTCAGCCCAATCTGCCCAATGTCGATGCCGTCGATCAGGATCCGGCCAGTTTCCGCCTCGAGAGCGCGGAACAATGCCAGCGCCAGTGAGCTCTTGCCCGCACCCGTGCGCCCCACAATGCCAACCTTCTCGTGCGGCTCAATGCGGAACGTCAGGCTGCGCAGCACCGGATCCAGATCTTCGCGGTAGCGCGTCGTGTAGTCAATAAACTCGACTGACCCATGGCTGGGCCAGTCGGCGGGCGGCCGGTTATCCTCGATCACGGCCGGTGCCTCCTGCTCGACATCCAGGTACTCCTTGACTCGCTCCACCGAGTTCATGTTCTGCTCGTTCATTGCGTACAGCCGCACCAGCCATAGAATGTTCTCGGCAAATCCAATTGCGTAGCTCAGCGAGATGCCCGCCGACCCAGCATCGATCGTCCCCAGGCTCAAGATCACAAACACACCCGCAAAGAACGACACTAGGTCGCCGAGCAGATCCGTCCGGAAGCTCAGCCAACGGTTGGCTGCCCACAGATAGATAAACGGGCGTAGTTGTTTGTTGATGCGCGCGAGGTTGTCGCGCACAAAGCGTCGCTCGTCACCATACGCCCGGATTGTCGTGACGCCCGACAGTGTTTCGCCAAACTGCTGGAAGAGTGGACTGCGCTGCACCGACTCCAGGCGCTTGAGGTCGCGCGACGAGGACAGATAGAACTTGCCCAGAAAGATGTACAGCGCCGTGATAAACACACCGGCAATGAGAAAACCGGGTGTCACCACGGCAATCAGAACAATTGTAATAACAATGCTAAGCGCACACGTCATGACACTGATAGCCACTGGTGCAACTTCCTGGTCGATGGCTTCGAGGTCCTTGCTGAAACGGTTCATCATCTGGCCCAGTGGCGTCACATCAAAGAAGCGGAAGCGCGCAAACGCCACCGAATGCATTAGTCGGTTGTGCAGCTTCCATGACGCTGTCAGAGAGCCAAAGAAGATCCATATATCCCGGATGAACGCAAAGACAGAGCCAAGCAAGCCAATGCCCGCCAGCACCAAAATGTAATAGTGTGCATTCACCTCCGGATTCGTCAAGGCCGACAGCGCAGAATCGGCCTGGAAAACGGTTGAGTTCTTGGGCACCATCGACGACAGTGAGAACATGGACGTCGCATGGCTCACGGTGTACGGTGAAAACGCATTCGATAGCGACCGGCCGAAGAGCGCCGTCTGGCCAGAACCAGAGACACCAGAGGCAAGCGATCCCAGTGTATAGTTGAAAAGCGCCTTGCCACCAGCCACGGTTGCAGCAGCTGCTTCCGCAGCCACCTCCTCTTCCGTGTACTGGTTCGACCACTCCTTGATCCACAGGTTGGAGGCCACGAGAGAGAACTGCTGCGCCGAGAAGACAAAGCCAGCAACCACCCAGAACCACCACGTGCCCATGGACCCGAGGTAGAGACTCATGACCGGCCACTTGACGGCGCCGGTTGCCTTGGTTTCTTCGAGTGTATCTTGCTTCTTCTGGGCCTTGTTGTTCTTGCTCTTGTTTTTCGCAGAAGTGCTGTCGCCTGCAGGCAGAGATGGATCGGACGCGCCGCCGCTGTCGATGAGCGTCGGGTCGTTGCTGCCCTCCGCGCTCTCGCCCACGCTCGACGGAACACGCGACGGGATTCGTGAAATGTCTGCCGCGCCGGTCTGCGACTTGTGCAGGACCTCTTCGCCCAGTTTTCCGGTGGCAATGACGTCTTGCGACGAGCCCTGCGCCGTGATGCGGCCGTTGTTCATGAGAACGACGTAGTCGGAGAAAGGAACGCAGAGTGAAATGTTGTGCGTGACAAGGATGCATGTGCGCTGGCGCATGAGCGGACCGCGGATGCAGTTGTTGTAGATCCATTGGGCTGTATGGGAATCGACAGCACTAAGGCAGTCGTCCATGAGGATGTGGCGCGAGTTTGAGTACAGAGCACGCGCCAAGGAAATGCGCTGCTTCTGGCCGCCTGACAGCGTAATGCCCTTTTCGCCGACCAGGGTCTCGTCACCGTTGTCGAGAGTCTCGTTCAGATCCCGTTCCAGGGCACAGGCAACAATGACGTCGCGGTACCGCTGGTCATCGAAGGGCGAAGCGAAGAGAATGTTCTCTTTGATTGTGCCGTTAATCAGCCATGCCTGCTGGGCGACGTAGGCGCACGTCTCGGCAAGGCCCGTCTCGGGGTCGGGTCGAACGTCTTCGCGGCTGCGGCCGCCGGGGAAATAGACACGGCCATGGAGCAAAGTCATCTCACCCAGCAGGGCCATTAACAGAGACGTCTTTCCGGAGCCGGTGGGGCCGGTAATGACATTCAACTTGCCAATCTCAAATTCCACATTGATGTCGAGGAGACGGAATGCCATGGAGCCGTCACCCGCCACCACATCCCTGCCGCCCCAGATAAAGCTGGCGTTGTTGCGGAATCCAATGACACGCTCTCCGGTCGTCTCGTCGATGTTATCCAGGCCGAGTTGATCAAACTTTTCGGTCTCTTCTTCGGAAAGAAACTCGTCGATGCGGTCGATCGAGACCTGTGACTCCTGTACGTGCGCAATCATGTCACCAAGTTGGTCGAGGGGGTAGCGCAAGAGCATGAAGAGCGAGATGGCGGTAAAGGCGACAGAGGGATACAGGGGCTTCTTCTCGACAACTGTGTAGATCAGGAAACAGCAAAACGTGATCAGGATGGGAACGGTATTCCAGATCGCGACGGCACACGCCCAGAGGATATAGCGCTTGCGAAGGGCTTTCAGTTCGGCGCGGCGCTTCTCGTCAATGATGTTGCCGAAGCGAAGCTCCCACGCGAAATACTTGACGATGCGGATGTTCTGAAGGACTTCATTTGTAGCATGAATCCTCTTATCCGTAGCCGCCATGATGGTCTTCTGAGTGGACGTGAAGGCTTTGGCGAACAGAATGTTGATGGGTAGCAGCAGGGCCATAACAACGAAGCCTGGAACGGCGCTGACGCCCATGACGCGGTATAAGAGATAGACGGAAACAAGGAGCTGTGTCGGCGCGGCAGCGAAAAGGTAGTGCAGGTAGGCAGTGACCTCGGATACCTTGAAGCTGTCAACAGACATGAGGTTGATGATCGTTCCGATATTTGCCTGCTCGTCGGGTGCGACAGTCTTGGCGCTGGCTTTCGTGTCGTTGGCGGACGCGGCGGTGTCGGCACCGACTGGAGTCGCTGCGCCATTGCTCTGGGCGGCCGCAGAGTCGCTTGTGCCGTTGGCCGTGTTGTCTTTACCCGCCTTCTTCTGGAGGCCGACTTTGCGGCGAATGGAAGCGGCCCAGCCCTCACGATTCTCGGATGCAGCGGCCGTCTGAGCATCCTTCCTGGCGCCAAGGACGGTGTCGTTGCCAGCGGCAGCTTTTCTGCGCAGTGCCTTGGCGTAGATCTCGCCGACGAGGATGGCTCGGATGTTGATGCAGATCTTGCGACCGATCCAAAGCGCTGCGCCATCAGCGATGGAGCGGATCAGGTCCGTAATGGGTAGGAGAATGACGAAGAGCCAGAGAACGTTTCGTGGGGCAGCATCCGGCTGCTCTACGTATTCAAGAATAGCCTTCAGCAGCATAGTAGGGGCAAAGGTGAAGAACCCGGAGAGGATGGCCCAGCAGATCTGGACAATGAGTTCTGTCTTGAAATAGAGCAAGAGGTGGAGCGAGAGGGTAAACCGCTTCTTCATGCGACGGTAGCGTGCCAGGACGGTGCCGGCTTTGTCGTGACCTGTCAAATTCCAGATGCGTTCCATCTCGACCGAGTTCTTGTAGCCGTCCCACACGATGGCGTCGACCCACGAGAACGTATAGTACGACAGGAGCGACGCAAGGTTTTCGCGAGACGGCGGCAAGCCCTCCTCAGACTCCAGCACGACGGTCTTGTTGCCCCTGCGCGTGGTCATGGCGAGGAAGAAGAGGGCGGAGGTCAAAGAGAATTCGGTAATGACGAGGACCTCGGTTAGCGGCGCGGTCGCGTGTATCAGAACGGAGCGGAAGATGGCGATACAGAAGAGCCACTGGGCCGAATAGATGGTGGCCGTGTGGTACCAGAGCTGCGGATTCCGCCAGCGGGTGTGTCCGCCCGCAACCACCGAGAGCAGGCGCAGGGAGATGAGCACGGCAGTGTAAAGCCACGTCAAAAGACCGACAATGGCTGCCGCCTGGCCCTTGGGGTATGGCTCGCCTGAGTTGTTGTCGTCGTCGCCAGCACCGTGTCCGGAAAAGGCGCCTTTTGCTAGGGCAATGACGTTGACGACGATGAGCCCGATAGCGATCAGCAGCTCAACAGCGACCACGATCTCCTGGCCCCGGGGTTTGTCTGTGTGAACGGTTGACGCCTTGGTGGTGGTTGGCACAAGGCTTAGTCGACTATGGGCAATGGCAAGGCCGCTGTTGCCGTTTTGCTCATCGTCGTCGTCCTCGTCACTTTCATCGACCACGGCCGAATCGCGTTCGTTCGGGAGGACGTCGTCATCGCTGTCGATCAGGCTCGTGTCTGGCAGCTCCGTACGGCCGGCGGCGGATGACTGGCTGCCGAGCCGGGAACGGATCCGCTGGTAGGCATGGCTGGCTGTGCTTTGGCTTCGCCGTAACTTGAGGAGGTGGCGAATGCTCTGAGAGGCGACGAGGAGAAAGGAAATGGTGAGGACGACAAGGGGAAAACGGGTTTTGAGGTAGCTGGCGATGTTAGCAGGAAGTTGCACATTGGTTCAGGGCGACTTTCAGACGTACTCTCTCTGGAAGCAGACGGTGAAATCATCAACGCGCCATATCGGCCCGGAACATGACGCAAGAGCCATGCTTATCCCGACACTCTCTGTGCGAGCTCTGGGGAAAGGCAGAGCTGGGAAAATTTGGGCAGGGGGGAGGGGGGAGAGGGTGTAAGGAGAGGCGCCAATAGGAGGGGGAGGGAAAGAAGAGGAAGGAGATTGGGAGAAGAAGCTCGAGGATGGAAGAGCAATGGGGCGACCCGGAGGCGACGCGGCTTGGAGCAAAGGAAATTTAGGAGCTAACAGGCTCGAGACCGGAGCAGAGACCGTTGGCTAACAAAAAATGAAAAAACCAAAAAATGTCCGCCAAGACGAAGCTTGTCTTTTGGTTTCTCTAGCCTGACGAAGTGCAAGAGCCGTTGTTGAACAGCTATCCAAATGCGGACCAGAGCGTCAACGACGCCGGTGATGTCTCGGACGAGGCAGACGAGACGTGCGATCACGGCGATGGCCGACTAATGTGGTTGAGGGCGAACATTGGGAAGAAGAGAAGAGCGGAGGGGGAAGAAGAAGAGAAAAGAAGAAAAAGAAGAAATGGAGATGCAGGGCGGCTGTGAGAGGATGCTTACGAGGACGGTCGGGGAAGGCACGACCGGAGAGAGGGGGTAGTAAACTCCGAGTCTGTCGGCAGGACCGCTGCGACGTAACCATTCAAAGAAAGCGGGGTGGAAAGGGGACAACATGGGAAAATACAGAAGGAAGCCGGAGATTTGTCCGAAGCGCTCAATGAGCCAGGCAGAAGCAAGGCTGTGAGCTCAGAAAAGCTAAGCTGCTTGTCAAGCTAGCGAAGCAGCCTGCTGCAGCGATGATCCAAGAGGCCAGGACGTGTTGCGCTATGGAAAAGCACGTCATACACTGTAGATCGCAACTGCCTGGGCAATCCTAACCAAATGCAGCGACCTACACTGTTCCAGTGGCAGGAAGGAACAACGCGGCTGAAGCATCCACGGCATGTTTCGTGACAACGGAACAGCTTTTAGCCATACTCATACTCATCCTCCATCGATGTACGCCTTCTCATGCCCCAACAGAACGACGGTTAATTGGTATCTTTGTTCTTTCTGGCTGGGCTTGACCGTAGCCTGGCCCAAGCTCCTGATAACGAAGGAGAGCTCATTAAGAAGAGGCTTGGCAAAGACACGGTAGAACAACCACTCTCCGCTTTCGGCAGGAGCGGTGAGACACAGAAATACGATTTGGAAGGAATGGGCTGCATCGCCGTGCCACAAATTCCGCGTCTTACGTCTCGATTCCGCCGGTTGTATCGGTTTGTCGATGCTTTCACAGCCTGATGTTTGTATATGTGCGTCGACTTGATGGAGCTGGGACCGGGGCTGAGCATGGGAACCAGGTCCAGGCCCAGCTGCTGGCATGCAGTCGACATTCCAGACGGGCCAATACAAGGAGCTTGATTTGATCAATATACACTCCATATGCACCTATTTCCAGGGGATTGAGTAGTATGCGGAGAATGAGTCACCGCAGACGACACATGGTGATGCAGCCAAGAGGTTGCCATGGGCGGGAAGGGGTGGGGGGGAGAGTGAGAGGAAGAGCGGCATCTGGACTGGCGAAGACAACCCGTTCTTCAAGCTCGTGATGAACTTCTTTCCAACCGACTGCTGGGTGCAGTATTGACTCAGCGGGGAATGCCTTGCTTTCCTTACCCAGGCAACGTGCCGAGACTGGAACAGCGAGAAATGTATGTCTGTCTCAGTATCATGAGGACTGAGAATGCTTGGTTTACCCGTCTTCCACTACAATCACTTGGTCTCCCGTTCTTTGTGTATTTTTTATTATCAAAAAAGGAGACCGTAACAGATACAAGAAAAAAGGAAAAGAAAGAAATCGAAAAAAAGAAAGGCCCTTTCTCCCGTTCCTTTCCCTCTCCCAGCGCTATTCCATATTTTTCGGTCTTTTCTACCCAGTAACAAAAAATATACAGATCGCTTTTTTTGTAGAGTTTCGACATCGACGCCTTGACGTATAGACGACGTCGTCGCGGACCAAAAGGAGAAAGGGACGGCGCAAGGAACGATGCGATGGTGGTACATGCTCTGCGACCCTCCGGCCGATGTGTAAGAAAGTGAGAGAGAGCGGGTGCGCGAGCGAGTGCGAGTTCGAGAGCGAGGGTGAGACGTGAAGAGAGTGAGGTTGGAAGATGGTGTGACTGGAAGAGTGTCGAGGCAGACTGCCGAGATTGCTCGCTCCACGGTCGTTGGTTCGCGCAGTTCTCCATCGTAGCGGCTTAGCCCATAACCATGCCCTTCATCGCCGCCATGTCGCCCTCCTTAGCCGCAATCTCAAAGTAGCCGTAGATGATTCTGGATTATAGTGTCAGCAAAGAACGAGACAGAAAGAGAGAGTGAGGAAGACACTTACGTCACTGCAAGTAGAGTACCGGTGCCGGAGCCCAGAGCACCCAGCAGATCACTGGCCACAGACAGCGCGCCAATGCACGCGCCGCCAAACGCCGCCGCCGTCGGGATGATGCGCTTTAGCTCTTTGTACATGCTCTGGTCACGGTGGCCCGCCATCACCAGGCCCTGGTCTTTGAGCTGCTTGGCCACGTCGCGCGGGCTCGAGCCCGACACCTCGATCCATGTCTTGGAGAAGATGGCACACGCCGTCAGCATGTACGCAATGTACACCACTGTGTGAATCGGGTCCAGCAGCGCGTCCTTGAAGTTCAACGGCGGCGACATGTAATAGACGAGGCCGGACGTCGCCGACAGCTGCGCCGTGCCGTCCTTGGCCTCCCACACGCCGAACAGCTGCACCAGCAGGTTCTCGGAGAAGCGCGAGTACAGCATCTGTGAAATGAGAAAGATGTTGGACGACAGCGCCGACTGCAGCATGATGGGCATGTTGGACGTGTAGAAGAGGCGAATCGGATACGAGCCGCGCGCGCCGCGCTGCCGCGACGACTTGACCGGGATCTCCACGCGGAAGCCCTGCAGGTAGATGACGGCCGCAAAGACCACCAGCGTCGCCAGCAGGTTCATGACGTTGGGCAGGTTCTGGCGGTAAAAGGCTTCCTGCAGGGCGCGCTGCTTGTTGGGCCACGTCAGCAGCAGGTGGAAGAGCGCAATGACGGCGCCCTCGTACTCGGGGCCGCGGCCCGTGTTGATGCTCGTAGGCGAGAAGGCCTTCCACATGATGGACTCGCAGATGTTGGTGGCAATGAAGAGCGAAATGCCGCTGCCCAGGCCGTAGCCCTTTTGCAGCAGCTCGTCCAGCAGAATGACAATCAGCCCGGCCGTGACCAGCTGCAAGATCAGCAAGAACACAACGCCGGCTCCCAGGTCCGACGGCGGGCCGTAGAGACCCGTGAAGACGTAGACGGTGGCGGTGCCAATGGACAGGATGACGGCAAACAGCTTCTGGGCGCTCTGGTACAGCTCACGGTCCGACTTGTAGTCCAGGTTGACGTCGATCATGTGGGTGCCGGCCAGCAGCTGGAACACCATGCCCGAGGAGATGATGGGCGTGATACCCAGCTCCATCAGTGTTCCGCGGTTGCTGGCCAACATCATGCGCAGCCAGTACAGCGGGTCGGACGTGTCGGACGAGACGATGCCGTACAGGGGCATCTGGCTCATGATCAAAAAGACCAAGAGCGTCAGGCCCGTCCACATCAGCTTCTGGTTGAACGGGATCTTGGTCTCGGGCTGCTGGACCTCGGGGAGGAACGGCACGAACGGCTTGACGAGGTCGAGAAATCGTACTGGAGATGGAGTTAGCACGTCGAGCGATGCCAGAAGTCAAAGGGAGGATGAAAGACAGCTTGACGGATGGAGTTTTGTCGACGGACGAAGCCACGGAGCTCTGTCGACGGACGAAGCCACGGAGCTCTGTCGACGGACGAAGCCACGGCCAAGCTTTCTTCACCGGAACTTACAGCTGCTCATCTTGGCATCTATTGATGGAAAAAGGCCTTGGAACGGCTCGGGGCTGACAGGGGGGGACGAAGCAAGAAACAGAAGGAGAAGGCCAAAGGTCGAATCAATCGAAAAGAACGAGGAGAAAGGAAGGAGAAACAGACCCGTCAAAGATCAACCGTAAAAGAAGAAGAAGAAGAGGACAGCGACAAATGAGCGCAGAAAGGAGGGAAGAGGAAGAGGGCGAAGAAGGGGGTGAAAGCGCAAATGGATGATGCGGCGAAAAGAAGGGGAGAAGAAACAAGCGTAGAGGCACGAGAGCTCCTTTCCCCAATGGCTGATCTGGCTTCAATTGCGGCTGCCCAACCTGCGATGTGGCCAAAAAATTACGCTTACTCCATAATGTGGCCGGTGTGGAGATGCACGTGACACATACCCCTGAGCCCCAAGTTCCATATACGGACTAGCGTATGGCGCTGACATTGCATAAGCCGCGGATTGATTTCACGACAAGCCGTGGAATCGAGGGAAAAACGCAACGCTCCTTTGCCAGGGCTTCCCTTCCATGATCGGAGAAGTCAAACGCCAACTGTGCTGCTTTGCCCGAAATGCGCTGACCATGTCGCGGCCGCCTTTACGAGCGGCCGATTCGCTCGTCGTTGTCCTCGGCTCGACTGGGACGGGAAAGTCTGATGTAAGAGACGAGAGCGGAGAGAAGAGAAGAAAAAAAGCACACTCTGACCAGTTAGCTGGCTGTCGAGCTTGCTCGCCGCTTTGACGGCGAGATCATCAATGCCGACGCCATGCAAATGTACCGCGGCCTGCCGGTGACCACGAACAAGATCACCACCGAGGAGCAGCGCGGCGTGCCGCATCACCTGCTCGGCACCATCGGCCTGGACGAGCCGACGTGGCACGTCGACCGCTTCCGCAAAGAGGCCACACGCATTATTGGCGAGATCCACGCGCGCGGGCGCCTGCCTATCGTTGTGGGCGGGTCGCAGTACTACACGGACGGCCTGCTGTTTGAGGACCACCTGGTGGACCTGCCTGCCAAACGAGACATGGACGGGGAGGATGACAACGACAACGACGGCCTCGAAAAGCGAACGCGCTTCCCCGTCCTCGACGCGCCGACCGACGTCATCCTGGCCAAGCTGCGCGAGGTCGACCCCGTCATGGCCGAGCGCTGGCACCCCAACGACCGGCGCAAGATCCAGCGGTCGCTCGAGATTTTCTTGACGACGGGCCGGCGCGCGTCCGACATCTACGCCGAGCAGAGGCAGCGCAAGGCGGGCCGGGAGGGCGCCACGGTTGGGGGAAGCAACGGCGATAGCTCAGCGGCAGCCGCCACCCGACCGTGGAACTACCTCCTGCTCTGGGTCTATGCGCGGCCCAATGTGCTCAACGAGCGCCTAGACGCACGCATCGACACCATGCTGGCGCGGGGGCTGGAGCAGGAGGTCCGGGCCATGTACGACACACTGCAGGTGTTGGCCGCGCAGGGCGTGGCCGTGGACCGGTCCAAGGGCATCTGGCAGTCCATCGGATTCAAGGAGATGCTGCCGTACATTGAGGCGAAGGGAGCAGACGGGAAAGAGCAAGAGGAAAAGGACGAGGAGAAGATCAACGCCCTCAAAGCCGCCGGCCTCGACGGCATCAAGTTCGGCACGCACCGCTACGCACGCTACCAGCTGCGCTGGATCAAGTTCAAGACGGTGCCGTACCTGGCCGAGGTGAAGGCGCTCGACCGTCTGTACGTGCTCGACGGCACGGACCGTGCGCGCTGGCAGGAGAACGTGGCCGAGACGGGCGTGCGCCTGACGCGCGCTTTTCTGGAGCAGCACGACGATGCGACGACGGAGCTGCCGGCGCCGGCAGACGTGTCGGAAACGGCCCGGGCGGTGCTGGAGGAGACGACAGTGGCCGCGCGCAGAACAGCCGGGCCGGGCCAGCCGGCGTTCCGGCAGACGTGCAGCCAGTGCGGCGTGACGCTGCTGTCGGAGGACCAATGGACCAAGCACCTGCGGGGCACACGGCACAAGCGGGTGAAGCAGCGGCAGATGCGGCGCGCACTGGTGCCGGTGGTGGCGTCCACGGACCCGGACGAGGGAGCATTGACGCCAGAGGAACCCGACAAACGTGACGTACCTAGTACAGATGAAACAGAATCGTGAACTTTGATGATGACTTTTTCTTTCCTTCTCCCCCCTTCTATGAAATCTGACTCTTGACCCATTTCTCCAGGCCGCCGCGCGCAATAATCTCCTGCACGTTGGGTGGCAGCTCGCCGACCTTTTGGCTCCACGACGCGCCGCCGGCGCCCTCCGTCACCGTCACCTTGCTGCGGCGCACGTCCCACAGCAGCGTCCAGCCGGTGCGGCGGGTGGCCGGCTTTTCCTCCGACGCAAAAACCTCGCGCAGGCGCTCGACCAGGCGCGGGATCTCGAGCCCCATCAGCGCATTGTTGATGCTGTTGCGGCTGAAGATGTTGCCGAAGCTGCCGGCCACCACCATGGGGATCTGCTTGGCCAGGATGGCGGTGGCGGCCTGCTCGCGCGACGAGCCGCAGCCAAAGTTGAAGCCGGACACCAGGATGTCGCCGGCACGCGCTGTTGTGCGGAATGCCTTGTCGTAGTTCTCCATGCACACCTCGGCCATGGTCTCGACGGGCACGTTGTCCTGGTACGTGTACTTGCCGGGGTAGATGCCGTCCGTGTTGATGTTGTCGGCGTCGCAAAAGACGATTTCGCCCTCGACGCGCTCGGGGAAGCCCGGAAGAATCTCCGTGAGAGATTCTTCGGAAGACGGAGACGCGTCTTCCACCGAGGCGACCCCTCCCAGCTCCTTCTCGGCGCCCGCCACAATGCCGTCGACGTCGGCCAGCAGCTTGTCGAGCGCCTCCTCGATGGAGACGACTCGGTCCTGCTCGACGTTGCCGTTGCCCTCGCCGATGATGACCTTCTCCACGCCATCGGGCTTCTGGTAGATGCCCGGCCCGGAAATGTAGCCACTCAGCGCGCTGGCTGCCACCACCTCGGGGCTGGCCAGGTACGCTTTGGCGTCGGTGGAGCCCATGCGGCCCTTGAAGTTGCGGTTGCTGGCGCTGATGCCCACCTCGCCCGGCTCCAGCAGACCGGTGCCCAGGCCGATGCAGGGCCCGCAGCCGGCCGGCAGCAACTGTGCGCCGGCGTCCACCAGCACCTGCCAGTCGCCGCTATCCTCGGCGGCCCGCTGCTCGAGCAGCGACGCGGCGGCGACGTAAAAGTGGACACCATCAGCGATGCGCGGCGGCTTGTCGGCTCCGGCGGCCGCAGCCTCGCGGAAGACGCGCGCCGCAGCGGCCAGGTCGGAGGCGCGCGAGTTGGTGCAGGACACCAGGTAGGCGCGGTCGACCTTGATGCGCTGGGCGGCCAGGTCGCGCAGGGGCGTGGCCACCTTGACGGAGTTGGGCCCGGCCACAAAGGGCGACAGCGTGGCCAGGTTGAGGTAGAGCGCCTTGGCGTAGACAGCGCCGGGGTCGGCACGCAGCTGGTTCTGCACCAGGTCGTCAATGCGGGCGTGCGTGAAGAGGCTGGGCGGGCGTGCCGGGTCCTCGTCCCGCAGCATGGCCTCGGTCGTGGCCTTGGCGCGCAGCCACGACTCAAGCACGCCGTCGATGGGAAAAAGACCCGACAGCGCGCCCCATTCCGTCGTCATGTTGGCAATGGTTAGGCGGTCGTCGATGGGGATGCTGCGCAGGGTCTCCTCGGAGCCGGTGAACTCAATGGCGTGGTTCAGCACGTCGTCCTTGTTGAAGAGCCCGCACAGCGCCACGATCACGTCCTTGCCCGTCACGCCCGGCGGCAGCAACCCCGTCAGCGTCACCTTGGTGATGGGCGGGATCTGCCACCACGTGCGCCCCGTCGCCCAGATACTGGCTGCGTCCGTGCGCACCATGGGCGTGCCCAGCGAGCCAACGCCGCCGTACATGTTGCTGTGGCTGTCGGACGCCACCGTCAGCGTCCCCGGCCATGCGTAGCCCTGCTCCACCATGATCTGGTGGCCGATGCCGCGGCCGGCCGGGTAGAAGTCCACACCGTGTGTCTGGGCAAACTGCTCGATCTGTCGGTACTTCTTGAGGTTGCTGTCGCCCTTGTTTTGCACGTCGTGGTCCAGCGTGAACACCACCTGCCGGTTGTCGTGCAGCTTGGATGCCCCGATCGACATGAACTTGAGCGCCACGGGCCAAGAGTTGTCGTGCGTCATGCAGTGGTGTGGCTGGATCGTCACGTAGTCGCCCGACCGCACCTTCTTGCCTGCCGGAAGGCCCACTGAGTATCGCTGCACGATCTTCTCCGTCAACGTCTGCGGGGATGCGGGGATGGCGCTCGGTCCTTGAGGGGAGGGTGTCGAGGCAAACACATCAGCCGGCCGCGCCGACGTCGGTGCCGGCGTGGCGGGCTGTCGTGTACGTGTGCTGGACGAGAAATCGCGGCGGCAGAGACACGCTGCGCCCAGGTAATGCACGCGCGTCGTCAATCGAGGTATCCGGGCGTCGTGAAGACGGACAGCGCAGACGGCGCTCGAGGCGCTCGAGGCAGCCGAGGCCAGTCGTCTCCGCTGCATGCACGAGCGCGTCAGAGGGTGTTTCGTTAAGCACATTGCGTCAGGATGCAGCAGAGGACTTACCGGAAGCATGGCTCTCTTTGTGGCAGGGTGTGTGCCTGAACGCAGGGTTCTGTCGTCGTGAAGGGAAACGCTTTTTTTGAGTGACGACAATTTTTAGCGGCTCCGCTCTCGGCTCCGGTCCCAGTTCTGGACAATTGAAAAACAGCGCCATTCATTGGCGGAATAATATACGGAGTACGGAGTACTGGCTAGAGTACGGAGTACATGTAGGTACGCCTGCAATAGAGTACTCCTTACATGTACTCCGTACATCGTCACGCATCAGCATTCTAAATGGGACAGCGATTGCCTGCGAATGTACGGAGAACGGAGTACCTTGACGGTTCGACCATTGTCAAAGACCTTGCCTTGCAAGAACTGTCACAGCAGTACTCCGTACAAAGAGTCGATTGATCCCAACCCGAAAGCCCGGAAAGCTGCAAAGCGGCATGAAACGGTCCAATTACAAAAGCAGCTTGTCAACTGATGTCCCTTTCACGCAGAAACGCTTCACCCTCCACCACATCTATCATCCCTACTTTAAGGCACTTTTTTGACCCCCAAAGTTCTTTAGCTCATTGATGACCGGTGGTGAGCCATACCGCCTATGTCATGAACTGAGGAACTTCGGGGGTCAAGAAAACGTCTTCAAAAGTAGGACGAAAATGTGGTAGAGGGTGAAGCGTTTTATCACGTGACCCTCACGGAGATCTCAGATTCCGGCCATTGTGAAAGCTCTGGTGTTTGCACAAATCTTGCACAAAGCGCAACGCCTTTGGGATTTACTAGCTTAGCACAGTCTTGCACAGTCTTGCACAGTCTTCACAGTCTTGCACAGTCGTGCACAGTCATGCATTAAATTGCCACCCTCTGCTCTTCATGTGACGTCGCGCGCTTATCTGCTTATGCGCTGTTGGTATCCCATTCGCTTAAAAAACTAAAGGGCAAAACTCCGACCGTTCCGTACTTCAATTCCACCATCGACGTCCACCTCGCATTTTCCTCAGCACGTGTTTTCAGCCACGGAGACTGCGTTTTGTGTCTCACTCGCTGGTCTCCTTTGTCCTCACGCTTTCTGACCGAAGTCCTGGAATGGTGGCCGCTGCGGCAGACGAGCGGACTTTTTGGTGAAACGTCAAGGCGGCAAGGTGACCGACGAGACATATCAACTCGAACGAAGACTAGACTCACCATACACAAGAGAGAGAGCATTACCCGACAGACCTCAGCATGACATCCAACGCGTCAATGTCCGGCGGGCCGTCTCATGGCGTTGGCGGCAAGCCAACGCGAATCCTGGCGTGCGTTCTCTGCCAGCACCGTAAGATCAAATGTGACCGGACGTTTCCGTGTGCCAACTGCCAAAAGGTGCGTGTTTTCTCTTCACTGCTTTTCTTCTTCTGCTCTTCTTCGTCTGCTGACACACTAGGCCAACGTCATCTGCACGCCAAGCACACCCGCGCCCGCGCGAAAACGGCGGCGGCCGAACCAGGACTTGCAGGAACGCCTAGCACGCTGCGAGGAGCTGCTCAAGGTGTACACGTCGGCGAAGCCGGACGGCGACGAGGCGGTCCCGAGCCCGAGCGGCAGCAGCTGCAACACGCCGTCGTTTCACGGCCTCAACACGTCGCTGAAGTGGAAGCCGCCCGGCAAGCTGATTGTCGAGGACGACGGCACCGTGCGCTTTGTCGATTCGTTTGTGCTCAGCACCATCCACGACGAGCTGCGGGCCATGCGCGAGATCATTGACAGCGAGGACACCGAGGACAACACGCCGGACGTGTCGGCCACGCCCGACGACAACGGCGACATGATCCTGGGCGGCGGCGGCGGCGGCGCCGGCATGCAGGCGTTTGGCGGCTTTGGTGGCTTTGGCGGCCTCGGCAACCACCGCAGCGCGTCGCTCGAGGAGCTGCAGCCGGCACCGGCGCACATTCTCAGCCTCTGGCAGATCTACCTAGAGCGTGTCAACCCGCTGACCAAGATCATCCACGCGCCGACGCTGCAGCCGTACTTTGTGGAGGCGAGCAACAACACGCAGAACCTGCCGCAGAACATCCAGACACTGCTCTTTGCCATCTACACCATGGCCGTGGTCTCGATCACACCGGACGAGTGCCTCAACCTGCTGGGCTACTCGCGCGAGACGGCGCTTGAGCGGTTTTCGGCTGGCGTGCGGCAATGTCTGATGCGTGTCGGTTTTTTGAAGACGCACAACCTGGAGATTTTGCAAGCACTTGTGATTTTTTTGGTACGTTCTCTCTCTCTCTCCCTCTCTCCCCCCCCTCTCTCTCTCTCCCCTCTCTCTCCCCTCTCTCTCACCGCTGACCTCCAGATCTCTCTACAAGGACGCTACAACCGTCACGCGGCTTGGATTCTCAACGGCATCGTCATCCGCATTGCACAGAAAATGGGCATGCACCGGGACGGCGAGGTGCTCGGATTGACGCCGTTCGAAACAGAGATCCGCCGCCGCGTGTGGTGGCAGATTATCATGGTTGACGCCAAGTACGCGCTCATGTCCGGACTGAGCAACTCGATGCTGCCGCGCGTGTGGGACACC
Source organism: Ophiostoma angusticollis (assembly GCA_019925545.1). NCBI lineage: Eukaryota > Fungi > Ascomycota > Sordariomycetes > Ophiostomatales > Ophiostomataceae > Ophiostoma > Ophiostoma angusticollis. Next base: position 131,081 of record JADHKL010000043.1, read on the forward strand.
AAGGAGCCCAAAAACGTCAACGACGCCGACCTGTTCCCGTCGGCCACGGAGCCGGTGGAGGACCGCGAAGGCCCGACGGAGATGGCACTGGTGCTGGTGATCAACCGCATTGCGCGCTTCCTGCTGGAGACGCCGTATGTGGAGCCGATGATTCTGCTGAGAAACCAGGACGAGCTCAACATGGACGGCGGCCTGTCGCAGCAGCAGGTGGAGGCGTTCCGGCACATGATTGGCAGCCTGGCCCAGAGCCTGCTGGAGATCACGGACAAGTTTTGCGACCCGCGCGCCGGCTTGCTGCACGAGGTGGCTCTGGTGATCAAGGACGACGTGCTGAAGAAGCTGGAGCGGCTGCTGCTGCCGCCGCAGGACCGTGAGTTTGGCGACGAGATCGACACGCTGGCCGACACGGTCTTCCACATGGCCGTGGAAACGATGATGCACGACGCCGACCACCAGAGCAAGGTGCACGACAAGTCGTTTGCCTGGTTCACGCGGCTGCATTTCCAGGACAACATGTTTACGTTTGTCGTGGGCCAGCTGTGCACGCGCACGACAGGCCGGCTCGTGGACCGCGCCTGGACGGGCGTGGAGATGACCTACGACACGTACCCGGAGCTGTTTGACGTGACGCAGCGCACGTACCACCAGATGGCGCTGTTTGTGCTGCGGGCGTGGCGCGCGCGTGCAGAGGTGCTGCGGGGACGCCTCGGGGGCGTGATGCCCGAGCCGCCCGATTTTGTGACGCGGCTGCGGTCGCTGATCCCGATGCAGGACGACGTGGTCAAGAGTGAGCCGGTGTCGTCGTCGTCGTCATCGATGGCGGCGGCGTATAGCGGGGCGCCCTCAACGTCGTCGACGGGGTCGGCATCGGCAGCAGCAGCGTCATCAGCAGCAGCATCGGCAGCAGCAATGGAAGCAGCGTCGGCAGCGGCGTCTTCATCGGCAACAACACTGGTCCCGCCGTTCTTCCCTTCTGGCGCGACAAACAACTTTGACCTGCCGATGCAAGACAACAAACATATGAGCATGGCCACCCCGGCACCAGCGGCAGCGGACGCAGCAGCAATAGGGGCGATGGCGCCAGACCCGGTGTTTGGGCATTTTCTGAACCAGCCGTTTATGGACTCGGGCAACATCGATTGGGATATGTGGGGGAGCATGATGCCGCAGGGGCCGATGGGGCCATCGGGATATAACGCATATGGAGGGAACCAGAATATGCCGTGGTAGTTTGGCAAACGTTTCATGATCTCTGGCGATTGAGAGAACCGAGCGGGAGGATCTGGCGTCTGGGCGGGACTCGTTGCGTCGATGGGTTGATTTCATTTTGCTTTTCGGTCTGGGTGTTTATTCTCCTCTCATGCCACGAACAGAAGAAGGTATTTTCTGTGGACTCTACGGAATAGAGGATGGACATACACAGGGTCATTCTTTCGATATAGTAGAATAAGATACCATTGTTATTGAAGGATTGAACGTTGAGGTCGTGAGAAAATAGTCAATTATAAAATGAAAGAGAACGGTGTGCTGGGTTAAGCTATCAAAACCCGGTTCTCGTAGGTACGGAGTGGACACTATCAAGAACCGGCAATCTACATTGTACGGAGTGAAGTACCTTTTGGCCTGTAGTCTGACGGAACGGTGCGCCAGGAACTGAATTCCCCGTTATTTTTCTCGGGCCCGGCTGCCAAGAGGCTACGGCCCGTAACCCGAGACTCAGTACGGTGTATTTGTCCCCCGAAATTATGTAAGCAGATAACCATCACAACGAAAACAAACGCGATGAACATGCCGACGAAAGAAGAAGCATTTTAAAGACAGCATGGCCCAGCATCTGCCTAACAGTACTCCGTAGACGCGGCTCAAACACGGGGACGTTCGCTGTGGTTCAGAAGGATTCGCGTACTACCGCCCAATATACGGAGTAGTATTGCTCTGACTTCGGGGTTCGGGCCTTAAGACTACCCCGTAGAGAAGCAGCCTGGCCTGTCGTCCGTAGTCCCGTGCGTGGTCTTATTGTTTTGCTTGATTCGGGCGTAATCAGGCCGATGGATCTGTGTAATACGTGTTCAACGAGCTGTATAAAGGACCGCCAGTCGCAGGGAAGGAGGAAGGGGAAGAAGAAGGAAGAGAAGAAAAGAAGAGAAGACAAAGGCCGAAAAACAAGAACCAATATATAAAAGACTTGCACTTGTTACTCTCAACACTCACGATGGCCTTGTTTCGAAAAGCAAAGGCCACGGTGCCAGCGCCGGCATCTCACGACGACGAGGTGATCGACAACACCTCCAACGACACAGCCAACACCTCCACGACCGCCAACACCTCCACGACCGCCAACACCTCCACGGGCGCAGCCAACACCTCCGCCGAGGCTGACGCCGATGTCGAACTCGCCCAGGTCGACACGGCCACAGACCCTGAATATCCCTCCGGCGCCAAGCTCGCGCTGCTGCTGCTGTCCGCGTTCGTCAGCATGTTCCTGGTGGCGCTGGACCGGCTGATCATTGCCACGGCCATCCCGCAAATCACCGACGACTTCAACTCGGTCACGGACATTGGCTGGTACGGCAGCGCCTTTCTGCTGGCCACGTGCGCCACGCAGTTTCTCTTCGGCAAGCTGTACGTCTTTTACAGTGTCAAGACCGTCGTGCTGACCAGCGTGCTGCTCTTCGAGGTCGGCTCGGCCATCTGCGGCGCCGCGCCCTCGTCGCTGGCCTTTATCATGGGCCGCGCCATCTCCGGCATCGGCGCGGCCGGCATCTTTTCCGGCGTCATTGTCGTCATCGTCTACGCCGTGCCGCTGCACAAGCGCCCGCTCTACCAGGGCATGTTTGGCGCCGTCTTCGGCCTCGCGTCCGTCATTGCCCCCCTGCTGGGCGGCGCCTTCACCACCAAGGTGTCGTGGCGCTGGTGCTTCTACATCAACCTGCCGTTTGGCGCCGTCGCCATCACGCTCATCTTCTTCCTTCTGCACGTGCCCGACCGCTCGACCACGCACGTGACTGCCCGCCAGAAGCTGGCCCAGCTCGACGCCGTCGGCTCGCTCTTCTTCATCCCCGGCTGCGTCTGCCTGCTGCTGGCCCTGCAATGGGGCGGAGCCGCCTACGCGTGGCGCAGCGGTCGCATCGTGGCCCTGCTGGTGCTGGCCGGCGTGCTGCTGCTGGCGTTTGCGGCCGTGCAGGTGCTGCTGCCGGCGACGGCGTCGGTGCCGCCGCGCATCTTCAAGCAGCGCAGCATCGCGGCCGGCACGTTTGTGACGCTGTGCAATGGAGCGGCCTTGATGGTCTTTGTCTTCTACCTGCCGCTCTGGTTCCAGGCCATCCAGGGCGTGTCCGCCATCGAGTCGGGCATCCGCACGCTGCCCATGGTGCTGTCCTTGGTGGTGGCGTCCCTGCTCAACGGCGCCACGGTGTCGCGCATCGGCTACTACACGCCGTCGCTGCTGCTGGGCATCGTGTTCATGTCCGTGGCCGGCGGCCTGCTGACGACGCTGCAGATCCACGCGCGTGCTGCCCAGTGGATCGGCTACCAGGTCCTCTTTGGCATCGGCATCGGCTTCAGTGCCCAGGCCGCCAACATGGCCACCCAGACGGTGCTGCCGCGCCGTGACGTGTCCATTGGCAGCGCCATCATCTTCTTCGCCCAGCTCATGGGCGGCGCCGTCTTTGTGTCGGTCGGCCAGAACGTGCTCGATGGCGCCCTGCTTGCCGGCCTCACCAACATTCCCGGAGTCAACGCCACCGGCGTGCTCAATACCGGCGCCACCAGCCTGACCGACCTGCCCGACAGCGTGCGCCCGGCCGTGCTTGTGGTCTACAACGAGGCTCTGCACAAGGTCTTCCGCGTCGGCCTGATCATGGTGACGCTAGGCATGTTGGGGGCCTTGGGGATGGAGTGGCGTAGCGTGAAGAAGACCAAGCAGCCGAACGACGATACTGTCGGCGCGGGGGAGGCAGCCAAGGAAGAGACGGGAGAGAAGGAGAAGGCGGATAAGGGAGAGGAGAAGGAGAGGGGAGAGGAGAAGGAGTCGGGAGAGAAGAAGGAAGAGAAGGAGGAAGAGAAGGGAGAGAAGGAGAAGGGAGAGAAGACGGAAGAGAAGGAGGAAGAGAAGTGAGAGAAGCCGAGTCAGGAACTCATACTGATTTGTATAGAAACACTCCCCTACGGACATCATAGAGGCGCTCAAAGGACACTGTATACTAGCAAAAATTATAGTCCTGTACTGTCACACAATATTGACTGCATTATGAAGGTTGGACAGCTTCTTGATCTCCACGAGAAGGAGAGCCGCCTTATAAATGAGAAAAGAAATCCTGTATTTTGACTCCATCCCACTCCGTGTATAAGAGAAGAAGAAACAAGAAAAGTACAAGGCGGTCTGCAAGAGACGCACAAGGAAAATCCCAACTCTAAACCGAGGATGCTGGACCGGAAAAAAGAACACCAACAGAGAGAATGTAAAGAAGGACGCCAATGAAAGATAAAGACAAATCGTTGCTTGGGTGCGGTTCGTCCGGAAGGGTCTCGTCCCCGGCAGAAGAGCGTGCAGAGAATAGAGTACAGGCCGAGTGACGAGAGAGGGAGGTGTGTGCGTGTGTGTGTGTGTGAGAGAGAGTGAGAGAGAGAGAGAGAGAGAAAGAAAGAGAAAGGAAAGGAGTACTAGTTGAGAAATCCCTTGCAGGCTGTCGTGCCGCAGAGACACGGCACGCGGTCTTCCGGGTTGTCCTCGGGCTCGAACTTGTAGTCGTACGTCAACTCCTCGTCTGGATGGGTTAGCAAGAGGCAGAGAAAAAAGAGAAAAAAAGAAAAAAAGAAAAAAAGAAAGACTCACTCTGGCCTATATCGCGCAGCGCATAAATGACAATCCGCTTGCTCCCCTCCACCTTGATGATCTTGGCCGTGCAGTTCGGCATGCAGCTGTGGTTGATAAACCGCGCAATGCCGCCCTTCTTCGTCGCGTCAATCACCGTCGCGTCGTCGATGCGGAACAGGTAGCTGCTGCCAATGCCCGCCCGGATGTACGCGCGCTCCCGCATCGTCGCCACCGACTGCCGCACCTCCTGCCCCACGTACTCGATGATCATGTCGTCCTTGGGGATGCTCTCCATCGCGTACAGGCCCCAGTTGTGGATCGCCGACCGCGCAAACTTGACCGTCTTCTTGCGCTTCTTCAGCTGGTTGAAGCGCAGCACGTCTGCCGAGTCCTGCCCCAGCAGCTGCCCCAGCGTCTTCTTCTGGTCGTTTAGGTCCGCAATGTACCGCCGCTGGTTCACCCGGTTCGCCCGCGAACTTCCCGAACTGCCCGACGCGCCCCGCGCCGCCGACGCCTCCGTCGCCACCTTGGCTGCTGCCACCGCCGCCGCCTTGCCTGCCTTGCCGGCCCGCGCCTCCCGCGCCTCCCGCGCCCGCTTCACCTTGAGGTGGTGCGGCAGGTACTTGGACTTTTCAGAGTTCAGAATCTTCTTCACCCCCTCCGTCCGCGCGCTGCCCGTCGCGTTCGGCACATAGTACCCGTCGATCCGCGGCCGTCGCCACCGCTGCTCCGATCCTCCTCCACCCGCGCCGTCCTCGCCATCCGCGTTCTCGTCCGACGCATTCTCGCCCACGCTCTCCACCACGTTGAGCTGCGTCACCCGCTCGTGCTTCCACAGCGCCATCTCCAGGTCGCGCTCCAGCTCTCTGTCCAGCTGTTCCCTGTCCACATCCTTGTCCAGCCGTCCGCCGCTAAACCTCTTGGCCAGTCGCTCCGGGTCCGGCAGGTCCGTCTGGCACACGCCCAGCTTCCGCAGCCGCTCCAGCGTCGGCCGGAACGCCAGAGGCAGGCTGAGTGCCCGCGTGGGTGCCGTCGCAAACAGCGCCGTGTTCAGCGGCCCGCGCTTGTCGACAAACTTGGCTAGGTCCGCGGCGCTCTTGGCGGCGCTCTTGGCGGCCTCTTGTGCTTGCGCTGCTCTCGCCCCGCCGCCCTTGCCGGTCTTGTCTGCCTTGGCCTTGGTCTTGCTGGCCGTTGCCGCCTCTTGGACGCCAGCCTTCTCGTCGGCATCGGCAGCGGCATCGTCTAGTGCCTGTTGCTGCCGCTGCGCCGCTTGGCGCTCCTCGAAAACCTGTTTCTTGGTCTTCTTGGCCTTCTTGCCCTTCTTCTTCTTGCCGTCGTCGTCTACAGCGAGCGTTGATGGCGCCGGCGTGGGCGACGCGGTCACTGGCGTCGTCACCGGCGTTGTTGCCGTCGTCGTTGTGATTGTCGCTGCATCGCCACGCTCCGGTGAGTCGTCGCCGTCATGGCCCTTGGTCTCGACCGTGCTGACCGACGCGGCGAACTGCTCGTCCTCGCTGCGCTTTTGCCGCTTGAGCGCCGCTTCCATCTGGAGGTCCAGCTTGAGCTTGCGCTTCTTGGCCGGTATGGACAGTTTAGCCGCCTTTGCTGCCGTTGCTGTTGACTCTGCTCCTGCCACCGAGAAGCTGGCTTCCGTCATGGAGTCGTCGTCCCGCGCCGCCCACGACCCCGCGAGCGTCTTCTTGAGCGCACGTTCCTCCGCGTCCGTGTCGTCCTCGTCGTCGTCGTCGTCGTCGTCACGACCGGCTTCCGAGGCACGTGAGTCGGGCTCCTCCGTGTCGCCGGCCAGCGAAAAGCGGTTCTCCGTCTCGTCCTCCGACTCCTCGTCGCTGTCGTCCTTGAGTCGGTAGTGTAGGGAGCGGAAGGCCCTGCGCTTCGACGCTACCTGGGTGCGATGGCGCGCAAACGGATCAAACAAGCCCTGCTTGCGGACAGCCGCCAGCTTTGCGGCGCCCTTGGCCTTGCGGATGCGCGGCAGAGCGGCCACGTCGAGACGGCCAGTGCGCCGCTCAATGGGGTCGGCTCGCGAGTTGGGCGTGCTGATGGGCGACGGTTTCTTGAAGCGCTGCTCGTCGGCCTCGTCTTCGTCGTCGAACAGCAGCGCCGACATGCCGGCGCCGCCAATGTTGTGGCGACGTCTCTTGGCGTCGTGGTTGGCCGGGTCCAGGTACGTGTACAGCGATGGTGCGGCAACGTCGGCACGGATGTGGCGGATGAGATGCTCGACGAGCTCGAGGCGCACGGATTCGACGGCTGCCTTGACGGGGTCAAAGTTCTTGGCGCGCTGCTTCTTTTCTTCTTCGAGGTCCGCCTCCTCGTCGTTGTGCATCACCCCCTTCTCCTCGCGCAGCCGCTGCGCCTCGGTCTTCTTCTGCGGCACTGGACTGCGGCTGTCACGCTGGTGCCTGGACCCTGCCGCATCGCCAGCGTTCGGCGTGTCCTGTTGTGCGTCACGTCTGCTGCTGCCGCCGTTGTCGCTACCTTCAGAGTAGCCGCCGGCGTACAGCTTCATGATCAGCTCGTACGTAAAAAAAGCCGTCCGGTGGGCAGTTTGGTAGCAGCGCTCAGCCTCGACGCGGCCAGACGAGCCCTCTCGGAAGACGATGAAGTAGCCGGACGGGTCAGCACGGATCTCGTCATAGTGGTACACCTTCAGCCGGCGCTTCATGTGGGCAATAGTCTGGAACACTACAGGCACGTGGTCGCAGCTAATGAAGACGAACGGTGTGTGTGGCAGTTGCGGCGCAATGGGTTGCATCTCAATGCACGAGCCCGGCACGTCGTCGGAGACGGCATCTGTTGCTGGAACTCGTGGAAGCTGCAGGGGGATCGTTGTGCCAGCCGCTGTGGCTGTGGTGTTCTGAGGAGCTGTGGCAGTGACGGGCGAGGCTGGTACTTGCGGCTGTTGCACCGGTTGTGATTGTTGCTGCTGTTGCTGCTGCATGCGCAAGGCGGCAGGGCCACGCGGCGCCATGGGTGGCGGCTTGACACCCACCAGACTGCCCAAGCCACGAGGCGCGGTGGGTATCCTCGCTGCACCGATGCCGATAACGGAAGAAGCATTCTCTCTATCCTTGCGCAAAGCGGCTTCCAACAGGCGGCTGCTCTTCTTGCCGTCCGGGTCGTAGTCTACGCGCACGGGGACGCCGTCGATGCGCGTGCCGTTCAGCTGGCGCACAGCGCGGCGAGCGGCGTCCATGGCGGAGACGGGCATGGGCCGCGAGCGACTGGGGACGGCGTCGCGGTAGCGGAAGGTGGCAAAGCCTAGATAGCTGCCGGTCTCGGGATGCATCTTGTTGCTGCTCTCGGCAATGTCGCCAAAGGAGGCAAACACGGCAATCACCTTGGAGAAGGACACGAGCGGGTTGAAGCCCGACACGACCACCTGCGTGGGCGGACCGGGGCCCAGCGACGTGCGCGGATCGTACGGGTAGGGCCTCAAGTCGTAGGGCGTGTGGCGCAGGCGTGCGCGTGCCAGGTGGAAGTCAACGTTGATGTAGTTGAGGCGACCGCCCTTGGCCAGCCGCGGGTCCGCAGGGGGAGCGTCATCTTCCTAATGCGACACGACAGATGTTAGCAGCATTCTCTTTGGATATTTTTGTAAAGATGACACCCCGCCTGCGGCCCCGTTTCAGCAACAGCCTCCTCTTGCGATCCGCTTGTGTATATCTCATGTGTCTCGTGCGAGTATGCAAACGTCTCTGGAACGTTTCTAAGGTGTCTCACGCTCTGCTCATGCAGAGTGGACGGCGTCGGCAAGCGTCGGTGGGGAATCCTGAGTGCACTGGTGCACTGGCATGCGCTTGGGCGGTACGTACCAAACCAAACTTCTTGAGCATGGGTTTTCCTTTTCGCTTTACGTCGAGGAGGCCAGGCGCCGCTGTGGTCTTGTCGATGGGCAGCAGCGGGTCATGGACGCAGGCGATGACTTGGACACGACGGTTGGGGTCGCGTGCTGGGACGCGCTCTGGAGGGGGGAAGCCGGCGTTGAAGCCGTTGGCCATCACACGATCATCGGAAGCAGAGGACGGGGTGGGAATGCGAGGCGGTGGAGGTGGCGGTGGTAATGACGGCGGACGAGGAAGATAATGTTGAGATGTGGATGTCGCCGCATGACCAGACGGCGAGTGGTCGGCCGTGAGAGGCGTCAGGTAGCTGCTGGTGGTGGATGGGGGGTTGGATGACGTCGACGTCGACGGGGCGGCAGTCCGCAAGCCGTCGAGGTCATCGGCTCGACGCTGTCGCTGCTGCTGCTGCTGCTGCTGTTGCAGTTTGCTTGTCGCGCGCTCTCGCTCGATGGCGGCCGCGCGGTCCCGCGCCGCTTGAGGCGCGGCTGGGAAGAACTGCGCAAAGCCGGTGCCGGGCGCGGGAGGCATCGCGGTGGGGGAGGAGCGAGGAGGAGCGAGGAGGGAGGAGCGAGGAGGGAGGAGGGGAGGAGAGGAGGGGACGGGAGGAGGAGAAGATGAGAGGAGGAGAGGAGAGGGAAGGAAGGGAGGGGAGCGAGAGACGGAAGGAGATGGCTGTGCGCAGATTCACCGATGCTCCCGTGCTCTGCTCATCATATCCCGTCGCGATGAGAGATGAAGTTGAATCGCTGCATGAGTGACAGAGGGCGAGAGACACGGGAGGCGTAGCGCAGAACGTGAGCAGAAAAAAAAGAAAAGGAGCCGTCAGCTGGCGAGTGAATGCGTCGCCAGTGGGCGGAGTGACGTGAACGGCGAGGTGTGGGAAGAAAGGGAGAAGGTGAAAGGACAGACGTTTCGCGGGGAAGGGAAAATGAAAATCGCGTCGCTCTTTTGCCGTTCTCAGAGCGCTGACTGGCTAGTTCTGGTGCAGAATGCGCTGAAGATGAAGTATGGAGTACCACTGGTGGTGCATGGGCCGGCAGGTATTACGGAGTACTCCGTACTTCTTACCAACGCGTCGGCGCGCTGTTTGTTATCCACAGCGCAAAGAGCGGTGGCTATCACTGCTATTCACAATTGGCCAGCCTCATATTGAGGCACACCATTCAGGCACATAACAGCCTTACAAAAGTCTTTTGGCGTCGACATAACGTTTCTTGCCATTTACTATGCACAGATAGTGCGAGGTACTGTAAGAGTGGTGACAAGATACCGTGTGTACCACGGCACCATTTCATGTGCATCTACTCTTGCCTGAAATGTGAGGCGCATGTTGGCGATGCCTGCTTATGTCAGACAGCGTTAGATAGACGGCGTCCGCCGTCCGCTCCGTACTCCGTACTAGATTTGAACCGAGGCGTTACAATGTATTGAACTGTTAGCCTTTCCCGTTGGCAGCCTTCTGGGCGTTCCATTCCTTCGTCCAAAAGCCAACCAAGTCTGATAGGTCAGGTCTCTCATTCGGATCGAATGACATGCATCGATCAACGAGCAGCTTCCAGGTGATGGGGATATCGTCAGACTTGTCCCAGTCCGTGACAAGCTGGTCTGGATGCTCAATATCCTCAAAGTCGCTCTCTGGTTGACGAAGAAGCATCCACATACTTCTACCTAGACTGAAGACTTCTGCAAGCTCGAGGGCCCATGGGCATGTATCGTTCCAGATTGGGAAAACATTCCACGCGTGCCACGGCGCATCTCCGAGAATGCCCTCGTCCACGTTGCGACGGGGTGCACCACAGTATTTTGTATACCGTAATAGAGGGCGCCCAGCCTGGAGGGTCACCGAGTCCTCAGTAACATCCCAGGTGCCATCCGCCTCCGGGGCGAGGGTTGTGGCTGGCGCGTCGTGCAGCTCCCAGTCGCAGAGAATGAGGTTATCACTCGCGTCCGCGGCAAAATTGCCAGGCTTGATATCCTTGTGATACATCTTTGCGACTCGGTGCGTGTGGAAGACTGCCGTAGCCATATCGGCACACCAATGCGCCTTGAGAAGCAGAGGAATGCGCACCCCCTTCTCGTTGCTCTCCTCGATGCGGGAAGCCGCACTACCCCCCGGATAAAACGGGAACAAGGCGCCACAAAAGACTGGTGAGGCCGAACGGTCCGGCCACCGAATCGTAGCTAGTAATGGCGGCGGAGGAAGCACGTTTGGGTGCGGCGGGATCCGATGGAGGGTGGTGTACTCTCTCCACCAAATGTGAATCAAGTTCCGAACGATCTTATCTCCTTCGTTGTCGCTGTGCTGCAAAGCAGTTCGAAAATCGACGCCTTTGAAGACGGCGTATTGGCCCGTCGGCAGACGAACCCGCGTAGTACAGCCTCTTCCTCCGAGCTGCTCGTAGCGGATGAGGCTGGCAAAGTCTACCGACTCGGCAGGGCCGACCAGCGTACTGCTGACTTCGACTCGTCAGCTTTAGAGTGCTTCGGCAAGGGTGTCTTGACTCACGATTCACCTCGGCAAGATACCGAAGAAATTGGGGAAAGAGAGGATGGTTGTAGACATTCCACGTAGCTTTCTCGATAGAGCCATCGATGCTGTCGATTGCAACAACGCTATCCAACCTCATATCGAGATCGGCGTGGGGAAGGAGAAGGGTCCAGACGTGATGAATTGCCCCCCAGATGGCGGAGCGCATGTCCTCCATAGTAGGGAAGGTGGCTGCAGCGTCCTCTGTCTCGAGCTCTTCATATTTGGTGCACACTCGATTGGCTAGTGAGGTAGGAGGGTTGTGCTTGTCGGCAGTGAAGGAGAAGATGACCGTGAGATTCCGTCCATATCCCTGTGCGTACACAACACTGCCTTCATCGTCGGCCCAAATCCATTCGGGCTCAAACTTGTCGTTTGTTTCCATCATTCGTGCTGTAGTGTAGGAGGGATGATTTGTGTGAAATGTGACGACGCTTCGAGTGGACGAGAGCTACGATATACGGTCTATGAGTCAATGATCGTGTAAGATACCATTTCATGCCTGAAATGGCAGGCCGCTTGTCCATTCACAATACGCTGGGTACCTCCTGTCAGCTGCCTCCTGTTGTGCCTTGGCCCGACAATGTGACTCCATGCATCTGGGGCAGAAGGCAGGCTCGGGAAGAGTCGTGGCGGCGCGGCAGGCGTCGCTGGTCCGACCGAATCCAAGCAGTTTGATTGGCTAGAAGTACCTCATAGGTAGGTAGGTTTGCGTGCGTCGAGGGCGCAGATGGTGCCAAGGGGAACCAGATGCGTGCTTTCTTTTACCTGCAACGTCCATAGGGTACGACTTGCCATTGACACTTTGTTTCAGCTGTCCTTGGACGATCTGGCTGGCGGTGCAGGCGGCGCCTGTCGGGCGCCATGTCTTTTGACTTTCTACCCAACGCGAAAAGCAATGGTTTTGCTACCTTCCAAAAGTGGACATCCAAACGCCTCCCCCAGTCGCCATGAAGACTACAAAAACAAACGTCTTAGACTGGAACTTCCATCTGAAAGTCGTCATCCAGGTCCTCGTTGACAAATGTACCCGCACCGCCCAGGCTCTCCTGCTCGTCATCCACGTCGAAAATGGACAGGAACGCTGGCCATTTCGGCTCGACTGGCCCCTCGTCGTTTCCCTGATCCACAGAAGCTTCATCCGTCACCGATACCGTCCCTGCTGCCGTCACCGTTCCCGACCCTGCCGCCGACGCAGACCGTCCTGCTGCCGGTCCGCTCGTGTTGGTGCGCGCCGTCGTCGCCGCGCGCGGAGCACCATCTGGAGGCCCGCTGCCGCGGACAAGCGACAGCGCCGTGCGGCCCTTGGTGTAGCCCAGCGTTGTCCGCGACGCCTTTTCCGCGACAGGCGCGCTGGTGGTCGGTAGCCGATGGGGCAGCGATGCTGCTGCTGTCTTCTTTGCAGTCGTTGCCGTTGCCGTTTGCGGTTTGCGTAGGCCGAGGCCGGGCAGTAGAGACGACTTTGCGGCCGCTGATACGGGCTTGGCCCTCGGCACTGCGCGGATGGGCAACTGCTTGCCGGTGCTTGGCGCCAAGGCGAGCGCCGATGCAGCATTTCGCGCTGCAATGGTGGGTGGCGGCGCTGGCTTGGATACCGCCTGCCTCCGCTTGTCTAGACTCTTGCTGGCCGGCACATCATCCACGGACCAGTCGAACGAGTCGAGATCCTCCTGCACGCGCAAGTCCAGCTTCTCAAATGCGCGCCGCTGCCGCTCGGCAAACGCCTTCTCGCGCAGCGGCACGCCGTCGTCACCCACGGGGTTGTAGTAGTGGTCGTAGTAGCCGCGCAGCCGGTTCTCCGGCTTGAACGCGGCAAACGTCAGTACGCCGTCGGGGAACACGTCCGACTCATACGGACGCGCAGTCACGGACGGAGGCGCGTACTCAATGTCCTCCTCGTTCGCCGCGAACGCGTCGCTTGTCGTCGCCGTGGTCTTGGTGTCGCTCAGCACCGATAATTTGTTCGCGTTGGCGCGCGGCGTAATGGTCTTGGGACGGCGTGTGTTCGTCAAAGGCGCGTGCTGCTTTTGTTGCTGCTGTTGCGACTGTTCAATCTCGCGCACAATGTCCTTGACGCCCACTCGGCTCTTGTGCTGTTGCTGCTGCACCGTGTGTGCCTTTGCATTTGTCGTTTTGTTCCCCAATGGTGCGCGCGCCGTCGGCGTCACAAGATTGACCTTTCCTGCCTTTCCCACTGTTCGCAGATTCTCGTTGCCTCCGTTTGGCCGGGTGCCTAGAACGCTCTTGTTGCCGCCGCCAGCCAGTCGCGTCGTTCCACCTCCGTCGTTGAGCGGCACCTTCATCGGCGTGTTGGGGTATCTTGCACCAGGTGTTTTCGGGCCCAGCACATGTGGCTTGCCACCTGCACCGCTCACGCTGTGGCCAAAAACCCGGTTCTCCTGATCGCGAGCGGCGAGCATGATGAGAGAGAGAGAAGGGAACTGTGGTCGAGATTCGCTTTATCGTCAATGTTTAGATTTAATCGATGTCGGTACTATCGATGATAATACTATCGTGCATCGGTTGTTGATGGGCAAGAAGCTGGGCTCGAGATAGAGAAAATCGCCATCTCTCGACGCCTTTTGCCTGCATTGCCAGCTGTTGGCGATTTGTTTTGAGTTAGTGTGTTGACTACGCGTTGGTCGGGTAACCGGTAACAGGTGAGACCTGGATTCTGCCGTTTTGCCCCTGGACCAGTGGAAATAGGCGGCTTAGGCGCTGTATTACGAAGACTTTGTCTTCTGAAACCTGCGCCAAATAGGCTGCAGCCAGCACAAACTGTCCCGTCTGCAAGCACTGCTGGAAGCTTCGCTGCATGCGTTACCCCACCTTCCTTGAACGCGTCTACGATCAGTTTGCTCTGCGCCAAGGAGGAAGAAGAAAACAGATCCAAAGAATCCAAAAAGGAAAAGAAATAGCAAACTTTTGTTATTGCTCCTCGTGCAGAGATCTTGTTGACGATCAGACAAAGTCTTCCTCGTCTTGCGAACGCTCCGTGATTTCACCTGGCCTCTGTTCACTTTCTGCGCTCCGTGGTCAGCTTGGTCCAGAAAGGAGGGGCCGTCCGCACTGGTTCCTTCTTGCCCGCATTTCCCCTTTTGCCTTTCCCCGTTTTAATAGGGAGACGCTTCGTTCACCACTGATCTTTTTCTTCTTCCTTTCCCTTCCCTTGCCATCGATCATCCACACCCGCTTTCCGTATCTTCTTTGCCACCCCAACGACGTCGCCTTCACAAACGATTCTCAACGTTTCGCCGCATCGCCGCATTACCCCGCCCACACCATGGATCGCATCAAGGAGGTGAGTTGCCGCGTCCTGAAGCTGTCTGGTCTAGGTTCCCCTCGCTCGCGACCTCTGTCCAAGTCTTGGGCAGCTCTCGGGGGCCACAGAAACAGGCAGCCGCCAAAAAAGGATGTAGAATGCAGCTGACATCTCCCCCCTAACTCTCCAGAAAATGAACAAGCTCCGCCTGGATGCGGAGCATGCAACGGAAGAAGTAGAGACACTCAAGGCGCGCGTCAAGGAGCTCGAGCAGGAGAACCTGGCCAAGGAGCAGGAGGTCACGTCGCTGTCGCACAAGAACAGCCTGCTCGAGGAGGAGGTGACCAGGTTGGAGGCCACCATTTCCGACTTTAAGAAGACGGCCGACGAGGGTCTGGTCCACGGCACGCAGAACGAGACGCTGACGCGCCGGCTGCAACTGCTCGAGGAGGAGGCTGAGCAGGCTGACAAGACGCTGCGCGAGACCAACGAGAAGTATGTTGTCGCCCGCACGAGGTTCCGGACGCCGTCTGGCGCCCGCGTCCTCTCTACCCCCATCCCCTTCTTCCAACACGTCCAAAAATATCCCTTGTCCACGAAAGGTGACCTTTTCTGTTTTTCTCTTTCTTGTGGCTAACTCGACGCCTCTCTTTTCCTCCTCCTTTTACAGACTTCGGCAGACTGACGTCAAGGCCGGCCATTTCGAGCGGAAAGTGCAAGCACTGGAGAACGACCGCGACCAATGGGAACAGAAGTACGAGGAGATGGCTGCAAAGTACAAGACGGTGCAGAAGGAGCTGGAGGATTTCCAGGTCGAGATCAACGGCATCTAAGTGTGCTGACGAGAACGGGGAACGGGGGTGCGAGGGACCAAGGGGGCGAGGAAGCGAGGGACACAAGAAGAAGCATATATCTTGGATCCGTTGCAGGGTCGCTTTATTTGTCGTGCGGTCAGCCGGCTCGACGCTGGAAAGACAGTTTCGTATATTCAATACCGCATTCGTCCGTCCAGTCTTGTCTGCAGGCTTATAAGTGTTGGAATCAATATCGTATCCTAGGCCCCTCCCCCCGCCTCCCGCTTCCTCTTCGCCGACTGCTTCTGCTTTAGCTTGGAGACCTGCCGCTCCATCTTGCTCTCGTAGCGGAACTTTTTCTTCTTCTTCTTGGGCCACACCTTGCGGTCCTTGCCATCCCGACCGTTTGTCTCGGCAGGTTTCTCTGCATGTTCCCCGTCCCCGTCTTCCGCGGCACGCTCCTCGCCGTCCCTCTCGTGCCGCTGTCCCGACAGCGCGTGCATCCCGTCGCGATCAATGTCCACGGCCTCGACCGTCACCGTCGTGTACTTGTCCTCGTCAATGTACTCCTCCTCGTGGTCGACAAACTCGGGCGGCGGCGGATCCTGAAAGCCGTCCCATTCGTCGTCGTTTGCCTCCTTGTCTCCGCTGCCTTCATCCGCCGACACCTCTTCGCCGCCAGCCAGCCGTGCCTGTCGCAGCGCTTCATTGACCTGCCTGACGTGTTCCTCGACGTATTTCTGCCGTTGGTCGCGAAGCTAAAGAGAAGAGAAAGAGAAAAAAAGTTAGCAAGCGTCACATTGTGCACCTCCTTTCCGCACCGAGACTCACGTCTTTCCGAAAGGCAATCTTGTCCTGGCGCGCCTTCTCGGCGGCCACCTCCTGCGCTTGCTTCTGCCGCTGCACCTTGCGCTTGTGGAAGCCGGTCAGGTAGTCGGCGCGGGCGTCGTCGTCGAAGCTGATCTCCTCCACGGCATAGTCGGCTGCGCGGCGCTTCTTGCGCGGTGGCGGCACGAGCGCGTCCTTTTTCGGGCGGGGCCGCGTGATGAACATGTCTGCGGGGGTGGTTGACGTTGCTGTTCTGTGGAAAGTGCTTTCAAAGCAGAGTGAGGTCAAAGTGATGGTCACCGAAAAAATCAGTCCAGCCTTATCAGAGAGGATTGTGATAAGCTACTTCAGTTTTGGTGTGAGAGGCAGTCGATCCAAGGTACCGCGCTAGCAGATGGAAGGCGCTGCCCTGGTGCGAACCAGCCAGTTCTAGCGGCGCTGAACGGCCCTGTTGGCAACTATAAATAGCGCTACCGAACCCTTTTCAATTCTCTCCCAAGCATCGCTTTGCATTGGCGACTTGGGAAGGTGATTAGGTGATGCACGAAGTTGTCAACACTCAAAAAGGCGTAAGACCTTTCTTCTGTCCCCTTTTCTGTGCCAAGACTAACAGGCTCTGTCCACTTTGCCCACACAGGCACCGGTACAAGTCCGTGTACGAAAACTCTGTACGGAGAATCCGCAGAGTACGGAGATGTCCATCTACAGCATACTCCGTACAAAGTTCGTCGGAGGCCAGCCACAGACGATAGAGGATCCAGTGATAATCGACAATGAATGATGGATCCAACGACAATCAAAATGAATGATGGATTCAACGATGATCAACACTGAATTATGGATCCAACGACAACCAACACTGAACGATGGATCCACACCACGATGCATCACTTGTACTCCTTGCATCACTTGCATTCCTTGCCTCGTAGGTGCTGTCTGGGCATTACGAGGAATATAAAAGAAGACTCCAAAGAACAGTCAACCACTTTTCACGCTTTCGCGGCTCGTTTTCTTTGGCACCTGAAAGCACTCTTCTGCCCGCATTCGCTGTGTCCGGCGGATGGCCTGGCATCCTATCTGGCACCACTCTTCTCACCTTTGAAAGCTACAAAGAGAATGCGGATAGGCACTTGAGAACAAAGTAGGAACACGGAGCGTGCTGCTTGCCGCCCACTGCTCCGGCCGACGTGAGGAAGGGCTACACCACACTCGACACAAGCCAACTCGTGACGGGTGTGTGGGCAGCAAGCTTGACTTTTGTGGTCTCAACAGGTCGGCCCTATCGATGCCTGCTGCCAGACAAAATTGAGGACTATCTCACACCGCTATCTATCCTACCAGAGACCGTCGTACATGTACATGTACGGAGTACGACTTTAGGCCAACAATACTCCGTACATGTACTGGCAGTGGAAACCGCCACGCAGCTGACTGATATGGACCGTGGATGGGCGGGGACATGAGCAGGGATGACCGCATGGACATGAAGGGCCCAGACTGACCGAAGCGAGCAGGGATCGCGATCGCAAGTGGAAGGCTGGAAATGAAAGACGTTTGTTCAGACAAGTGACATGGGAACATAACACGCCGATTCCACCATCTTTGTCGGCTTCCTGGACTGAGTCTCTTGGAAGAGATAGAGTCGCTACTGCATCTTCCGAAATTAATGTCTTGGTTGCTATCGATGATAGTCTCGTCTTGAGAAACGCATGGTCATAAATAACCCGAGTACGAGTACTCCGTACAGGTACATGTACAGATACTTCGTAGACATGAGATTTGATTTGATGATTTTAACGTCGGCGCGCTGTGCGCAGCCTCCCAAGGAGCATCCGACGGGCTTCGTCACGGAGGTGAGAGGGAGACATGAGGTGAGAAGGAAGAAGCCACCGAGAAAGTTCTCCACTCCGTACCATACTCAATCCTTGTCTTGTCATATGTCCGTCAAAGGGCGCAGACTGTTTCCCTTGTTCCACTTTTTTTCAATCCCACCCGCTCCCCTCGTCGCACACACAACACAGTTTCCCTTGTTCCACTTTTTTCAGCTGGATTCCTCTCAATCCCACCAGCTCCCCTCATCGCACACACAACACAGTTTCCCTTGTTCCACTTTTTTTCAGCTGGATTCCTCTCAATCCCACCCGCTCCCCTCATCGCACACACAACAGGGACACACCAGCGTATGTCTACCGTCCCGGAAACGTCAGTTCTGCGCCGTTTTCCTTGACAGGTCAAGATTTGTCTTTCTTTTCCTTCTTCGAGGACTGTTTTCCTCCTGTATTTCGAGAGCTTGATTCAAGATCAAGTTGCTCCGCTTTTTCTTGGTTTGATCGATCCGTCCCGTCATACTATTCTAGACCAATTGGTTGAGCTAACATCCCGAATGGCTAACCGCCCGCCTCACTCCTTTCTACGGAGTACATGTACATATACTGCGTACGCCAGGACAGGGCGGCGGCGTTGGTGGTGTTGAACCGACGTGTCCCAACAAAACAAGTCAGTTCACATCATCTGTACGAAGTAATGGCCTGTACCGGTTCCTGCCTGAATTGGCAGGATACGCGGAAGAAGAGCTAGCAGCGATTGGTGGCGGGTGACGTGGCCGAATCTTGTCAGGCAGCCGAATATGCAACCCGGTTTTTGTAGACGGAAAGGAACAGACAATAATACAACCCCAACGTCCGCTCGCCGTGGCTATCAGCTAGTGCTTCCAGGCGCACAAGCAAAGCGATGTGACATCGCTTCCTAGTTCCAGCCTCCAGGACTCTAGGGTGATATACGGAGTATTGAAGATGTACATGGGCATGTATTCCAACCGTGAAAAGTAGCAACTTCCAAACCGAAGGCTGTGAAATCCCTCAACCTATGGCTCCCTTGCAGGCTCTTGTCAGCCGCATCTCCTGTTCATCCGCTCTTTCCGCAGGGCTCGACCGGTTTTGTCCTAGGTCGCTAAAGTAGCCACCAAGTTCGAAAAGGCCTGTTTGGGTAGAACGGGGAAAACAGCGAGCAGTCGATGTTTTGATTCTGCTGCGACCGCTATTGGCCAGCATGTGTGGTGCGAGCCTGTGAGGCCTCTTTTTTCACATCCTCAGCGCATTCCACAAATGGAAACACTAACCGAGGAGGAGGCACCCGTGAATGGTCACTTTGGGCCGAGATATGCACGTTCCCATCTTCACCTCGTTCTGGGCCCAGATCGGCGTATCCATTTTCTGACAATCCGCTGTGATTTGAGCGCGGAAGTACTCCGTCCATGTACATGTTCATGTACGAGCACGCTTAGCCTCTGATAGTCTTCTCCTTGAGTCCACCATCCGCAAGTCACTGGTCCTCCCCGTTCATGCATGTGTTGGTCGGCAGCGGAAAGGGGCAGTACATGTATATATACATGTACATGTTCCTTTTTCGTCTGTCAAGACGCCCCACAAGGCACATGATTGATCTTACCATTGTTCTCCAACTGACCAATGATAGCTCCTTGTCAAGGGCATCTTCATTCCATGATATCTTCACTGCCTCGCCAATTGCTGTTTGATGCAGTACATGTACGCCGGCAGCGGCAAGCCAAGAATACTCCGTATGTTGGTCAGGTGGGCAGCCGTCTGGTGGGGAAACATGGCGGCAGATAAAGCCTTGGGCTCTTCTCTTTTCTCTTCTCTGCTCTTTTCTCTTCTCTCTTCTCTCTTCTTTTCTCTCTTCTGTTCTCTTTTCCTTACACTTCATCTCACATTTCTCCTCACACTTCTCCTCACACTTCTCTTTACACTTCTCTTTCACTTCTCTTTCACTTCTCTTTCACTTCTCTTTCACTTCCCTTTCACTTCTCTTTCACTTCTCTCTACACTTCGATCCATTTATCTCTCTCATCTCCCTTCCTTTCGACCTCAATTATTCCTAATATTCTATTCCTAATATTCTGAACCGGCTTATCAAGTGGTGAGAACATTCGAATACAAAGTAGTACGACTGAAGCCCTATGCTAACACACTTTGTTAGCTCAAAGATGGATAACGAAAACGAATCTGCCCTTTTTTCTAGTGTCAACATCGACAACCTCACGTTTCTGGGCGACGAACTTCTCACCTTGATCAAAGCAGAACAACGCAACGCGGTAGTACAAGGCGACACAGAAGCTAGTCGTCAAGCAGTTCGAGACAGGCTGTCCTTGAAACTTGGACCGACAGAAGCGAATTACTTCACAAAGCACATCTTTCATGACCCCACGCTTCGACTCGCACTTGATGAGCGCCAGGTTTTTTTTAAGCTTACGAGTCTTCAAGAAGTCTACGAGAAGTGGCAGATAAAAGACATGGCAGTCTATGGCTGGCACAATGCTAGCATACAGATGACCAATCGTTTGTGGCGTTGTTCGGGGCTCATGTCGTTGAAAGTGTTCGCTTCCCTTGCGAATCGACTTGCGTACAACTCGGTCGACGGAAGCACGGAGTTGACTACCAGCCGGTTGAAGTCAATTCTGAAATCCGAGACGAGGAGTCTCCAGAGTCCCCATATCGTTCCCCTGGAAAATGTCACGGATCTGCCTCTTGAGGACCAAAACGACTACTTGCTGGACGGGAACGGCTTCCTACAACGAAGAGGAGTGAGTACGCGCAAGGTACGCGAAGCGCTACAAAAGAGGGAGCTTTCTCTCCGCCAACAACTGATGCCAAACCACGCCGCTATGTTATGGGAGAACAGGATCAACGTAACTACTGTGAACGCTATAATGGCATTCATCGTGAGAGAGTCAACCGATCCAAGAGTTTTTGTGCGACGGGCGATGACAACGTACTCCAAGATCACGGATCATAACGTCAGCTTCTCGCTTTTCGACTCCATCGCTGTGCCATGCCGGTACGTCGGTTGGTGGTACATAGCTGTCAAGCCTCGCGCCGCCCTTGCGGAATGGATTCTTGTCTCCCTTTCCAGCACAGCGGCCAGGCCAGCGGCATGGGAGATGGAACAGCTCGCACCTGATTCTGAACACGACAAGCTAGAGACCGCCTTCCTTCTTCTCCCTTGTATGCGAGCTATTTTCGCAGGCGTGGATGCATTCATCGACGGCCTTCGACAATTGCAGACATCTTGGGATAAAGATGTGCCAGCAGCAGTCTCAGAGGTAGGAAACATAGTGCGCACTGGTATCGAAGGGCCTCGGGAGCAGGAATCCTCTGTCTGTCCGGCCATCAGTGATACCACTAGCGAAGGTACGCACTCAAGCTTCCCCTGTCATGTTTTCTCCAAGTTAACGTACTCCTAGTCCCACCAAAACAAGCTACCACCCGTGAGAGCTACGTCGACCTTCTCTCCGTTGCACTGACCGAGGCCGATATCCGTACGCTCGACAGCTACTTCAACGACTCCCTCGTCAGCTTCAGCCTACACTGCTTGGGAAGGGAATGCAGCAACGTATTCTTCTTCAACAGCTACTTTATGGCCGAGTTGGAGAGGGGAAAATCCTGTGCCAGCTGGACGAGGCGTGTCAGTCCGCTCGACTACGACTACATCGTTGTTCCGATTCACGACCGCGTTGACAGTCACTGGCTCGTTGCAATACTCTGTCTCGATGAGCCCGCCTATGGACCCGAGCGCAGGTTTACGCTCACCGTCCTTGATTCCTTGGATAGGGGGCGAAGTACCAAGTATTGTCTGCGCCTGGTCAACTTCTTTTCAGATCTTGGTGTCTTTGTCCGGACTCTACCCGCTCCAGAAGGCTTGCCCCAACAACAAGGCGAATACGATGATAGTGCCGTCTTCCTTTATGCCTACGTGGAGCGTTTTCTCTCCGATCCACACCAGTTCGCACGCGCTTTGATTAACAAGCGCCTCGACGACTGGGTCTTCGTCTACGCAGACTACCGAAAGAACACCATCGAAAAGCTATTAGCGGAGCACGGCAAGGCAGCAAGAGCGTCTGTGCCTCCGAGACATCCAAGTGCCTTGACAACCGGAGCACCTTTGCCAGACAGCGCTGGCGATAGCGGGACGGATGCCGGCGACGTCCAACGAGCGCCTGTCGCGCCCGCAGAAGCTCCGCCAAGCATCTCGCTGAACGACGGGTCTGGGGGTGCGGAGGCGAGTGGAAGCACCAACAAACGGACGGCGTCATCAAGGCTGGCGGACCCCCCCGCCAAACGCTACTCACAGGCACACTGGCCGGCTCCTCCTCTCAACCCAGAATATCCTCACTTTGACAACACGGATCGCCATCGACCTGCCAACCTTCCAACGGATCCCGCTCCCCAAGCTTGGCCTTCGAGTAAGATATTCCATCACTCTACCGCGCACTACCACTTCTAATCATTGACCGTCTCAAACAGACACCAGTGCAACCCAGCCGTTTTCCCTTCCAACGGATCCCGCTCCGCCTTCGGGTAAGAAACTGATTCAATCACTTTACCGTGCACCACCACTTCTATTTATTGACCGTCTCTCAAACAGACACCGATGCAACCCAGTCCTTTTCCTTTTTTGATAGCGATTAGCACCGCGTTTTGTCGCGGACCGCCGTGACGGGTGCTGCGCCGTCGTCGCCTGTGACTGTTGCCTGCTGCTGACTGTTACCGCTATTGTCTCTTTCCTGTATTTGGCTCTGCTTTTGCCCGCATTCTGTACCGTCCTTAATATTATCTAGAATCCAACCTCAGTCTCTTGGCCCTGCTCGTTCCTGCCTACCTGACCTGCCGGCCAAAACCTCCCGCCGCTGCTGCCTTGGCTCGGTGACAGCAGCAGGGAAGATACGCTGCTCTCTTTGGCAACCTCTCGCCTTCTCGACTGGCATTGGCTCTTCCGTGAAAGGAGTTGTCATGTTGGCACTTATGACGAGTCCATGACAGAGTCGATAAGGACTCTCAATACCAACTCAAACTTACCTAGGTAATTGTCAAGACAGCCACAGAACTGTGGACCAAGGCACAGAAGGTGAAGAAATGGTTCGAGTGGCACGGTTTGCACCTGACATACCACGTGATCAGAACAAAGTGGATTCCACGCTATCTTGAGAACTGCCCGAAAGCTCTCGAGACAGCTGCTTCAATTTCCCTCACATCATCGTCAACGGTCGCCATCCATCCTTCCTCGCCGAGAACCCCATTCCAACGGCTGTGAGCCTACGAGTGTGCTAGTCTGCTCTCACGCTCTCTTCTTCCCTCTGTCTTTCTCTCTCTCCATGCGCGTATCCATCGTCACCGGCCTGCTGGCCGCCGCAGGCGCGGGCCACGCCTTTTCCGACTCGTCGCCCTTCTTGCTCTTCTCGACGGCAGAGTATGCTTTCCCAAGGACTCGGAGCCGGGGGCCTTTGCTACGGGTGTGTTGCTGACGGACCATTTCCTCTCTCTTGCAGATTCCCCGCCGATGCGTTATCCGCCGTGTCGTCCAGCCAGCTCCAGAGCACCGCGCGCGTGCTGGCCTCGGCCAAGGCCTTGCTGGCCACCTGCCCGACCTCGCGGTATCTAGTGGTGTCGCAGCCCAATGTGCACGCCACGGACCTGTACGCGCCGCCGGCCTGTGAGGCGCACCGGCTGCACCGGGCACTGATGGGAGGTGAGGGCAGCGATGACACAGGCGACACCCCAAAAAACAGCGGGAGGGTGCGCGGCCGCTTCAGCGTGGCCGAGATGGTGACGGCGCGTGGCGACAGCGACGCGAACCTGACGGTCGGCGCCTTTGCCGCGTACATCAAGGACGCGTGCGCGGCGTCCGCAGGACCGGGGAACGGACTACCACACGTGCAGGAGCTCACGCTGCCGGCGCTGCCCCGGGCGGCCCACTGCCAGGACCGCAGCGAGGCCATGGGCGACAACGACTACGTGCTGGGCAACATTTTGGACGAGGAGCTGGCGCGCGGCGACTACACGGTCGTGTACTTTTCGGGCGTGGAGGCCGCCAGCGGGAAGACGGAATACGCTGGTGCGCATGCGTTGCTTTTCGTGGGCAAGACGGCACAGCGGCCCCTCGGCAAGCGGATGGTGATGGTGCCGCGGGCGGAGCGTGACGACCGGCCGCTGTTCGAGAAGTACCAGTTCTTCACGGCCGGCGTGTTCATGAGCATGGTGGTGTTTTTCCTGCTGCTGAGCGTCCTGTATATCGGCTTGACGGCGGTGGCCAGCCTGCAGGTGCCGTATGGCGCCTTTGACAAGGAGAACGGGCCGTCGGCGCAGAAGAAGCAGCAGTAGACGGGGGGAGTGGGGGCATGCTTTCTGCTCCGAGCTGGGCCGCAAGGGCCGCGTTTTGGCGTTTGGGTTTCCTTTTTCACTCTTTTGTCTGAACTTTGTCGATATTCGCATTTCTAGTGTTTGCCATCTCGCCTTTAGAATAATCACGCACTATTTCCCGAAAACAGGCCTCTAAATCCAACGCCAGTGCTTTTCCCGTAGGCCAAACGCCAGAACCCCAAGAAATTCACTCGTCTCTTCCTTCTTCTTCTCCTCCTCCTCCGTCTCATACAAGGTGGCTCGGCAGCAAGAAGTTTGCAATGCCCTCCCGGACCCCGTACTCATGCCCGCAGTTGCCGCACACCAGCTTGCCCTCGACAATTTCCGTTTCTACCAGCACATTGTGCAGCTCCCCCAGCAGCTTGTCGTCGGCTTCGAGGGCCTCGTCCGTTGGCGCTTCCTCGGGCAGAGCGGGGAAGCCGAGCTGCTGGTCAGCGAATACGAAGAGAGAGGGAAATAAGGACAAGAGTAAAAGATATACCTCTAGCAATGTCGTCCGCAGCGCCGCCCAGTCCAGCCGCCGCACGATGCTGGTGAGAAAAGGCTTGTTGAGCTCCAGATCGTCGTGCGCCAACTCGGCGTCGCGCGGGTGCAGCGGGAACGACGCGGCCGTGGCCTTGCAAGCCTTGACGGCGCACGTCAGGAAATTGAGGCTGAGAATTTTCATGGTGGCGGAGGCTTGCCGTGCGCTGTAGTGAGTGGAAGATCGACGCACATGCAAAAAGGAAGCTTTTCGCGCCAGATTTTCAGCCAATTTGATATCACGTGATATGGATTAAGATCGTAAAGAATTAAAGCTGGCTTAGAATAAGAGTCGTCGTAGCAACTCAAGGCGCGAACCCAACCGAAAGAAATGCCCATGAATATGTCTTGGGGAGCATCTCTATTAGCACGAGGGCGTCCGCAGTCTCGCATGACGACGGGACGTGCATCGATGGACGTCCTTGTGCTAAAAGACATGCAGCCCGAGACATACTCGATTTCATGGCCTTTCTTTTCCAGCTGGATTCGCGCCTTGAGTTGTAGCACCCGAGACGTAGAAGTGAATGTAGACGTAACATAAAGAAGCAAAAGCAGACAAACGGACCGGAAATTGTCCAAGCCCAGTGACATGCCTCATGACCTCCCTCCCGCACTTGCCCCCTACGACATAACTTTCTCGTAACCGACGTCCTCCTTGCGCAGCTTGCGGCGCTTGTTGGCCGTGATCTTGACAAAGACGCCAACGGCGGCGACGATGACGGCAAACAGGAAGCCCTTTTGCAGGAGCGACCACTGCGCGGCGTCGTCACCGGCAGCGGCGGCGGCGGCATCGGTCATTGTTGTGGTCGTGCCATCGTTGCTGTCGTCGTTGTTGTTGTTGTTGTTTCCGTTGCCGTTGTCGTTGCCGTTGGCAGAGCCAGTAACGGGAACCTCTTCAACCTCGTGCTCGACGCCGTCGGCCCATTGGGACGTGCCATAGTCTTGTGCTGTAGAGAGGGGAGAGAGTTGAGAAGAAAGACGCCCGGCAGAAAGACGGAGGGGCGGAAGAAGAAAGAGGCATCAGCACGCGTTCACTCTGAAAAAGCTAACATGGAAGACCCCAAAAAGCAAGAGACCAGAGAGAAGGGTGGAAATAGGGAAAAACTCTTTTTTTGTATTTCTTTTTGCCGCCGCCGCCAACTGTCCCTCCTTTTCGGAAGACTGATCCGTGTCCCAGAAAACGCCCCTATTTCCTCCCTTTCTCTTTTCTTTCTTCCTGTCTACAGTTCCACGTGAATACCTTCTGGGGGCACGGGCAGCTCGCCGCTGGCCGTAATGGTAACGGGTTCGACGGGGCGGTCCTGGGCACCCTTCTTGACGTTCTGGATCTTGTCGACAATGTCGTAGCCCTCGAGGACCTCGCCAAAGACAACGTGCCGGCCGTCGAGCCAGGAGGTGATGGCCGTGGTGATGAAGAACTGCGAGCCGTTGGTGTCTTGGCCGGCGTTGGCCATGGACAGCAGGCCGGTCTTGGAGTGCTTGAGCTTAAAGTTTTCGTCCTTGAAGCGGTCGCCATAGACTGATGGTCAGAGTGACAGAACGGAAACGAGATAAAAGTAAAGCGATAGAATAGAGCAGAAGAAGAAAGGGAGAGAGAGAGAAAACCTACTTGACTTGCCGCCAGTGCCGTCGCCCTTGGTAAAGTCGCCGCCCTGGATCATAAAGTCCTTGATGACACGGTGGAAGACCGAGCCGGCATAGCCAAAGCCCTTTTCGCCGGTGGCCAGAGCGCGGAAGTTCTCGACCGTCTCCGGCACCGTTTTTCCGTAGAGACCAATGACAATGCGGCCCAGCGCCTCGTCGCCATGGCTGACGTCAAAGTAAACCTTGTGCGTGATCTTGGGGCCCTTGGACGCGGCCGCTGGCTGCGCAAACAGCACGAGGCCGACGCTGAGCAGCAGCGCCGCCGTGGCGAGCAGGCGGCGGAGGTTGAGCATTGTTGGGGTGGTTGTAGATGCAGTAGCAACAGAGGACGACGATGATGGAGAACAAAGGCAATGTTGGAGAAGTGGCGGGGAAAGACGATAAGCAGAGGGAGAAGAGAGAGAAAAGGGGCAGAGGGGGACTCTTAAAAGCCAGGTCAGCGCTTTCCGAGCTGCGTTTCAATTTCAAGGCGAGTTTTGGTAGGACGACCAAGTTTGACTTAGCGCCGATGGTCTGATTGTCACGTGCATCCTGTCCATCTTTTAGCCGGGAGTCCAGGACTTCTCTCAAGACCACCTCCGCCAACTCCCGAAAGATTTGAAGGGTCGTTTGCAGTTCGCAGATCAAAGGATACGGTGGCACTCGTGACTGCATTGGACTATCATTCTGAGAGCTTTGTGCTTTGCGGGCTTCAACGACACGTACTGATGGTACAGGAGAGGGGGGTGTGAACGTTCGGAAGAAACTGCTTCCAATTTCCATAAACACAATCAATTGCAAAGCCCAGACTGCCAGAGGCAAAAGAAGAAAGAGAGATGACCGAGAGAAGAAAGACAAAGGAAAACATCGTCGAACGCCGGTGATCTGAGAGATATAAACCAGGAAAGTCGTAACAAGAAACATGCCGAGAAGATAGACGACGAAGAAGAATGGAAAAGAAATGCAACCCTCCCCTCTGCCCTTAATTTTCATTGGCCCGGCCGTGGCGCCCACTACGCGGCGGCGGCCTGAGCCTGGGGCGGTGCTTGTGCTGCCTGCGACAGCGTCTTGCCGGTGCCGCCCAGGTTGGTCTCGGGCCGCTTGCTGCGGTAGTCGGCAACGGCGGCCTTGATGGCATCCTCAGCCAGCATCGAGCAGTGCACTGTTGTTTTGTTAGCGGCAGTCGGTCACAAACGCAGAAGAGCAAAAGAACGGCGGACGGCGGACGGGCTCAGACGCACTCTTCACGGGCGGCAAACACAGCTCGTCGGCAATGTCCGAGTTCTTGATGGCCACGGCGTCGTCCAGAGTCTTGCCGTGGACCAGCGTGGTCAGGTAGCTCGAGCTGGCAATGGCAGAGCCGCAACCAAACGTCTTGAACTTGGCCTCGACAATCTTGTTGGTGACAGGGTCGACGCGGATGTCCAGCTTCATGACGTCGCCGCAGGCCGGTGCGCCGACCAGTCCGGAGCCGACCGAGGGATCTTTGCGGTCCAGCGAGCCGACGTTGCGCGGCCGCGTGTAGTGGTCGATCAGTGGTGTGTGTTAGCGAGGGAGGAGACGGACGAGGAGGCAGAAGCGGAGAGAATTAACTCATCTTTCTCGTGGTAGAAGCGGCGCGCGCTGGGAAGAACAATAGCAGCAGCGCGCGATGGCCGCGCCGTGCGCAGTGCTGTGCGAGCAGACGTGGCAACAGCAGCCGACGTGGCTGCGGCCAGCGAGCGGGTGAAGGTTGTGCGTGCAGCGAACATCTTGTCGAGGAGATGGTGAAGTCGAGGAGATGGAGATGTAGAGCGAAGAGGTGAGATGCGATGAGATCGGGTTAACGGTGTACGTCGCTTTGATCGATTCCGTCGACGATGATTCGATTGAAGAATGAAATGTGAGCGGTGGCCGGAAAGGATGGCAAATTGAATCGCAGATGGAAATGGGATTCGGAGGTAACAGAAAGTCGATGACAAAATGACGGAGG
This sequence comes from Ophiostoma angusticollis, assembly GCA_019925545.1. NCBI lineage: Eukaryota > Fungi > Ascomycota > Sordariomycetes > Ophiostomatales > Ophiostomataceae > Ophiostoma > Ophiostoma angusticollis. Next base: position 159,504 of record JADHKL010000043.1, read on the forward strand.
AGGCGAAAAAAGAAATAGCGGGAGTGTAGGCTCTGGCACGCCTAAAGAGTATTTTACAGTGGGTTCTTACGCCTGTGGATCGGTGCAGAGACGAATGGGAAAGGTTGGAAAGCAAAGAATGGGCTTTCCTCCGTAGGAGAGAACAAAAGCTCGGCGCAGCGATCGGAAAACGTTTGTAGTCCCGACCGTCGGAGCGCGTTTTTCAAGCGGTTTTCAGCACTGAAAACTGAAATCCCATGCAGCTCCACTGCAGTTTGTGCACCGAAAAGTGCCAAGTGCGGGGCACAGGCCTCGGTATCTTATCAATCAGTCGCACACAGTGCCTGCCGTCCTGCGGAGCTAACTCCGCGTCACGGGAACTCGCTTCCAACTGCAGCAGTGCCTTCTTTCCTTTGCATTCTACGACGTGTACGTTTGTTGCCATTGTTCACAGCCTTGGCTGTCATTGTCTGGCTGCCAACAATGCGGCTTTTCACTCAACACGGAGATCTTTCTTTGTCCAACGACTTTGTCAAAGGACCACGTGTAGGACCTGTAGGCCCTAGGGTGGGAAAAGATGATGGATGATGAACAGGATGCTCTTATATTCGTCGACGAGCAAGATGTCTCAGTAGACAAGTCTTCTCTTCCTGACTTCTTTACGTCGTTCCTCTTCTCCTTCTCGCCGTCGCCAGAGAAAGACCGCTACCAGACCCAGCGTGGACTCTGAGATGGACACTGAAACGGGCAGCAGCAAGGCCCGAGACCAGGCACAAGCCAGCTCGAAATCGTGACAGAGGATGCAAGTTTTCTTTTGGGGGGACACGTTTAACTCTCCGACCTCTCGCTGACTCCTCTGCTTCTTTATTGATTCTGAACAGACTTCTCCCACATGTTCACTCAAACTGCACAACCTAGACATGCCTTGTTCACATCAGAAACACCCAGCAGCAATTTTTGGTAAAATCCCATCGTTTCCCTCGCGCTTCTGTTTTCCCATCTATCATCCCCTGCCTTGCATCACGTTTACCTCAAGTGACTGCCTCGTAGTTCAGCGACAACACCCGCGATCGTCACGCCGTTGTGACACCCCCAGTTGGACCTACTTGAAATGGCCCCCTCCCTCCAAGGCCCCCTCCCTCCACACACAATGGAGGACTGGACCTTTGCCTATGTCGTCGTCGGCCTCATTGCCGGCGCCGCCGTCATTGCCGCTGTCTACGGTGTGTGCCGCGCACGTCGTGACGAAGTCGTCGCCGGCCGGCTGCACCGTCAGCAACGCGGCATCTACGAGGCCTACTGGTTCGGGGAACACGCCGCGCAGGCAGCTGATCCTCCTGAGGAGGAGGTAAACAATGATGCGGACGATGACACGTCCGGCGAGATTATCATCCACCTGGGCGCTGGGTTAGAGGTGGAAATGAGACCACTGCCACTGCCACTGCCGCTGTCGACGCACATGCAGACGGTCGCACAGCAGATGGCCGCAAGTGACCCCAGCAACAGCCGCAGAAACAGCAGCCACGACAGCAGATATACACCCGCCAACACCTCGAAACAGTCCATGCCCGCAGCAACACTTCCCAGGCGGCCACCACGTGCTGTCGTCGCGCCGTCGACCGCCTTCACCTAGACTGGCCGGACACCAAAGCAGAACGTGCGCCTCTTTCGAGTCGAAACTCAGTATCATCATTCGAACCCCAAGTCTAGCTGGCTTGTGCTACCGGAGCCCGATCGAAACCCCTGATCCCGTCGACCCGCTGAAGTGTGCATACTCTCCATGCCTTCACTGCTTTCACTGCTTTCGTTGCTTGGACAATCCAAAGGTTGGAACCCAGCGCCCCCGTTACATAGTCTAAATTCCAAGAATCGGGTGCAGAAAAGAAATAAACAAGAACCATGAGACAAAACATCAGAGCAGGAAGTCAAAAAAGAAAAGAGCAGCTGCTTGCAGAGTACTGTGACCGACGCTCCGTGACGTAAAAGTGAAAGAAGATAAAAATGTACAAAGGAAAAAGGAAAAAGAAAAAGGAAAGGGAGAGGAAAAGGAAAAGGAAAAGGAAGAGGGACAGGAAAAGGGAAAAGGAAATTGAAGAACCCCCCGGTCATGGACGATCTCGGCCCAGGCCGCTGCACACGACTTGTGCTCGCCTCAAATGGCCGCGCCTAGAGGCTTGCTGATGCCCAGGCCGCTGCTCACGACTTGTGCTCGCCCCAGATGGCCGCGCCTAGAGGCTTGCTGATGCCCAGGCCGACGCCAACAGCAATGCCGACAATCAGCAGACCGATGAGGATCTTGCAAATCAAGCGGTTGCGCTTGCTGAGACGCGACAGGCAGGTCCGTGACCGCTTCATCTTCTTCTCCTTGGCCTTGATCTTCCAGTGGCCGTAGCCGGGCCACACCTGCGAGTCGGCCAGGCCGCGGCAGGCAATCGAGGGTTTCTTGGCGTGGCCGGCATTGCTTCGGCTCGTGTTACTGCTCTCTTCGCTAGCGATGGGCGTGATCATGGCCTCAATGTCCGTGTCAAAGGGATTGCTCTGGTGTATTGACCCAGGCGTCGTCACGTCCGATCGCCGCGGCATCCCGTGGACACTGCCTGTGCTGAGGCGGCCGCCGAGCGTCTCTGCAGTGCTGGAGCTGTTGACAGCAGTTGCGGGCGCCATTGCGTTGCTGGCGTGCTTTTCGGTGACAAAATGCGTTGTCTCTATTGTCTGGTAGTGTTTCTCGTCAACAGTGGCCGCCGCGCCGTGCATGGCCAGTGGCGAACTGCTGGACGCGACCATTTTTATGTATGTGTGCCGTTGGACGAGTCCTCTTCAAGAGGTAAGACCTGCTGCGATCTTGTTATCAGCACGTGTTCATGGCGGGAGGGGGGAAGCCAATGAGAATTCAACGGGAGCGAACAGCTGTCGCATTCGCCCATTCTCACGATCTGAGACATGTTCCCACGACAACCCATTCCCGGCAGACGATGGGGCTCTGTTCTTACCAGCTGTGCGCTTCGAGTTGCAGCGATTGTTGCAGCGCCGCGCGTCAGGTGGCGCTGACAAGGAGGCGTGACTGTCGTCGATGGGGTCGGCGGAGCGGACGATTGAGGATGGTAAAGAAGATGTCGAAAGGAACAAGAAGAAACAATAAGAGAAAGAGAAAGAAAAAAGGAGAAAGGCAAGGCGAAGGAGAAACGAAATGATGCTGTCCGCAATGGATCCTGGTCGTACTTTTTGTCCTTCTGTCTTTCTCGCGAGCTTTTTTCGTCGTTACGCAGAAGGGTCCTTGTATTGCTGTAAATGGATGTCTTACGGAGTAGGTCCCAGCTCCGATAATGCTGGCTGAAGTGGTGTGGCCAAATGGAACGTAATAAAGGCGAAGCAAGAGAAGAAGGAGAAAAAAAGGCTGAAAAGGAAAGAAGAGCGAAAAGTGCTGGGACAGCTGAGAAAGAGAAAGCAAGATGACGATAATGTATCACTTCGAAAGGGGAAGGAGCAGCAAGAGGGCTGGGGGAAGGTACGACGGTACCCCCAAAAAAAGAGACGAGGGAGCCAAAACAGGAAAGAGCGGCCAGCGGACAAGGGTGGGCAGGGTATCTCAAGGACAAGCGGAGGACAGGTGCGGGAAATGAGGGTACATTTGACTGCACGTGCGAGGACTAGACGGACGGCGAAGCAAAGCAGCAGGGCTAGTCCGTTTCGTTGTCTGCTTGCTGCTCTTTCTGTTCTTTTCCCGACACTCTTTACGGGCGCATCGCGCACAAATACATGTACGGAGTACGGAGTACGCTTACGAGGCGTGTGCACGTCGACCGAGACGCCACAAAATGGAGAGACAGCGAGGCGTTGTACGGAGTGCGACGGTGACCAAACACAAGGCATACGGCGTACAGTTATCGTGGCTTTCAGACAGGAGAGATTCAAGGGCTTCTCATCCCCGGAGAGCGTTTCGGACGGTGTCTGCTCAGTGGGCTGAGGAACATGTTTGGTTTGCATGATGAGTCCCCCCAAAAAGACGACAGTACGGAGTAAATAAAGGGGAACTCGCCAGCAGGGATTGGCCAGTTGGCCAGTGGGGGGCCTTGTCTGGAGCTGGTCTGGCCCAACGCCCGCGCTAGACTTCGGTGATGCAGTGTGTGATTGGCTGGCAGCACCCCAATTGCGGCCAGGCCCACTAAAAGCTCCCTAAAAACGACAAAGTTTAGTGGCCGTGAGTGCTGCCCCGAGTTATCTGGTGCGGTGGCCGCGAACGCTTAAGCTTACGCGTGGCAGAGAGGTTTTCAGGAGGAAAAGGACGAGAGAATCTGAAGTTCTCATGAAGTTCTCATGACAATTCTGTCTCTTCTTTCTTGGACATCCTGTGCCAAGTCCTTCCGCCTCTCCTTTCTTCCCCGAAAGTTGGAAGCGCATAGTGGCGTAAATTAACGCGCCAGGTAGGTTAGGCTGAAGGGGGAAGGGGCTAAAGTGGGAAATGGGGGGAGCGGAGGCGGGTAGGCTTGGTTGGGCCATTTATGTCGGCGAAGCGAGGGACGAGGACGAGAGGAGAGAACGTCATGGGCCGCCAAGATTTGTGCGAAACGAGGGAAGAGAAAGAGAGAAAAGAGAGAAAAGGCCCGCAGCTGCTCCGACGTCTTGCATATGGCTCTGACTGGGCGCCAAGCCGCTTGTCCGAGGGTGTTGTGCTTTCGCTGTGCTGTTCGAGAATAGTTCGGCCGTCTATCATTAGAAAAAGAAGACAAATTGGCTTCTAGTGACGTTGCCATGCGGCTCGGTCCCGGTTGGAAGCTTGGTTTCTTGTTCCGTTTGCTGTTTTTGCTGTTTGAGGTCGCTGAGATGCGAACTGTTGGGATGCCCTCCCAGCATATGATTGGCCAATTGTGGCCCACTATATACTGACATAATACGGCTTCATTTCGCTGCATCCATTCACCCTTGCGGTGATCCAAGACCAAAGCGTCGCGTCTTAACGCGTCACGAAACATGGTGCGTGTGGCCCAACAGACTTTTTTTTGGCTCCAAACACTGCTAACATGGCACACAGAATAAGGACGGCTGCTACACCTCGGTGCACATGCACCAGCCCCGCAACGCTGACCTCTTCGAAGACGTATGTAAGGATCGTCTGCCCAGCGACGACATCTTTGTGCCGCCCCAGTACCAGCCCCTCAACCCCGAGGACGAGGACGGCGTGGTGCCCGACCAGCATGCTGCCTTTGGCATCCAACGCGCCACCCAAACAGTGCGCGAGGCCGCTTGGAAGGACCTCGGCCTCGGGCAACTGATGCGGCGTGGCCCGCCGCGGCGTGCGGCAGGTGCCATTGACAGCGGCGGCGGCAGCGGCAGCGGAGGCGTCGGAGGCATTGGAGCCGGTGCTTCGGGTGCGGCGGGCTTCAACGGGAGTGCCATGACAACGGCAAACAGAACCTCCTACGCGTACTATGCCTACTACTACGGCTACAATGCAAACGGGGTGGCCGGCAGCAGCCTCACCGCTGGTGGTGGTGCTGTCCCGAGTAGTCCAGGCAGCGGAAGCGGCAGCGGCAGCGGCAACGGCAACGGCAGCGGCATGGCGCGGGGACAGTCGGGTGCTGGAACGTCGAGCAGGGGCTTGCCGCGGTGATGGGAGGGAGTCGGACTGGACACTGATACCAGAGCGAGCATTATGGCGTTTGGGTGGCCGAGGCGTTTCTCTTCTCATTCTTCACGTCTTTCTTGTATTCTTTGGAAACGCTCCTTGTCAATCGTATATTCCCTTGTGAACGACAACCAAACCAAATGCGCCAAAAGTAGTCCCCATACGAATATGCCTGACGTCCACCCTTGTTCTTCTTTTAGTTCCTTTTCATCTTCTTCATCCCTTGCCCAGATACGACTCCCGCTCCAGTACTGTCGCTTCGAACTTGACCAGGAACACCGTCTTGCCCGGCCACATCTCGCCCTCCTCGGCCCGGCCGACGGAGTGCGCAGTTACGCGTGCCGGGAAGCCGCCGCCGTCGCACACGCCCTCGATGATGCCAGCGACGTAGGCGGCGCAGTTGAGCTGGCTCATCTCGCGCGGAACGCTAATGTAATGGTTGACCAGCGGCTCGTTGTCGATGATCATGTACTCGTCGGGCGTGGCCGGGTTGCTGCTCTTCTCCAGGCCGTTGGCTTGTCGCCCAAACAGGTGTGTCCACACGTTGATCTTGACAAAGTGCAGTAGCGCCACAATTGTCAGTGGCCGCGTTTGGCTGCGCGCCGGCTCGCGGTATAGTAGCAGGTCGAGCAGCTTGAGGCCGATGGGGTGGCCTTGAACGTTGAGTCTATAAGGTTAGAAGAAGAGGGAGAGAGGGAGAGAGGGAGAGAGGGAGAGAGGGAGAGAGGGAGAGAGGGAGAGAGGGAGAGGGAGAGAGGGAGAGAGAGAGAGAGAGAGAGAGAAAAAAAAAAGAGAGAGAGAGAGAGAGAGAGAGAGAGATACCTCTTTTCTAAATCTTGAATGCCCGTCACCCGCCGCTGGGCATAGCCGACCATCTCCGAGAAGAGATAGGCAAAGGCCGACTGGCTGAGCTCGGCCGTGCGCGTGCGGTTTAGCGGCCGGTGGTAGATGGTCTTGCCACTGCTCGGGTAGCGCAGGCCGCTCTGGTTGGACGGCACCGCCGGCGGCTGATGCTGGTGCTGATGCTGTAATGATTGCGCATGCTGCTGCTGCTGTAGGGAGAGGTCGCGGATCGGCGCCGGGCCCTTGCCGACGCCGCCGCCCAAGGCCGACGACGCGAGGCTGGCCATGGCTGTGACGCGTGTGGGGGTAGCGAAAGAAAGTGTAGGAGTGTATCTGTTGGCGTGGTGGTGTTGTCAAGTTGTGGTGATCCAGGTCGTCTTGGACCTTTGCGGGTTTAGGGGGGTAGGCGTTGTGGGGCGCCGGAGCTCAGCGAATAGGCGTCTCGTACCACTACTAAGCCGTTCCAGAGGACAAGTTCACACAGCCTTGCGAGACAGATTGAGAGAAAGAGATATGAATTAGCGGTTCTGAACCGGAAAAGAATGGTCAGGAACCCTGAGCCTAGTTAAGAAAAGAGAAAGAAAGAGAAAAGAAGAAAAAAGGTAACAAGCGCTATCTAAAATGGTATTGTAATCTAGAACGAGAAGACTTATGCAAACCGCCACGACACTGCATCTGCACAGCGTAGCCTTCTTGTCCTTGGCTTCCGCTTTCCCGGGGACGGTAAAGACCATCTAGTAATCGCTGATCTTGAGGTCGGCCACCTTGAGATCGGCCACGGCCGCTTCCTCGGCCGCCACCTTTACTGCCACGCCGCGCTCGAGCTTTCCGCTCAGGTAGTCCTCGTACTCGCCAATGTGCTTGCCACCAGCCTCCCAACGCGCGTAGCGGGCGGCGCGGCGCTCGGCGGCCAGTTCAGTCAGGGCGGGCCAGTAGACGGAGTGGTCGTAAACGAATTTGAGCTGGCCGTTGAACTCGGTCCACAGCTGCTCGGACGGCACGTACTGGTTCATGTCCTCGTTGAACTTGAGCTTCTCGCGCGTGTGCGGGTCGATAAACGGCGTGATCAGCTTGAAGAAGCCCCAGACAACCCAGGGGACTGACGTGTCAGAAGAGAGGGGAGAGAGAGGAGGGAGAAGGAGAGAGGAGAAAGAGAAAGAGAAGAAAAGAGAGAGAAGAGGAAAAAGAGAGAGAAGGAAAGAGAAAGAAAGGAAGGAGAGAGAAAAAGAAGAAAAACCTACCATTGATGATCAATGCCCGACCCAACCTTTCCGGGTAGTGCGTCTGTAGAATGTGCAGCACCTCCCGCCCTGTGCCGATGCCCGGCGCCGTGTTGCTGCGGTTCTTGCTCTGCTTGAAGTTGATTAGCAGTGCCAGCGTCTCCTGGCCTGGCGGCAGCAGGTCGACGACGCGTTCGACCATGTAGACCAGGTGCTGGATCTGGCGCGGCGACACGTCCGTGTTCTGGCGGCCTGGGTTGAGGTAGTGGCACACGCGACCCTCCTTATCGTAGCCCAGCAGAATCTGCTTGCCTGTCTCGTTCTCCGGTGAGATGTGCTCGGCTGTCAGCGCGCCCGTCTCGACGCCGTACTCGCGCCGCCACGCCAGCGTGTCCTGCAGCCGTTTGGCCGCCTCGCGCTCGTGCCACTTGGTAGCCCGCAGGTACCGCAGCAGGCACTCGCGCGTCAGCCAGAAGCGCTCCGCGTCCGTCAGCGGGCCATCCTTGTCCTTGTGCGGAGCGCTGCAGCGAACCGCCGTCCAGTCGCGTGCCTGCTCCAGCAGCCACTCGTACTTGGTCGTCTGCTCGGCCGTGAGCTCGGGTCGCGGCGGCGGCACGCTGTCGGTCGTGGGGTAGGGGATGGGCTGTTTATGTCGGCCGGCCAGGGCATGCTTCTCTTCCGGCAGAGCCGGGAGGGCTATCTGTGGGGTTTCGGCAGTGGCCATGCTTGTCCGACGGGATGAAGACAGTGTGTCAAGAAGGAATTGGGCCTGAACTCCAGAGGCTGCTGTGCAACTGCCCCCTGCTGGCTAGGCCTAATGCAGCCTGTGAATGGCACATTTCTGCCTTACATGTTGGGCATGAAATTACATCATTACTCAAGGCCCCCGAACTCGGACCCCCAGCTGCTTTGAAATTCGCCCCCACCCCTTTTCCCACTACAGGTTGCCAGGCTAGTTGTCTCAACCACTACCAGCGAGCGCTATTTGCCTTATTTTCCTGCACATTTTGCATTTGCATTGCTCACAAATCAACTTTGGCGAACCGTCCATTTGTCTTTTTTCTCCCCCACCCCGGTACTCGCCCTGCCTCTTACACGGGACATTTATATCTGGTCGTTCCTGTTTTTCTTCCATCTAGACTACAGTCTTTCAACAGCCAGTCCGACTACCTTTGATCGCGAGCACTGCTTTTCTTGACCTCTTGACTGCTTTGCTTCTTTTGGCCTTTTTGTCTTCGACTCGTCGTTCTCGCGACATCACACATCCTTCATATTCTCAGTTCGTCACTGACACAATGCCCGCCCCCCCGTTCCTGTCCATCGACGCGAACGACGACAGCGTCGATTTCAGCCAGTTCAAGCCTTCGACAGCTGCGACGACCACCATTTCGAATGGCTACTCCACGATACCCACAGCCTCGCGTACCCTCATCCTCGCACCCCCCTCCATAGCCGCCCATGAAGAGAAGCTGCACGCGCTGTTTGCCTCGTCGACCTACGACCGCGCCGCGTGCGACCTGCAGATGCTCGACCGTCTGTCCGCCGGCTTCGTGCCGCTGGCGGCCAACACCTACGACACGGTGCTTGTGTTGACAGGCGCCGACGGCACCCAGCGCGACGAGGTGCATCAGCTACTGCGGAGCCGCCGCGTGTTCGCGGCACTGGCATCGGCCATGAAAAACGGTGCGCGGCTGCGGTTCCAGGACGGCGCAGGGCTGCCAGAAGGCACAGAGGCGCGGCGGGAGGCGATCCTGGCGGGGCTGGTGGAAAGGAACGGCGTATTTGAGAAGGTGGAAGAGGAGGAGGTTGTGGTGCCTCTGCGACTGAGGAAGAAGCCCGCACCAGCACCAACACCAGCACCAGCACCAGCACAAGCACCACCTCCAACCAATGGTGTCAATGCCCAGGGCAAGCGGCCGGCCGTGATGCTGGACTTGGGCGAGTACAGCGACGGCGACGAGCTGGTCGACGAGGACAGTCTCCTGACGGAGGAGGAGCGCAACCGGGCGCCACAGCAGCGTGAGTAACAAACCTGCCCCATCCGTCGCGAGTGCTTGCTAACTGGATAGCGCCCGAGTGCAAGGTCGATGGTCAGAAACGGCGCAAGCCATGCAAGGACTGCACGTGCGGCCTGGCGGAGCGGCTCGAAGAGGAGGACCGCGAGCGGCGATCCAAGGCAGACAGCGACCTGCAGGGCGTCTTCAAGCTCAACGCCAATGACCTCAACGAGCTCGATTTTACCGTGCAAGGCAAGACGGGCTCGTGCAACAGCTGCTCGCTGGGTGACGCCTTCCGGTGCTCAACGTGTCCCTATATTGGCCTGCCGGCCTTCAAGCCGGGCGAGGAGGTCAAGATTCTGAGCGGCCTGGTGCAGCTGTGAGAACGGGACGAGGTGCAAGAACAGGAAGAACTACGAACAAAACGGAACACTGGGAACGAACGGACGGGAGGACATGACATACTCGGCCTTTTGAGGCCAGGACGGCGTTTGCGTTTTTTTATTCGGTCTCAGTGACCGCATGGAGGCGGCTGGCTTTCTCGTTTCGGTTTATTGCCTTTACTCATTTTCTCTTACTTGTCGTTGCATTGCATTGCGCTGCGGTCTGCCACGAGGGAAGACGCCATCTAGACAGAGTCAGGAATCAACGAGTTGAATAACGGCTGAACGAAAGGCTCTGTATGTCTGGAACAAAAAATTGGTGCTCGGAATCTCGACGGATGGTGACCGAAGAACAGTGCGCAATACAGTACACACTGTGTGCGTGTATTCCCCTTTACGCGTCTCGACGCGTCTCTGCTTCTAACCCCTCACATCTGCATACTTTTGGGCGACAACGACAACCACCTCTTCCGACAATTGACTGTACACGACGAAAAGCACGACAACGATCTACGACACAGCACAGCATGGTCGACGCGGCTGTCGCCAAGCTCAACGCCCGCTTTGCGGTCGGCGGGGCGGCGCTGGAGCCGGACATTGTGATGGCGCTGCAGTCGATCCTGGACATGCACGGGCTGACGGTGCAGGAGCTGTTCTACAAGTGGGAGGCATATTGCATCAAGATGTACCCGTCGACGGACGACGGGGCGCTGACGATGGAACGGCTACGGGCGTTCAAGCAGGACCTGCAAGACGCGCTGGAGCGGCAGCGGGCCATCGGCGCCGGCGTCGGCAGCGGCAGCGGAGGCGGCAGCAGCGGCGGCTTTGCCAATGGCCCGGGCAGCACCCGCAAGCCAGAGTTCCGCGCGACGCCGCGAAGTCTTGGTGCCGGCAAAGGTGGGAAAGGTGGCAAGGGCGGCAGCGACGTGTTCGGCCTGCTAGACAGCCTGGTGCCAGGAACGCCAGCGGCCAAGAGCAAGGCGGGCGGCACGAACGGAAGTGCCAAGAAGACGCCGTCGTCGGTGGCGCGCTTACGAGGCGAGGGAGGCGGCGGCGGCAGTGGTGGCGACTGGAACGGGACCCCGCCATCGGCCGGCGGCGCGAACCAGCAGCCATTGCCGGCGTTTGCGGAGCGACTCAACGCGGGCGAGGTCCTTGAGGTGCTCAACGAGCACCTGCCAGTGTGCGAGCGGCCGCTGGCGCCGTACGCGGAGCCGCGCATCAAGCTGACGGCGGCGTCGGACCAGAAGCGTCTGGCCTACCTGCCACTGGCCATGAAGCTGTCGGAGGTGTCGGCCGTGCTGGACGACCGCATCGACGACTTTGCCGCGCTGCTGGCCGAACACCACCCCGACGTCACGGACGAAGCGCTCGGCAGTGCCGCCAGCAAGAGCACGGCAGAAATCGTGGCGGTCGGTCGCATTGCGTCGGACGCAGCCGCTGGAGATGGCGGTGCATTCCGGCTGAATGCCGCATCGGTGGTGTTGGAGACATCGCGGCGCACAGGCAATGGACTGCGCGTGCCGCTCGACCTCAGCCAGCTGCGTACGTTCCAGTTTTTCCCGGGCCAGATCGTGGCTTTGCGCGGCATCAACACCACCGGCGACGCCTTTACCGTGCACGAGGTGCTGGACTTGCCACCATTGCCGAGCGCTGCGTCGTCGCGCACGGCACTGGCAGTCCACCGGACGCGAATGCGGGGGAACGGCACGACGGGCGGCGGCGAGGATGCCATGGAGGTGGACGGCGGCGACGACGATGACGACAGCAGACAGGATGCACCGCCGCCGCTGAGCATCCTGTTCGCGGCCGGGCCGTACACGGCGGACGACAACCTGGACTTTGAGCCGCTGCACGCCCTGGTCAGCACGGCGAGCGAGCGGTCGGTGGACGCGGTGGTGCTGGCGGGCCCGTTCCTGGACGCGGACCACCCGCTGGTGGCGGCGGGCGACTTTGGACTGCCGGACGACGTGGCGGTGGACCCGGACACGGCGACGCTGGCGACAGCGTTCCGGTACTTGGTGTCGCCGGCACTGCAGCGGCTGGCGGCGGCGAACCCGGCGGTGACGATTTTGCTGGTGCCGTCGGTGCGGGACGTGGTGGACCGGCACGTGGCGTGGCCGCAGGACGTGTTTGCGCGGCGCGAGCTGGGACTGCCCAAGGCGGCGCGCATTGTGGGCAACCCGGTGACGCTGTCGATGAACGAGATGGTGGTGGGCCTGTCGTCGCAGGACGTGCTGTACGAGCTGCGGCAGGAGGAGCTGACGGGCGGCGCGCCGGCCGAGCCCAACGCGGTGGCGCGCGCGTGCAGCTACCTGGTGGAGCAGCGCCACTACTTCCCCCTCTTCCCGGCGCTGGACCGACGGCGGCTGCCCAAGACGGGCGTGGTCGACATCAAGGGCCTGGCCACCGGCGCCATGCTGGACCCGGCCTACCTCAAGCTGGGCGAGATGCCGGCCGCACGGCCCGACATGCTGCTGGTGCCCAGTGCACTGCCGCCCTTTGCCAAGGTTGTCAACAGCGTGCTGTACGTCAACCCAGGGCATCTGTCGCGGCGCCGAGGCGCCGGCACCTACGCGCACATGACACTGCAGGCGCCGCGGCTCTCGGGCGTCGCGGCGGCGGGCGACATGCTGGCGCACCACGTGTTTGAGCGGGCGCGGGTGGAAATTCTACGGATCTAGGTGAGGTCGGGGGGTGGAGGTTGGAGGCTGGAGGCTGGAGGCGAGGAGTCGGACTCGGCTTCCTCCTCTGGGGCCACATGCAGGACGAAATGCAAACATTTTACAGTGTTGCAGAGGTCATCATGCATCAGAACAGAACAGGGTATCTATCATAGCAGCTACATAACAAATTAACAGATTCATCAATCGTTCATCCATCCCAGCCAACAAGTCAGCTGGCCACATCACCTCGTAAAGTTGTTGCGTCGCTTTGCAAGGCCATTCTCTCCCTGCCGTTTCCTCTTCTTGCCAACGCCCGACAGCTTCACCACTTGCTGGTGTTTGGCGTCTGGCAGAAGGGTGGAGCAGTCAAAGTCGATGACCATGACGCGGCGGCGCTCTTCGCTCCAGAGCAAGTTGGGCTCGCGTGCGTCACCGTGTTGGATGCCCTCGTTCCGCACCGCCAGCAATGCGAGCCGCTGCTCCGCCTCCAAGTCCGGCAGACCCGCCTTACTCGACGCCCCGCCGACCCACGACAGGAGCATCATGTGGAGGACCCGATCTCCGGCGTGTTCAAAGCCATAAGGCTCTGCGAGATCGACAATGCCCAGGTACACCGGTATCACTTCGCCCTGGAGCTTGTCAAGCTTCGAATAGATAAAGCTCTCGTGTCGAAGACGGTTCCCGAAACAAGACATCGTCCCCTTGGCAAAGACCGTGTAGCCATATCCGGCCAGCTCAACCTTGAAAGGCCGCCCAATGGCGCCGCTCTTGCCATGAACGTTGACAGGATCCCAGGGGTGGCACAATCGATATGCGTTTCGGCGAAGCTGCCTGGTCATGAGGGACGTGAACTTGCTGGCATCAATGGGGTGTCGGCTGCCGCCCTTGACATTGCGGTGCGCGGACACATTGGGACAACTCTCGTCAAAGGCCCATCCTCTCTTGAGACCCAACAAGCAAGCCTGCGTGCAGTATTGCCGAGTCGGTCGGTCGTACGACAACGGCTCGCTGTCCTCGTCGGAGCTATCGGTCAATGGCCCTTCTTTGCGCTTGCTCGCGCCGGTCGTCCCCGGATGCCCTGGGGCGCGAGACACGTCGTCCTCTTCGTCGTCGTCGTCACGTCTCAGAACCGCTTCAGTGTCTTTGCATGTCGTTCGTGGCCGCAACGAGAAGTTTCGGAAAACGGGATCCACCTTGGACGTATCCTCGTAGACTGACGCAACCGTTGCCTGCGACGCCTCCGCTGATTGCGAAGAATTCATCTCCTCCAGAAGGCCCGTCTCATCCTCATAAGGTTCTGGCCAACATTTGAGTCCTGGTTCTGCAAGGCGGATTTTTTCCGCAAGCGTATGTCTCTCAGAAGCATCGGGGCGGATGGCCGACAGGCAGAAGCTGGCGATTTGAGCCACGGCAGTATGGGATAGCTCGACACCTCCCTCGCCCGTTCCTTCATCTACCGTGCACTGATGGTAGTACAAGGTCTTCAGGTCGTCTTGTTTGATGTGGAGGAGGACCATAGCCTGGCCCGCAGCAACGTAGCCGTAAGCAACCCTGCGAACGATCATATAGTCAAACACCTGCGTCAGAGCCATGACAACTTTCGTGTCTGCAGCGTCCCGTGCCTTTAGTTCCTCGTCGGTCCTGATCTTGTTGCCGTTGACCCGTTGGAGAGTCTCGGTGACTAGGTTCTCCCGAGAAAATGCGTGCTTGAGGTCTTCAAGTGTAAACTTGTGGGCTGCTTTGTAGTCGAAGACAAAGGCCAGGTCCTCCTCCCCATCTCGGCGCCTTTGGAAGCCCATTCCGTCGGGAAAAGTCGGAGCTCGGACTCTTTTCTCGGACGCGACGCGTTTGTTCTGGCCAGATCGATGTCGTTGTCTCTGCCATCCCTCGCTTTGCTCTTCATTGCCAGCCTCGTCGACGTAGTCCTGTCTTGGGTGGTCGCGGGCGTTGTTGCTAAATCGTAGTCCGGCAATGTCGAAGTCCTGCTGTAGACGAGGCTCAACGTTCAATAGATGCTGGAATATCAACTGTACAGGGAATTCGATTGCAAGTTTCTGGAAAGTGTCAACGTCCTTCTCGGTGGCTGCCGGGCCCGCAGAGGCAGTAAAAGAGTTATCGCGAGTAGCAATCGACCGGGGTAAAAGTCGTTTATCGCCAAAGGCTTCCGCGATCGTGTTGAAGTTTTGAGCTCGCTCGATGTTGGTGAACTCGACCCATGGACGAATCCGCATGGGGTAGCGCTTGCCGGTGACTTTCGTAGCAAAGCCCGTGGTTGTCACTTGCGGGCTGGCAATCTGGAGGGGTTTGAACAAGTAAATGTGGCAGTCCCGTAGGTACTCTGTCAACATCGTGGATCGAGTGGCTTCCTGAAGCTGGCTGTTGACTTCCTGGAGCTGGCCGTGAAACTGCTCTTTTTCGCGGCGCTCTTGCTCTTTCTCGCGGCGCTCTTGCTGCTCTCGCGCTATTGCTTGTTCCTTCTCGCGCTGCAGTCGCTCCAGCTCAAGCTGGAGCTGTTCGATTGTTTGACGTCCAGACATTGCGGATGTTTGTCGTGGATGTCCTGTCGGATGCCGCAAGTCAATGAGGAGTGGCGTCAAAGTTGGCTGTGGTGCGGAATTAGTGGTGCTGATATGGAGTGCCGTTGTTAGTTTTTAGGCTGGTACAAGCCGATCTTAAGTAGTACAGTGGGTTGTAGTTCAGTCCAGGCAGCCCCAGGCAGCCTCCAGGCAGCAGCCTCATCAACTGCTGCAACGAACTAGTGCCCGACATGACAACACACAGCATCGCCCAGCAGCAGCCTTACACTTAATGATTCGTGGTAGTTGCCCGATACCTAGGCAGCAGCGTGATAGGCAGCAGCGTGATAGGCAGCAGCGTGATAGGCAGCAGTGGGTTGCAGCGACTGTCTGCCCTCGACTGCGTGGGATTGCGCAGAGAACGACAATCATTGTAACTGAGGCCCAAATGGGCGATCAGTGGGTGAGTATGTAATCCAGCTGACATAAGCGAAAATCAAGCTCGTAGCTTTCTTTTCTTCACCATCAGCTCTGCCAACGTCTTGACTGCAGCGTGTATCCTCTCACCTTCCATATTTTCGGCATGGTTGTCCGGGCGGCGTGCCTGTACCGCAGCCTCTACTGCTGGCCCGCTCGACCGTCTTTGGTGTCGACTATAGCTAGGACACGATGTGCAGGCAGAGCGAGGACGCACGCGCGCAATGGCCGCGGCATGTCAACCTCGATTGCGACTCATGCGGCGACGGCAGGGGGGGCGGGAGCAGCTGCAGCAAAAGCTGGAGCAGGAGCAGGAGCGGCGGCAACAGCAGGAGCGGCGGCAACAGCAGGAGTAGGAGCAGCATCCACAACAACAGCACTGCTGGCACCGTTCACAGACGAGCTGGACGGTCTTGCACCGCGGTTCGACATGCACGGGTCGCAGGTGCGCGTGCTAGAGACGCCTAGCGAGTTCTACGCGGCACTCAAGACCATGATCCTGGGCGCGCGGCGTCGAATCTTCCTGTCGACACTCTACATTGGCAAGACGGAGACGGAGCTGGTGGCGACGCTGCAGCAGGCTCTGCGAGCGCACCCGCAACTGCAGCTGCACATCCTGACCGACGCGCTGCGCGGCACGCGTGAGGCACCGCAGGCAGCGTCGACGGCGTCGCTGCTGGCGCCGCTGGTGGCCGAGTTTGGCGCGGCGCGCGTCGACGTGCGCATGTACCACACGCCCAACCTGACGGGGCTGCGCAAGCGCTGGCTGCCACGCCGCATCAACGAGGGCTGGGGGCTGCAGCACATGAAGCTTTACGGTGCCGACGATGCCATCTTGCTGTCCGGCGCCAACCTGTCCACCGACTACTTCACCAACCGCCAGGACCGCTACCACCTCTTCGACGCGCCAGCCCTGACCGACTATTACTGGCAGCTGCACCGCGCCGTGGCCTCGCTCAGCTTCCGCGTCGAGCCTGTGACCACTGGCCTGACCGCTGACCCCAGTGTCAGTGGTTTCAGCGACGTCGACAACTTCCGCTTGGTCTGGCCCGCCAGCAACCCGGCGCCGTCGCCGCTGGAGGCGCCACGGGATTTTGTGGCCGCGGCGACGCGGCTGCTGCGGCCTCTTCTCCGGCCAGCAGACCCATCTCTTCCCGCAGCTTCGACAGCATCCCCCGCATACCCCTCCGACACGTCCGTGTACGTGCTCGCGCAGATGACGCAGCTGGTGGCGCGGCGCCCCGACGACGTCTCCACGGAGCTACCGGCGCTGACGCGGGTGCTGCAGGTGCTGGCACGGCCGGCGTATGCAGACGCCTCGTGGACATTCACGGCAGGCTACTTCAACCCGGCGCCGGCGCTGACGGCGCTACTGCTAGGCACGGCGGCGCAGCGCGGCAACACGGTGATCACAGCAGCGCCGCAGGCCAACGGCTTCTACCAGTCGGCCGGCGTGTCGGGCCTGCTGCCAGACGCATACACATTCCTGGCCGGTCGGTTCCTCCGGGCGGTGCACGCGCGCGGGCGCGACGCCGACGTGACGCTCAAAGAATGGCGATGCGGCACCGCGGGACAGCCAGGCGGGTGGACGTACCACGCCAAAGGGCTGTGGGTGTCGCTGCCGGGCATGACGAGCAGCGTGGCCAAGGAAGCCTGCTTGACCGTCATTGGCAGCTCCAACTACACAAAGCGCAGCTACTCGCTGGACCTGGAAGCCAACGCGCTCGTGGTGACGCAGAACGCGGCGCTGCAGGCACGCCTGGCCGCCGAACAGGCTTGGCTGCAGCGGCACGCAGCGATCGTGACGCGCGACGACTTTGCGCGGCCGGAACGGCGCGTTCGGCTGCACGTGCGTTTGGCCATGTGGCTGGTGCAGTTGTTGGGCGGTGCGTTGTAAGGAAGCGGACCTTGTTCCTCCGCGAGCATTCGGTCATTTCGGCCTGGTCATTTCGGCATGCCATTGCAAAACGGACGTCCGCTGCCGTCATTTATCGGCAAAATGGGAACGGCACAGAAAGCATAACGCGCGGGTGGCCGCGGAATGAAGACGAGATAACGCGACGGCGAGAGCCTTTTAAACCACAATGTCCTCGGCCTCCTGGCCTCGAGCCACTTCGTCACCAACCTCACACCGCCCACGACCATGAAGTCCTTGACGCTACTGACGACGCTCCTGGCCGGCCGCGCGGCGGCCACTATCTACTATGCCGGCGTGGCCGAGTCGGGCGGGGAGTTTGGCGTGTACAGCAACAACAAGACAGTGGGCACGGGGCTGCCCGGGCGGTTCGGCGTGGACTACCAGTTCATCAACGAGACGGCCGTGGACACGCACGTGGACGTCAACAAGATCAACCTGTTCCGCGTGGCATTTCTGCTGGAGCGTATGTGTCCCGTGGCAACGGGGCTGGGGGCGACGTTCAACGAGACACACTTTGGGCTCTTCAAGCAGGCCGTGGACTACATCACGCGGACCAAGGGCGCGTACTGCATCCTGGACGCGCACAACTACATGCGCTACAACGACCCGTCGCAGCAGCCCATGTCGGGCAGCATCATCGGCAGCCTGACGGACAAGAAGGCGGCGACGACGGCCCAGTTCGCCGCGTTCTGGGGCGAGCTGGCGCGGCGCTTCCGCGACAACGACCGTGTGATGTTTGGTCTGATGAACGAGCCGCACGACATGTCGTCGGCGCTGGTGCTGGCCAACAACCAGGCGGCGCTGGACGCCATCCGCGCCAGCGGCGCCACCAACCTGGTGCTGGCGCCGGGCAACAGCTGGACGGGCGGCCACAGCTGGACGCAGGGCGGCGCCGACGCGTCGTCGACGCTCCTGAGCCAGCTGCGCGACCCGGCCAACAACACGGCCATTGACGTCCACGAGTATCTGGACCCCGACTACAGCGGCACCCACGCGTCGTGCACGGCCGACCCGGCCACCAACCTGCGCGACGTGACCGCCTGGCTGCGCGCCAACAAGCTCAAGGCCTTTGTGACCGAGTTTGGCGGCGCCAACACCACCGAGTGCCTGGCCATGGTCGGCAGCATGATGGACTACATGGCCAGCAACGAAGAGTACATTGGCTGGACCGCCTGGGCCGCCGGGCCGCTGTGGGGGACCGCCAGCGCCTGCTGCACGGACTCGAAGAACTGGGGCAGCCTGGAGCCGGGCAGCAAGGCCGACGGCGGCGGGCCGGGGCTGTACGAGACGCTGTGGCAGCCGGTCATCCAGAAGAAGGTGCCGGCGAAGCTGCAGTGGACGGGGCCGGCAAGTGTCAAGGGAGGGGAGCTGACGGCGAGGTAGGACGGCAGATGGGCCAATTCGTACAAGACAGCGGCAGAAGACATAGAAGAAATATAGAGTACATGCAACGATGGACGTACTGTTGAATACAGTTCTCGGCTCGAACAGAGGCGCTGCCTCGTCTGGTGATCGTGCTTGACACTGTGCACACACAGTATTAAAACTGTGTTGCAAACCAAGCTTTGTGATTGGCCCCTTGGACCCGCAGCACAACGCTCATCGTCGGAATTCGAATTTCGGTCCCTCGTTCCTTCAATCGAGTCACGGCAAGCACGAGGTCCCGAGTCCCGACGCCGACAGTCTACCGCCCTCAATTGACGAAGCTCGGTGTTCCACGCACGCGCGCCTACGCCACGATGTCGACGCTCACGCGCACGCTCGGCTACCTGCGCCGGATCGGCCTCAAGGCGAGTTCAGTTTCCACGAAGACGGACGTGGGACAAGAGACCAGCTGCTGACACTCTGCTTCATAGGAATACTGGCATCAACTAAACGTAACGTCTTCCCTGAATTGTTGACTAGCGAGGCCACTTACTGCTGCAGGATATGGGACTGACTTTGCCAGTACATTGGTGCGTCTTTTCTCTCTCTCTTCCCCTCCCTCCCTCACTGACCATCCAGGTGACACCAAGGCCGGCACCCTCATCGGCGTCGACAAGTTCGGCAACAAATTCTACGAGAACATGCAGGAGGAGCTGCCGCGTGAGTACAATCTGTTCCAGCTCGCGCGAGACGTTGCTGACACCTGCAGTCCGCACCCGCTGGGTCGACTACAAGAAGAAAGACTATGATGCGTACGTTTGTCCTCTTTCTCTTTCCTGCTCGTGTCGTCTGTCGCGCTCGTTGTCTTCTTTCTCTTGCCCGCTCGTGTCGTCTGTCGCGCTCGTCCTCTTTCCTCGCCCGCTCGTGTCGCTCCCGCTCCTAACCCTCGCAGCTCCCAGATCGAACCCCTTTGGCACGGCTGGCTCGCCTACAGCGTCGACACGCCGCCAAACCGCGACCCCCTCCTCGCCACCGCCAACGCCCGCCCCTGGGCCGCCACCGAGCACCACGCCAACTACACCGGCACTCGCGGCGCCTACCGGCCCTACAACACCACCAAGCCCAAGCTGAGCACCTGGCAGCCCGTGGCAGCGCCGCGTCAATAGGGGGTGGAAGAGGGCGCAGTGCAGGGAGATTGAGACTGGAGACTGGACTTGTATATAGTGACGAGAGGAGGCCAATGACACAGTGACCAGAGTTTCTGACGGGGCAGGGCCAGCGACTGTGACCATTGAACATGCAGAGAGACAACCGCACGAGTCTATACCAAAAACAGCTCACTATCCACATCTAGATCAAGCACACAACCAACAAGTCGGATCGGCATAAAGAGCAGAGCACAACCAAAACGCAGAACCGCATCCAATCCTCCGCGCCAGCACCTCCTACTTGGCCTCGATGGCTGCCTTGATGGCTGTATTGTAGTCTTGTTAGCAGGCGTATCACAAAGCTCGGAGAACGGCGTCATCACAAAGCTCGGAGCACATAGCTCGGAGCACATAGCTCGGAGAACAGCTCAGAGAACAGCTCGGAGAACAGCTCAGAGAACAGCTCGGAGAACAGGGAAAACGTACCGTCACATGTCACCTTGGCATCGCCAAACAACATCCGCGTCCCCGGCATGTAAAACATGGGGTTCGGCACGTCCGCATAGCCGCTCGCCAGGCTGCGCTTCATCACAATCACCTGCTTGCTCTTCCACGCATGCAGCACCGGCATGCCGGCAATCGGACTGCCCGGCTCCAGCGCAATCGGGTTGACCGTGTCGTTGGCGCCAATCACCAGCGTCAGGTCCGTGTCGCCAAAGTCGTCGTTGATCTCGTCCATCTCCAGCACAATGTCGTACGGCACCGACGCCTCCGCCAGCAGCACGTTGCACTGCCCCGGCATGCGTCCCGCCACCGGGTGGATGGCAAAGCGCACCTGCACGCCCTTGGCCCGCAGCTGCTGCGTGATCTCGGCAATCGCGTACTGCGCCTTGGCCACCGCCATGCCGTAGCCCACCACAATGATGACCGACTCCGCGTTCACCAGCGTCTCCGCCGTCTCCTCCACGTTTGTCTGCGTCACCGTGCCCTCCATCTTCCGCTCGCCCTCCGCCGCCGGCGCAATCGTCTGGATGCCGCCAAAGAGCACGTTGGTCAGCGACCGGTTCATGGCCACGCACATAATGTACGACAGGATCGACCCCGACACGCCAATCAGCGCGCCCACCGTCGTCAGCAGCGAGTTGTCCAGCATGAAGCCCTCTGCCACCAGCGCAAAGCCGCTGTACGCGTTCAGCACCGTGATCACCACCGGCATGTCCGCGCCACCGATCGCCGCCGTCGTCGTGTAGCCCTTGAGGAAGGACAGCGCCGTGTTGGCGGCCAGCGCGCCGGCTGCAATCGCCGGCGAGCCCGGCGCCATCGTGATGAAGGCGCCCATCGTCGCCGCGTTCGCCGTCAGCAGACTCGCGTTGATCAGATGGCGGCCCGGCAGGACCAGTGGACGTGACGACACCTTGCCCGCCAGCTTCAAAAAGGCGACAATCGATCCGGTAAACGTGATGCCGCCGATGAGCACGCCCAGGTAGCCCGTCACCAGGTGCAGCGTCGAGATGTCCGACACGTGCGCCATGACGCTGCCGATGCTGGTCAGCACCGCTGCCAGGCCGACCACCGAGTGCAGCGCCGCCACCGTCTGCGGCAGGTCTGTTGGCGTGATGCGCTTGCCAATGAGGAAGCCGAGCAGGCTGCCAATGGCGGCCAGGCCACCGAACTGCGTCAGCACCTCGGGCGAAAAGCCAACGGCCACCAGCGACGCCAGCACGCCGGATCCGACGCCGAGAACGCCGAGGATGTTGCCCATGCGCGCCGTGGTCTGCGAGGCCAGGCTGGAGATGGACCCGATGCAGAGAATGGAACTGACGAGGTAGCCGGCCTGCACGAGGCCAGCAGCGCCGGTCGACGCCGCCGCCAGGAAGCCGCCACCAAAGAGCACGGCAGGGATGCCGTACATCCAGGGGTACTCGGGCGGGTCCGTGGGCCGCTTGAACATGTCCAGCATGCGCTTGGTGATGACGAAGCCGCCGGAGATGTTGACAAAGGCGAGCAGCACCGACAGCGCGCCAAAGGCCTGCGGGATGGTCTCGGGCAGATAGCCGCCGCCCAGGATGAAGAAGCCGCCGATGCCGACCATACCGGAGATGGCGTTGGTCACACTCATCAGGGGCGAGTGCAGGGCGGGGCTGACGCCCCAGACCACGCGGTAGCCGATCAGCGAGGCGAGACCGAAGACGAAGGCGTTGCCCATGAACAGGGGACCCGTCAGCTTGCCGAGCGCCAGGGCGCCCGTCATGCCGCCGGTGACGAGAGCGACTTCACGTGAGACCTTTTGGAACGGCGTCAGGGCCACCACCTCGGCAGCAGCAGTGGCCGTGTCCTTGGATACAGGTCGCGGCGGCGGTGGTGCTGGGCGGGGCGCGGGCGGGAGGACCTCGCCGTTCTGGGTGACAATGGCGCCACGGACGACCTCATCGCCGAGGTCGACGCCGAATTCCTTGTCCACGGGAGCCATGGACAGCAGGAACTTGGTGATGTTGTTCGAGTACAGGGTCGATGACTGGGTGGGTAGACGCGAGGGCATGTCCGTGTAGCCAATGATGGTCACGCCCTTGTAGACGGCCAGCTCGCCAGGGACGGTCTGCTCGCAATTGCCGCCGGCTTCGGCGGCCAGATCGACAATGACGGAGCCGGGCTTCATGAGGTCGACGACAAAGGTCGGCAGCAGCTTGGGCGCCGGCTTGCCGGGGATCAGGGCGGTGGTGATGATGATGTCGACGTCCTTGGCCTGGTCGGAAAACAGCTTCATCTCGGCGTCGTGGAAGGCCTTGGACATTTCCTTGGCGTAGCCGCCAGCGCCAGAACCATCTTCCTCGACACCCTCGACCTCGATGAACTCGGCGCCCAGCGACTGGACCTGCTCACGCGTGGCGGGGCGCGTGTCGAAGCCGCGCACAATGGCACCCATGCGACGGGCGGTGACGATGGCGCTGAGGCCGGCGACGCCAGCACCAATGACCAGCACCTTGCTGGGCGGGATCTTGCCGGCGGCCGTAGACTGGCCAGTGAGGAAGCGGCCAAAGTGGTTGGAGGCCTCGAGCACGGCCTTGTAGCCGGCAATGTTGGCCATGGAGCTGAGCGCGTCAAAGACCTGGGCACGGGAGATGCGGGGGATCATGTCCATGGCAAAGCTGGTGACCTTGCGGGCGGCCAGGGCGTCGACGAGCTCCTTGTTCTGTACGGGCTGCAGGAATGAGATGAGCGTCTGGCCGGGGCGGGCGGAGGCGGCCTCGGCCAGGGTGGGGCCGCGGACTTTGAGAACAATGTCGGCATCCTTCCAGATGGCTGCAGGGCCATCGACGAGCGTGGCACCGGCTTGCTCGTAGGCGGAGTCGAGGAACCCGGCAGCGGCACCGGCGCCGCGCTCAACAAGGACGCGGCCGTAACCCTTTTTGAGGAGGAGGGCCACGTTCTGGGGCGTCAAAGCCACACGGCGCTCATTGGGGAAGACTTCGCGGGGTGCGCCCACAGCGAGCTTGGCGAAGGGCGTCGTGGGCGGAAGGACCTTTGTAGAGAAGCTGGCGACGGCCGAGGCCGAAGAAGGCTGCGGCGGGCCCGAGAGAACGGAGGCATGACGCACCAGCTGGAGCGCCTTGGTCTTCCGGGGCAGCACGGTCAGCGCGAGCGAGGCCACGGCTGGCTGTGAACCAGAGGGAACAGCACTGCGCTGTTTGGGGCGGCCGACCGAGCTGAGTTGGCGAGTCCAGCGGCGGGACAGGCGTTCGACAGCTGGACCCGGCAGCGGCAGCGCTGTGTGGGCCACGGCCGGGCGCACAAGCAGGGACCACGAAGCCGCCATGGGAGCAGAAAAGGGACGAGATGAAGCCGGCAAGGTTGAGTTGTTCTTCCGATGTCTGGGAAGCGCAGTTCGGTTTAAGTATCCACCAGTCTTTGATTTTGTCTTTTTTTTTTTTTTTTTTTTTTCTTCCCTCTCTTAGAAGCCTTGCTTAGTGGAGCTCAGCGGGGAGCTCAGCGGGTGTTGGCCGGAACAAAGTCCAACGATGCGAAACGAGGCGCAAACAAAGAACAGGGCATTTGCGCAGGCCAGAGTTGGACGTCGTCGACTTGAAACGTGCCGTCGACTGTCGTCAAAGGACCCGCCCGTTTTGAGCACGTCAGCCTCGAGCAGCCAAAATGTTTCGCCGGAAGGAGTGTCAGGCGGCAAAGACGACAAAAGGAAGGGGCAAGAAGGAAGGGGCAAGGGGAAGAAGGAGAAACCAAAAAGAAGGACAAAGGAGGTGAGAGGTTGAGGAGGAGAAGTGACTGGCCAGGAAAGTCGGGAAAATAGGATGCCTCGTTTCCCCTCACGGTGTCCCCGCGATTGCGCTTGCCGTGCAGGATCACGGCACGTCTAAAACGGCAGCTGCCAAACGGCTTCCCCACATCCGCACGGATGCACTATGCAGAGGCACCAATCAGAAAATTACATTTAATTCCGTACCCGGTACCCGTACGGAGTACAGTAATCATACATGGATCTACAACTCCCCCGCTTCCATCATCCGCGTGAAGCGGCACACCGTCGCGTCCGGCTCCTCAAAACGGTAGGCCGGCCCGTGCACAACACTGTCGACCTCGGCGCGCACAATGGGGTAGACGTCCTGCCAGGCCTTGCGGCCCATCCAGCAGTCGAGGTGGCCGTAGCCGGGGATGACGCGGCGGTGGTAGCGGACGCCGGCACCGTCGACGCCGCCGTCGCCACCAAAGGTGTCGCAGAGGATCTCGTAGGTCTTTTCCGTGGCCAGCGGCGACAGCACGGCGTTGTCGGCGCCGACAAACAAGAAGATGGGCAGGCCGCGCAGGTGCTTCCGGACGCGCTCGGGCGTGGTCAGGACCTCAAAGAGCGGCCCGTTGGTCAGGACGTGGCCCTCGCGGCCCTGGCGCATGAGCAGGTGGACGAGGGTCATGTTGGCGCCGCCGAAGAAGCGGTCGATCTGGCGGTGGGTGGCCTCGTTGAGGTTGGCGTGGTTCCAGCAGCGGCCGAAGACGAGGCTGATCCGGTGGCAGGCGGCGCTGCTGCAGAGCTCGCGGCGCGTGTCCGTCAGCAGAGGCAGCAGACGCAGGGCCTGGTTGAGCAGACGCTGGACGAGGGCGTCGTCGGTGCTGGTGCTGCAGCTGAACCAGGAGCCGGCCGCGGCGCGGTACAGGGCGTCCATGGGCAGGGGGCCGGCCGTGGCCTTGATCATGTTCATCATGTTCCAGATGGGGTTCATAAAAACCTGCGAGCAGGTCAAGCCGAGCAGCCAGTCGGCCGGGATGGTGCCGTCCAGCAGGCCCGTCGACAGCGCCACGGAGCCCATGCAGTGGGCTACCGTGTAGATCTTGCGGGGGCCGCCGTCGTCCGCCTTGCCCCCGTACACCTTGCGGATGCGCTCAAACGCGGCGCGGATGTCCAGCCGCGCGTCAAACGTCGTCCAGTTGTTCTCGGCCACGCGCAGCTGACCGATGCGGTGCACAGTGACAAAGACGCGGTAGCCGGCGCGGTTGAAGTAGTTGACGGCGTTGAAGGGGATGGTCGGCAGCGCAAAGATCTGGTGGTCGACGGAGGCACCCGGCACAAACAGCAGGTTGGCCGGCTCGCCCGGTGCACCGTCCGCGGCGCGCGGCACGTACTGCGGCAGCGGCTCCCACATGTAGAGGCGCGAGTAGACGCCGTCGGAGGCGCGAATGTCCGTCCACAGGCGCGTGGGCGGCGTGCTGTTGATGTAGCCGCTGTAGCTGGGACAGGGGTACTGCAGGCCGGCCAGCGGCGACAGGAACAGGCCCATGGACTTGCGGGTGAAGTAGGTCAGGAAGCTGGCGGCGCTGACGGCCTTCTTGAGCAGGCCGCTGCCGGTGGGCGTGAGCGTCAGCAGCTCCGAGACAAAGTCGGACGCCTGGATGTGCATCATGCCCTTGGCCAGCACGGGCTCGAAGCGCCAGGCCTCCTCGGCGGCGGTGGCGGGGGAGGCCAGCGGGGCCAGCAGCAGGCCCTGGGGCTCCGGGCCGGACGCGTGACGACGCGTGACGGTGACGTAGAGCGTGGTGGTGGCACGCCACAGCTGCAGAGGCGCCAGCGCGACGGACGAGTCGACGACCTTGTAGCCGTGGAAGTGCAGCATGTGGCCGTCGGTGCCGCGCATGTCAAAGTCGTAGGTCAGGTTGCGCGTGCCGGGGGCCTGGTCGTCCATGACGAACAGGTTGAAGCTGCCGCGCTGCACCATAAAGGGCGAGCCGGGCAGCGTGGGACAGACAAAGGTGCCGGTCAGCATGCCGCGGTGGTCCGGGTCGTTGACGATCTTGGCGGTGTCGTAGGCCTGGACGCTGAGGAAGAAGCGCGCGCCCTCGAGCAGGCTCTTGGCACGGCGGTAGGCCAGCTCGTAGGCCTCGCGCGTGTCGCGTTTGACGTGCGGGTCGCGGTGCAGGAAGCCCGACATGACCTCGGTGAAGCCGAAGCCGCCGGTGCTGAGCAGCGACGCGCGCTCGATGACGCGGTTGGCCTGGGCAATGGCTGCGTTGTCAATCTCCTGCTGCAGCTCCTCGTACGGCGTCAGGCTGCGGCTGCTGCTGCTGCTGTTGCTGCTGCTGCTGTTACCTTCGCTGCTATCATAGAGGCTGTCATCGACAGACGCCTCGTGTTGATACGGCGCATGGGCCGGCGCACCAAAGAGATTGAGAATGCCGTTGCTGTCGGGGCGGACGGTCAGGCCGCGCCGCTGGGCATACAAGTCGACGGATCGCTCTGCCAGCGCCGTGATGGTGGCAAAGGGGTTGACGCCGAGAGCAGTCGGGACAGCAGCGCCGTCAGTGACAATAAGGCCCTCGTGCACGTCGCTGCCGTTGCCGGTGAAGAGACGGCCAGCGTGGTCCGACGCGCCGGATACGCCCGTGTTGTCCGGCGACATGGAGGCACCACTGGGGAATCAGTATTTGTGACTATAAAACGGCGGACAAAAAAGAGACCTACCCAATCGGATGCACCGTCACTTGCTGGTCCATCAGGGCAAAGAACGGATTGCCGACGAGCGTGCCGCCGACGGCCTCGGTCGCCTTGGCCAGCACGCCGTTGAGGAACTTGACGTGGCCGCTGCGGCCGACGCCGAGAAACTCGAGCACGGGCTTGTCGTGCTTGAGCGATAGGACGGCCTGGTTGCTGTCGTGCGACATGATCAGGTACACCTGCGTCTTCTCGACGGCGCCCTGTCGGAAGTAGGGGCCCAGCAGACGGCTTCCCCAGCGGGCCAGCGATGCTTGCGAGCGCTTCAGCACGGACTTGTCGTCGTCGTGGATGGCGGTGGTGGCGGCGGTAGCTGGCTGTGGCGGCGCTGTCCGCGGCAGCAGGTCCAGCATGGTCTGGAAAAAGTAGGCAAGCGCGTGCGGGATGGCACCTTCCTGAATGACGTAGCCGTCCAGCGGGTTGTCATGGCCGCCACGGTTGTCGATAACGCCGGTGATGGTGGGCCCGATAGGCTGGTAGGGCGATGGCGAGGACCGGCCGATGGCGTTGGTCTGGTAGTCGGTGTTGTAGCCAAAGGCAAGGATGTCGCCGTTGCCGCTCATGTTGCGGCCGACGTGGTCGCTGAGGGGGAGGCCGAGCTCTCGGGAGCGCAGCAGGATCTCGGTGGTGCCGAGGGCGCCGGCGCCCAGGAAGACGGCTTCGCGCGCATGCACCCACATCAGGTCGCCGTGCAGGTTGGCCTTGAAGTGACCTCGGTTGCGGCCGTGCCAGGCAAAGTAGATGCGGTAGCCGCCGCGGGCGTCGGTGACCTTTTCGACGTAGCGGACCTCACACTCGCAGAACATTTCGGCGCCCCAGTTCCAGGCGTCGGCCAGATAGGTCACGAGCGTGGTCGTCTTGGAGCCGTCGTTGATGCCGGTGCAGTCCTGGCCGGTCAAGGCGGACGCGGACATCTCGACGCCGCAGCTGTTGGGGCCGTTGCGGAAGCGCGTTGTCTGCTTGGGCCGGTAGAACTTGTGGCCCATGTTGAGAAACTCGGCCTGTTTCTTGAGGAGGTCGAGCTTGGGCAAAGCAGGCCAGTCTTGGGGATAAGCCTCTGGCTCGAGGACGGCCTCGACCTTGTCGTAGTCTGTCTGTGAGAAGAGAAGAGAAAGAAGGAAGAAACTCATGTCTGAGAAGGGAAGAGGAAAGAAATGTCTGAGAAGGGAAGAGGAAAGAAATGTCTGAGAAGGGAAGAGGAAAGAAATGTCTGAGAAGGGAAGAGGAAAGAAATGTCTGAGAGAGAAGAGAGAGAAAAAACTCACACTTGTCCAAGGCTCCCTTTGCCTGCAGTTCTGGAGGCCACGCCGGCAGCCCCATGGTCTGCTCGTCTGCCCGGAGAAACACGTTGGCATTGATTAAACTCGTGCCACCGAGGCCTGCCGTTGTCAGTATCCGTGCAGATCCGCACAATCCGTTGCCCTTTTCCTCTTCTCCCCACTCACCATTGCACACCACCGCGTTCTGTCCCTTGCCGAAAATCAAATGGTACATGCCCGTCGGCTTGCCTGTGTCCACATTCACGCCGCTGGCCAGCAAGGACGGCGTCAGCTCGCCCGTGCAGTGCAGCTCGCCGAGCGCCTCGGCCGTGCCCACCGGGTACTCGCCCGGCCACCGCTCCTTGCCCAGCTCGAGCACGCACACGCTCTGGCCAGCCCGCGCCATACGCGATGCCGCCACGGCCCCGCCGTAGCCGGAGCCGATCACCACGCAGTCGTACGACGTGCGCATCAGCTCGACGGGCCGGCCAATGCGCGGAAACGCCTGCTTGTCGCCAGCATCGGCGTCGGCCAGCATGGTGGGCCGCAGCCGCGCGTGCGAGGCCGGCCCGCCAGCCGCATAGTCGAACGGGCGCGAGCCGCTGTTGGCAGAGTTGGCAGAGCAGCTGCCGGCGCCAGCCGCGTACAAAGAGGGCGACGGCACGGGAAACGTCCGGCTGCGGACCTTTCGCTTTCTCCTGGTGGCATTAGGGGCGGAACCGGCTTGGTGTGGAAGGAAGGCCGCCGAGGTGGAAAAGCCGCGGCCTGCGTCTTGCGGCAGATCTTGCGGCAGATCTTTCGGCAGAGTCGAGCGGTCCGTGCCGGGCGTAGACGGAAGAGTAGTGTTTGCGAGGCCTGGGCTCAGACTGGGGCTCTCGAGACCGGCCGTGCTCAGATTGGGGCTCTCGAGACCGGCTGTACCCAGATTGGGCTCGAGACCGGCTGTACCCAGATTGGGCTCGAGACCGGCTGTGCTCAGATTGGGCTCGAGACCGGCTGTGCTCAGATTGGGCTCGAGACCGGCCGTGCTGCTGGCAATGCTGGAGCCAGACGCGTCGGGGGCGGGCCGGTTCGTGTCTGTGGCTGGGGATGGTGTCCACTGCACAAAGCCGCCGGGAAGCAATTGGACGTTGTCACTTGGAAGGGCCATGTTGTGATGGAAGATACGAAACCAAGGGGGAGGGGGCGGATGTAGGAGGAGAAAACAAGAGAAATCTCAGCCTTCATATCCCACGGGAGATGGGGCTTAATACTCCATCAGCTTGTCCATCAGCTTGGACGGATTAGGCTGGACGAGGCGCATCTTATGCTCAGCTTGCCCCGTTACTCCGTCCTTAGCACGGCCCTGTGCTGAGACGAAATAGGGAATCTCCGATGACCAAGGCTGTGAGGATGACCGTGGGAGGCTGGCGGCAAGTATCCAAGGACTCTGGCAGTTAGGTACTACGGAGGGAGTACGGAGTATGCCATGTTTGCACAAAATGCTATTGTTCGCGGCTGACCAGGGCGGGCGATAATACGAATAAGCAGGGGTGCATGGCTTGGATCGTCATTCCATTGGTTGCTCCCGTGCTGCTATTCGTCAGATTCCGAAGAGAAGATGGAGTGGAGGGGAAGGGGAGCGGGATGTTGAGGGAGGGTCGTACCTTCTCTTTTGTGATTTACGCTGGTCGAGTCTCTCGCGCCTTGCCTTGCCCGTAGGGGACCCTGGCATCCCCGTGATTGGACGTCTCTTCTTGTCCCGGCGCGTCCAGGCGTGGCGCTGTTCATGGCGCTATCGTCCAGACCGCAGTCATCTTGCCTCGATGGTCAGCACTCTGCCCAGCCCTACCGTGCGACGGGCGGCACGATGCGCCGGCCCTTAGTGTTTTCCAGTTCCCGAGTTGTTCCTGCCTTTCCAGGCGTGTCTTTGTCTCAATGACTGCTGCATGGAAAGGTCGACATGCAGGTCCCCTGGGACTCGATCCGCCTTGTGGATTGTGGGTTGTCGCACGGGATTGGAAGGACGTCCGTTTCTTCCACCAATTGTTCTCGGACAAGCCCCTGTCACACAGCAGCGAGCAGCTAGGAAGGGTCATCTTCTGGTCATCTTTGGGGACCGTTTTGTCTCCGCAGCACCAGCAAGTTCCCGCCTCCCCATTCAGCTGAATCTACATGCCTTGTGCATCTCGTCTTGTCCTGTCTTTCGGGGCGAAGCACCATCAGCAGCTTGTGGCCCATGACGCCAATTGGTCGACTACCCGACTCGTTTTCCGTTTCGAAGCTCTACTAGGTGGTCCCTTTCCGTTTCGAAGCTCTTTCCAAATTTGGCGGTAAGCTGACACAAAAGGGCCGTTTGATAGAATGCGAGGGCCTTACCGTGTGCTCATCAATCAGTTCATGTCCCAATCAATTCAGCCAACCCTGACTAAAACGCTACAAAACAAGACGGCAGGTATATGACAACAGAAAACGAAATGCTAACACTTTTCGTGACGAGTGCGGCCTCTCCTACTGCTGCCACCAGTCGCCCTGGTCGTGCATGGCGCGCACAACCTTGACAAAGCCGGCAATGTTGGAGCCGGCCACCAGCGACGGCAGCTCACCGTCGACGGTCTCGACGTACTCCTTGGCCGTGTTGAGACCGTTCTCAAAGGCATTCTTCATAATGTCCTTGAGCTTGGCGTCGACCTCCTCCTGCGTCCAGCCGAGCCGCTGGCTGTTCTGCGCCATCTCGAGGCCCGACACGGCCACGCCGCCGCAGTTGGACGCCTTGCCAGGTGCATACCAAACGGCCTCGGCACCCTTGGCCTTGCGGTCGGCCTCGAAGGTGTCGATGGCGTCCTGCGTGCAGCCCATGTTGGAGCCCTCCGCAACGAAGCGGGCGCCCGCCGCCAACAGCGCCTTGGCCTCGTCGCCGCTGACCTCGTTCTGCGTCGCGCACGGCAGCGCCACGTCCACCTTGCCAACGTGCACCCAGGGGCGCTCGCCCGGCAGGTAGGTGAAGCGGTCGTTGACGGCAAACTCGGTCAGCGACTTGCGCTCGATCTTGAGCGCCGCAATCGTGGCCACGTCGTCGGGCGTGACATAGCCGCCCTCCTTGGCCACGAGCGCGCCTTGCGAGTCCGACAGCGACACCACGGTGGCGCCCAGCTCGATCAGCTTGAGCGCCGCGTACTGCGCCACGTTGCCCGATCCCGAGAGCGCCACGCGCTTGCCCTTGAAGTCGCCCGCGCCAGCGTACTCGAGCATGTGCGCGACATAGTAGATGAGCCCGTAGCCCGTGGCCTCGGGCCGGATCAGCGAGCCGCCCCAGGTCAGGCCCTTGCCGGTCAGCACGCCCTCGAACTTGTTGCGCGCGGCGCGGTAGGTGCCAAACAGGTAGCCGATCTCGCGGCCGCCCACGCCAATGTCGCCGGCCGGCACGTCCGTGTCGGCGCCAATGTGGCGCGACAGCTCGCGCATAAACGACACGCAAAACCGGCGGATCTCGTTGTCGCTCTTGCCCTTGGGGTCGAAGTCGGCACCACCCTTGCCGCCACCCATGCTCACTGAACGGTTAGGAGAGAGGTTGAGACGGAGGAGGCAGAGACGATGACAACTCACATCCAGTCAGGGCATTCTTGAAAATCTGCTCAAAGCCGAGGAACTTGAGAATCGACAGGTTCACCGTCGGGTGGAAGCGCAGGCCGCCCTTGTACGGGCCCAGCGCAGAGTTGAACTGCACGCGGTAGCCGCGGTTGACCTGCAGCTGGCCCTTGTCATCTTCCCAGACGACGCGGAACTGCACAATGCGCTCGGGAATGGAGACCACCTTGAGGGCCACACGGTACTCGGGGTTCTTCTGGAAAAGAGTGG
Organism: Ophiostoma angusticollis; assembly: GCA_019925545.1. Classification (NCBI taxonomy): domain Eukaryota; kingdom Fungi; phylum Ascomycota; class Sordariomycetes; order Ophiostomatales; family Ophiostomataceae; genus Ophiostoma; species Ophiostoma angusticollis. The sequence continues at coordinate 191,726 of JADHKL010000043.1, forward strand.
AGTTCTCGAGCGTGCTGACCAGCTCTGACAGGGTTAGCTGCGATCGTCACTTCCTTCCCCTCATCCAATGCGCCATTTGTTTCTGTCTTATCGCAACGCTTATCTCTGCAGCTCTTATCTCTCATCCCTGCTCACGCTGCGCAACCTCAATCTTCATGACCACGCCACGACGTACCATTGTAGGCCTGCTGGAACTCAGGCTCGCTGGGGAGGTTCGACATGATGGCGATACAGAGGTGATGGTCGAGACGAGGTTTGGTGAGGAGGATGCCAAAAGATGGAGATGTTGGCGTCGATAAAGATGGACAAGTGGACAAGTGGACTGGAGTGAAAATGGAAGAAAGAAGAAGAGGTCACAGGAGGGGGGAGACTATCTTATACTTTGGAAGGCAAAGCTTCCAACATAGACCTCAAGGCTCGCCGAAAAGAACGCAAGGTCTAGCCGAGAGAATGCTGATAAGAACCCGCCAGTCGGACTACGGAGGTGGGCCAAAGAGAGCTGCCAGAAAGACAAGCATTACGAGTAAGAATCGACAATACGTCGACGAGGCGAACGAATGAAGGGAAGGATTGGCCAGTAAAAAGGCTGCTTGGCGTCGCCTTGCGTGAGTGATTTATGGAGTGAGTCAGGGTCTGTGACAGACGCCTTGTTGTCAAGCAAAAGCCTGGTTGGGTGACAGCCGCGCCGGAATCGCTCTGAAGTTGGCGTGGGAGCTTGTAGCTGTGGCGACTTTGCGCCGTGTTCCAGCCGTGTTCCAGCCTGGTCAGTAGCTGGCTGAGTAAATGCCACTCCCTATCGCCCCTCCGATAAGCCTCTGCCCTTCGTCCTTTCCTAAAAATTCTCGCCGCCGGAACCGCCGCCGTGCTCCGTAGCCTAGGTAGTAACGCTCTTTCTCTTTTTTCTCTCACTGCGCTGTTTCTCCGACCTCGCAGAACCCTACCCAGAAAGCAGCCACCCAACTGCTTTCCCCGCCTTCGGCCAGGCCGTGTCCCGTGTAAGACAGGCCGTGTTTTTCCTGTTTCGGACACGTCGACGAGACAAACACGCAAGTATTGTCTGCATTTCGTGAGCGAAAAAAATTCTCTCATGTCGATGGCTCCATCCGATTTGCGCGAAATACAGAGCTGTGAAAAAGCGCCGGGAAGCCCATGATGACATTCGACTCGTCAAACCATTGCTCTCATCGACTCCAGACGGACCTGCTATTTCCCCCACGACCACGTCGCTCGTACGACGTAAGTACGAGCCGCCCGTCCTTCCCGCCTCCTTCAGTGGAGCAGCAGCCTCGCCTCCGCGTAGGGCGGGAGACAAGCTCGAGACTCATGCCAAAGAGGAAAAGCCACGCTAGGAGTTTATATCAACTAAGACAAACTCAATAGAAACTCATAACAGGAATCCTGAGAAAGGTGGGAGATAAGATGTTGCGGGGTGGTGGAGGAGACGGAACAAGTAAACAAACAAGACCAACAAACAAGAAAAACGATCTTGGGACAAGAAGGTGAAAAAAATAAAAATAAAAATAAGAAGAAGAGAAAGGAAGAAAAGAAAAAAAGTAAAGATTAAAATAAAGAGATAGAAAAAGGCTGAAAATCTGAAAATTGACAGGACAAGACGAGACAACGCAGCTTCAACAAGCACGTCAAGGTTGGACGGAAAAGACCAAGCTGGTTTCATCTGATAAAGCTGCCCGCAACTAGCCTCCGCCGCTATGCCATGCCTTTACTTCCAGAGCTCACCAGCTCAGAGCTCCGACCTCGGTCTTGTACATGTAGACAAATCTATTGGAGTTTCCTGAGCGTACAAGATGCAGCCAATTGCTTCGCAGAGAAAAAAGCGTACAATACAGCCAAATGCTTGGTAGAGAAAAGAAATAAAAGATCGTCCCGGAAAAAACTACCACGTTGCCGCTCGGTCGAAATCAAACCGCGTCAGGTCCTTGTTCGCGTCCTCCAGGTCCTTCTTCGCCTTCATGCGCATGTAGAAGATCGGACAGTCCTTGCTGCTGCAGATCACCTCGCAGTGCATGCTGCCCTGGCACCGCTGGCACTGCGTCCACAGCCGCCCAAAGCGCACCTCCAGGTCCGACACCTTGTCCAGCGTCTTCTTGTACAGCTCCCCCACCCGCGGCGCGTCGTCCGCACACACCGCCCCCGCGCTCTCCTCCCGCCCCGTCAGCGGCTTCTTGCACGCCATGCACGTCTGCGTCTTCTTGGCAAACTTCATCAGCCCCCCCACCGACGACGCCGCCACCGAGATCGACCGCGTGTGGTCCCCCGTCAGCAGCGACCGCGCCTTCACCTCTCCAAGGATCGGCTCAAAGATCCGCCCCAGCGGCTTCGCCAGCTGGTTGTCCAGGTAGTACTTGGTGTCGATCGGCACGTTGTGCTCCAGCACGTAGATCGGGTCCTCCGACCGCTCAAAGTTCTTCGACCCCGCCGCCCCCTTGACCATCACGTACGCCACCCGGTCCCCCAACCCCGGCGCCGACCCCGCATCCCGCTTCTTCATCCGCTCCGCCAGCTCCACGTGCGCCTGCTTCGCCGTGTAGCTCTCCTTGGTCAGCGCCTTGGTGATCACCAGCTTCGACATGTCCACCTTGTTCTGCAGCAGGTCCGAGATCGTGTTTTTGACGTACGCCTGCGCCCCGTCCGTGTCCTGGTCGATCAGAATCATCCGCAGCACCTTGTCGATCACCGTCTGCACCAGCAGGCAGTTGTCGCGCCGCACCGTCTCGATGCCCTTGGTGTCCATCTTGTCGTACTTTTCCGGCCGCGTCCAGTAGAGTCCCGCGTACCGCTTCTTGTTGATCAGCAGGTACGGGTAGTACACCTTTTCAAACTCCAGCTTGATCGGCTTCGCAAACTTGGACGACACGTACTGCGCCGCGTCCTCCCCCAGCCGCATCGCCTCCGCCAGGTCCTTGGTCCCGAACCGCACCATCACCGAGTCTGTGTCGCCGTACACCACCTGTGCGTCGTGCGAGTACCCGTTGGCAATGTTGTACCGCGCCTCCACCTCGTTCTTTGTCCGCTCAATCATCTGCCGCCCGTAGCTCGTCGTGCTGCGCGCAATCTCCAGGCATGGCAGCTTGCCCGTTGTCGCCCCCGTCAGCCCGTACACGCTGTTCGCGCTGATCTTTAGCGCCAGCTGCCGTCCGTTGAGCACCGCCTTTTTGAACGGGTCCGTCTCCTGGGCCAGCTCCCGCTTCGCAAGTTTGCGCGCCGCCAGCAGCTCCTCCAGAATCTGTGCCAGCAGTCCCTTGCGCCGCGCCGCCGTCACGAATTTGTCGTTGTTCGGCGTCACAATGTAGTCGACGTCCTGCTTCAGCCCAAACGCTTGGATCGCCACGTCGTTGATCAGCGTCGTGTAGCACAGGTTGTGCGCCTGCATGATGCTGGGGTACAGCGACGCAAAGTCCAGCGTCGCCACCGGCTCCTTGTAAAAGTCGCGCACCGGCTCGATCACCGTTGCGCCTTCGTACTGCTCGGTCGACACCTGCGGCGCCAGGTTCGGCACCACCAGCTTCTGCTCCAGCGCCTTGCGGAACAGCTGGCTGATGAACTTGACCTGCTGCCCTCGCGACAGCAGAAAGTTGAACGGCACGCCCGTCACTCGCGCCATCTCCGTGTAGTTTTCCAGGCACGACAGCTTGTCCATCAGCCGCTGCGGCAGGTACGCGTCCTTGAGACAGTACAGCGCCAGCCGCCGCCGGTTCTCGGGCGTGCCGTTGAACAGCTCCGTGATCATCGTGTGGTGCACGTCTTCCTTTTGCTCGCCCAGGAAGTGCGAACAGACCGAGTTGAGCGTGTAGCTGCGCAGCTGGTGATCGCGCTGGATCAGCTGCAGCAGGTCGAGCTGGAGCCGCCCGTTGATGTTGGTGGTCTTGGTGTCGCGGTTGCCCATTTGCTTGCTCGAGAGGTTCGTCTCCTTGGCCTGCGACCGGGTGTGGGGCAGCCGTGTCCAGTGGTCAAAACCGCCGACCTTGAGGTGCCTGGCACGGTCCAGCAGGTATGGGAAGTCGAAGTTGGCGATGTTGTAGCCCGTGATGATGTCCGGGTCGACGCGCAGCAAAAAGTTGCGCCAGTCCGCCAGCATCTTCTCTTCGCGCTCAAACTCCAGGATCTCCGTGGCCACGATGGAGCTGGTCTTGTCCAGACAGAACACGTTGCGCACAAACGGCTTCTTCTCTCCGTACCGCGTTACCACGTTGGCGATCTGGATGACCGGGTCGTGATCGGCCTCGGGGAAGATGCCCTTGCGGCCGGCACACTCAATATCAAATGATAGGATGCGGAGCGGCGCCATCTTCGACCACTCGCCCACGGGCTTGTGCGCCACCAGGTCGACGCAACTGATGACTGCCTCGATTTGGCAGTTCGACTGCTTGTTGTTGTCGGACAAGAGCTGATACTTGCTGGCGGGCGCCGTGACCCACGACATGCCAAAGATCTGTCGGTTAGAGAAGAGAAAGACAGGGGAGGGACGGAGGTTGAAAAAGACGAGGAAGAAGGGGGGGACAAAGGAGAAAAACTCACATCGCAGTCGACCATGAAGCGCATCACATATTGCAGGTTGTCATAGGTCATGATCTGGTTCTCGCTGTGCCCCCACAGGCCCTTCCAGTTGGCGTTGCGGCGCTCGATGGTGGAGCGCACGCGACTAATGTGCCTGGGGTCCGTCACGGTGATCTTGAGAAAGGGGTTCTGCGTGTTGTTTTGGAACCCGTAGATGCTCTCGCGCATCGTCATCTGCACGGAGTGGATGACGGGTTGGTGCATGGCCACCTGCATGTCGAGATAGGCGCGGAACGCCGCGCAGTCGGACGGGGAGAAGGACGCCGGCGCGGCCACGTACAGATAGTGGCGGAAGTCGGTGACGTGGAGCAGCACCGAGTTGCCCTCCTCGGTCACGCCAAACAACTTGACGGCGGGCTGTCCGCCGTGAATGGTGCCCTCCTCGGCCTCGATCTGCTGAAAGGACAGGTCGGATGCAAAGGCGTCAAAGGTGGCCGGAACTGGCGGGCGATCCCACACCTGGTCCTTCTCGCTGTTGTTCTGCTTGAGGTCGTTCAAGTCCTGGCTTAGCTTCTCGAGCACCTCCGACTCGAAGACGCTCTTCTGCTGCTGGCTCGCGCCAAAGCGGCTGCCGCCCGGGCCATTCTGCGAGCTGGGCAGCAGACGTCGCGCTGCCGGACTGGACGACGGCAGCTCCAGACGCCGCTTCTTGGCTGAGCTCGACGGCGAGAGCGCAATGTTGCGGCGGGCGCTGGACGCCTCGCCAAAGACTCGTTTCTGGGGAAGAACGGCGGCCGGCATTCTGTCGTATAGTGTGAAGGGGAGGACTATGTCAGTGTAGAATGTCCGAGTATGGTCATCGACATAATCGTCCGCAGCTGTTGCTGGGAAGCGAAAAGGAGATGAGGTGGTGAGGGGTGCAGTTGTTTTGAGGCAGAAACCAATTAAGGGTCGACGCGTTCCCAGCGTGACGTGACAGTTGGTCGTGTTTTGACCCACCGACAGCTCACATGACTTGGCGTTTGCCTAACGTTTGCAGTAGCCCTGTAGTACGGTTGATCATAGGGAGGAAAGTGCAATAACCCAAAATGCACCGAAATAGGTTTAGTGGTTATTAGACATACACCGCCGTGCCATATGCATTAAAACACAGTTTCCTGGCTTTTCCTAGCTTTTACTACAAGTCTGTTAAATAGACTGAAGCTTAGGGGTCATGTGACTACGTCACATGACGGTCTCCTTACGAGAACTAGCCGGAAGGAAGGACAAAACACCTGAGCGAAATGCCTCACCCTAGATAGAATTTTCCCCCAAGAATCAAGCACACATTCTTCCTCGATATTCGCACCTTTCTTTAGGTTATGAGCCCGGCGTTTCTGCCACCCCCTGCAACAACCACACCGCCCCCGTTCGAATCCAGGTCGGACAAGATTTCTCGAATTTTCTGGTCCCTTTACGCCTTGCGC